>OW240913.1:27169514-27219087 GCA_933207985.1 Pelobates cultripes | reverse complement strand
TTAGGGACTTTAACTTGTGGCTTGGTGAATGTTGTCAGGGGCAAGGATTTAGCTTAATTTCTTATAGTAGTTCGGTTTGGAATGGAAATAAACTGTACCAAAAAGATGGTTTGCATCTTTCTCAAAAGGGAACAAATGTTCTCAGTGAGCAGATCAGAGGTTTTGCTAGGATATATTTATACTAAGAGGGGAGGGGGGGGCAAAAGAGGAATAAAACATCAATCCAATTGCCCCCCAAAACAAGGACAGAAGGTGCAGCAAGTGTGCTAAAAAAATGATAAGCTTAGAGTCATGTCTACAAATGATCGCAAATTAGGGAATAAGATCCATGAACTTGTGGCAATAATGGCAACTGATAATGTGATTTAGTCACTGTTACTGAGTCATAGTATAACGAGAAAAAAATGACTGGGACATAGCAATATCAGGGTACTCTTTTTATAGAAAAGAAAGGGAAGGCAAGAAAGGGGAGGAGTGGCCCTCTATGTGAAGTATAGCATAAAATCAAGCTTAATAAAAGTTAGTGAGGATTACATAGAGTCCGTTTGGGTTACGTTAGACTTTGGTAATCACACAGTAACTCATGTAGGTGTGATTTATAGGCCCCCCAGGACAAATAGAAGAGTTAGACAATCTATGTTACGGCTCCCCCGATAGAAGAGGGGTTACTGCCGTATAGGACGTTCCCTTACCAAATGCAGAGGTAGCTACTGAGCGCTCCAAACTGCCGAACAGCAATCACACAAACCCATTGGTCTCCAAGACAGCCGAACAACAATCACACGAATCAGTCAGTCTCCCAAATAGCCGAACATGCATAATCCATATGAATAATTCCCCCAATGACGAGACAAAGCTCCGTATTGAGGGTCAGCAGGAATCTGATTTAATGTGGGCTACATGCCCGGTATTTATGCTGGTCTCCCATCTGGTTTACACTCCCCTAGAGTACCAAATGGGAAACTGGGACAAGGACATTGTAACAACCAATCACAGAGTTACATACATAGTCATTCCCCTTTTATTACCCAGGACCCTCTGCTCTGCCCGGGAGATAATTGTGAAATAATTCAATTATCTCCCAGGACAAACACCAAACGCCATTTTAGATGACAAGGACAAAAAGGCATAACAATACATAACTGTTCAATATTAAAACATAATATAGGCATTCAACAGGTCCCCAGATAGCTAGGATCTGAGCGCACAAAAGTACCGAATAGCACTCAGATCCAATGTACACAGTCCAATCGCCGTGGAATCAAAGTGTTCACAAAGTCTGTTCTCCATACGAATGGGCTCCA
Organism: Pelobates cultripes; assembly: GCA_933207985.1. Taxonomy (NCBI): domain Eukaryota; kingdom Metazoa; phylum Chordata; class Amphibia; order Anura; family Pelobatidae; genus Pelobates; species Pelobates cultripes. The sequence continues at coordinate 27,217,783 of OW240913.1, read as the reverse complement.
CGGCATGGCTATCTGGGGTATGTTTTTTTTGTTCACAAAGTACCGAACAGAGGGACGTTCGCGGATTTCTACCGAAGGAGAAGGGAGGTCGGCGGCTTCAGCGGTGTTCGTGCCAAAAAGTGTCTGTTTTGAGTTCCATGAGTGTAGCGTTACTTACCTTAACCGGGGGCCGGTCGCGGTCCTCTCTTCAAGCCGCGCGCGGTCCTGCGGCTGCACGAGCCGCGCGCGGCTCATCCGACTGCTTTGGATGGAAGGCGGGCAGTGACCGCGTGAAGCGGTCACGTGTCCCGCCTGAAACTAAGAGCGCGCCGCGAGTCTCGGGCGCGCTCTTAAAGAGACAGTGGGAGCCTAATTGCCAAAAGGCTCCCATTGGCTCCTGTCATACCACACTCCCTATACAATTACCTATAGGGGGTGTGGAAGTGACAGGAGCCAATCACTTTGTTTAAAAGCTATTTAAACTTACCTTTTTCCCTTAGCTCGTTGCCCTATCGTGGTTTCTGTTTCAGTTCCCTTTAGCGCTTGTGGTGTTCAGTTGTGTTTTCTCGTATTGACTTTGGCTTCGTATTCTGACTTCGTTTTCGCTTTATCCTTATCTGTACTGTTTGCCGGCTTGCTGTTTTCCGTGTACCAGACCCCGGCTTGTCCTAGTTTACGCTGTCTCTCTGTGCCCTTGACCTCGGTTTGTTCCTGGCTCTGTCTCCTCTCATATACGTCGAGTCCGGCCATTCTAAGGTCCGGTAGACGTATCTCTCCTCTGTATTTGCCTCTGTTTAGCTGGATACTGCGTGTAGGGGTATATTCTCGTTACATTACGATAGGGCCATGGGCCCCGCAGATTTAGCTCAACAGATGGCGTCCCATGAGGCAAGATTTGTAGAGCAGGATCACCGTATGGATCAGATAGCTCAGGCTCTCCAGACGCTCCTAGCTAGAACCGTTCCAGCAACCACACCTAACCCTCCTACGCCCCTTCTCCCTGAAGTATCTACTTTGCCTAATACTTCGGCCCATTTAACACCTCCTCCTAGGTATGGAGGGGACTCTAAGACTTGCAGAGGGTTTATTAATCAAATTGAATTCCACTTCGAAATGTATCCACGTTCATTTCCCACAGAGAGGTCTAAGGTTGGGTTCTTTATGCACCAACTTACCGATAAGGCACTTGAGTGGGCAAATCCTATTTGGGAAGCTAATGGACCTATGGTACATGATTTCAACAGTTTTCTTACGGCTTTTCGTAGAACTTTTGACACAATGAAAAGGTCAAAGAATGCCGCGAGAGCATTAATGAGAATTAAACAGGGTTCTAGGTCTGTGGCTGATTATGCTATTCAGTTTCGCACTCTTGCTTCGCAGGTAGATTGGACCAACAATGGGTTAACTACTGCCTTTATGGAAGGTTTGTCAGATACGATATTGGATGAGGTAGCAGCTAAGGAGCTTCCTATTGCCTTAGAGGACCTTATCGATTACCTCATTGATATAGATAATAGAATTCGTGACAGGCTCTATACCAAGAACAGGAATAGACGTTTTGTTACACCCATTAACCCCAGAGTTAATATACCAGAGAGTGTTAAAGTGTCTGAGGAGGAACCTATGCAATTAGGGGTTGCCAAACTCTCTGATACTGAGAAATTACATAGGAGAAGGGAGGGACTCTGCCTATACTGTGGTAGGAGAGACCATATGGTAAAGGAATGTCCTTTACTCCCGGAAAACTCTCGCACCTAAGACCTTATAGGGGACTGGCCTTGGGTGTGATATCTAAGTCTCCTAAATTGCCTCCTAACCGCTTGCTTCTCCCGGTTTCTTTATATATGGGAGAGATTTGTATAGTTGACAACATATATGCTCTGGTTGACTCTGGGGCAGCTGAAAATTTTATAGACTCTGGCTTTATAAAGAGAAACAACATTCCCATCAGAGAGAAGGAGATACCCTTGGCCGTTGAGGCCATAGATGGTAGACCATTAAGTTCTCCAGTTGTTACTCATGAGACTGTACCATTACACATGTACACAGGGGTTTTACACTATGAAACCATTCGATTCCAGGTCATCACCTCTCCCTCTTCACAGTTAGTATTAGGGTATCCATGGTTACGTGCTCACAATCCCATTTTTGACTGGGAGACAGGGCAAATAAAATCATGGAGTGAGGCCTGCCACGAGTCTTGTACGTTGGAAGTCACACCTTTGAATTCTATTGAGGTACCTACCAGTCCTCCTTTGTCTACGGTTATACCCCTCAGTATTTATCTCTAAAGACTGTTTTCGATAAAAGGGAGGCTGAGAAATTACCGCCTCACAGACCCTATGATTGCGCTATTGACTTGTTGCCTGGCACTATACCTCCAAAGGGCAGGGTGTACCCCTTATCGGTTCAAGAAAACCGTGTCATGGAGGAGTATATTAAGGAATCACTAGAAAAGGGGTTTATTAGGAGATCCTCTTCTCCAGCTGGAGCAGGGTTCTTCTTTGTATCGAAGAAAGAAGGTGATTTAAGACCGTGTATAGATTATAGAGGTCTAAACAAAATCACTATCAAAAATGCATACCCTATACCTTTAATTACAGAATTATTTGACAGGCTGAAACATGCCACTGTGTTCACTAAATTAGACCTTAGGAGTGCATACAATTTGATACGTATAAAGGAAAATCACGAATGGAAGACTGCATTCAACACTAGATCCGGTCATTACGAATATACTGTTATGCCATTTGGGCTTTGCAATGCCCCAGCAGTATTCCAAGAATTTATTAATGATGTCTTAAGAGATTTTATTCACACATTTGTTATCGTATACTTGGACGACATTTTAATATATTCTACAGACATACACACTCATCACAGACATGTTACGACAGTTTTGAAGACCCTTCTTGCTAATGGTCTTTATTGCAAGCTAGAAAAATGTCTGTTTGACCAAACCGAAGTCCAGTTCTTGGGGTATTTGATTTCCGCTAAAGGTTTTCGTATGGATCCCCAGAAGCTTGCTGCTGTAATAGAATGGCCTCTACCGCAAGGTCTGAAAGCTATTCAGCGTTTTCTTGGGTTCTCCAATTATTATAGACGTTTTATCAAAGGTTTCTCGTCCATTGTAGCACCTATCACTCGTATGACTAAAAAGGATGGCAATACTCGTGTTTGGTCTACCGAGGCACTTCAGGCTTTTGAATTTCTTAAAACTACGTTCGCCTCTGCACCTATTTTACAGCATCCTGTCCCCTCACTGCCCTATATTCTTGAAGTTGATGCTTCGGATATTGGGGTAGGTGCTGTCTTATCCCAAAGAGAGTCGCCTGAGAAGCCATTGCATCCATGCGGCTTCTTTTCTAAACAAATGTCCAAAGCAGAGAAAAATTATGATGTGGGTAATCGCGAACTCCTTGCTATTATTTTAGCACTTAAAGAGTGGAGACATTTGTTAGAAGGAACTAAGGATCCTATCCTCATTTTTACGGATCACAAGAACCTATCCTACCTTAGCGAAGCTAAAAGATTGTCTTCCAGGCAGGCTAGGTGGTCACTATTTTTGTCTCGTTTCAATTTTATTATCACCTATAGGCCAGGTGATCGCAACACTAAAGCAGGCGCTCTGTCCAGACAGTTCGAAACTACTGACAAACAGGAGATTGATGTTACTCCTGTCATTCCCCCAGACAGGATAATAGCTACTACTATTTTGTCTATTTCCTCATCCCTCTTGCAGGCCATACAAGCGAAACAAAGCATGGCACCTAGCGAGAGGCCTAATGATAAACTGTTCGTTGATGTTCCTGAGAGACGGGATATTATGTCATTATATCATGATACTAAGACTGCTGGACATCCTGGTATTTCCAAAACAGTGTCAGCTGTTTCTCTGTATTTTTGGTGGGATTCCTTACGAAAGGATGTCACTGACTATATAAGTGCTTGTACTACTTGTGCCTGTATGAAATCCTCCCGTAGAGTTCCTTGTGGGCTGTTGCATCCGTTACCCGTTCCCGAAAGACCTTGGTCTAACCTGTCCATGGATTTTATTGTTGAATTACCCCCTTCAAATGGTAACACAGTAATCCTGATGATAGTGGATCGGTTCTCCAAGATGGCTCACTTCGTGTCTCTTCACAAGTTGCCCACATCCAAGGAACTGGCTCATATCTTCGCTAGAGAAGTATTTTGATTACATGGGATTCCCGTATCTATTGTATCCGATAGGGGTAGCCAATTTATTTCCAGGTTCTGGAGGGCCTTTTGTTCAGAAATGGGTACTTCTCTCTCATTTTCTTCCGCTTATCATCCCCAGTCTAATGGGGCTGCTGAACGTGCCAACCAGTCTCTGGAGCAATACCTCCGTTGTTTTGTGTCTCACCATCAGGACAATTGGTCTGACCTGCTTCCTTGGGCTGAATTTGCTCGGAATAGCGCCACTCATGATTCTTCCGGCAAGAGCCCTTTTTACGTTGTCTATGGCCAGCATCCCGTTGTTCTTCCGGCTGCATTCTCCTCACAGGGCATGCCAGTTCTGGATGAGCATTTGGCTGGTTTGCGTAATACTTGGGAGCAGGTTCAGCGTTCTTTGGTGGACTCTGCTGCTCGCCAGAAGGCTCAGGCTGACAAGCATCGCAGAGCAGCTCCGTCCTATGTTGTGGGGGACAGGGTTTTGCTTTCCACGCGGAATATTCGTCTCCGGGTGCATTCTATGAAATTGGCTCCCCGCTTCATTGGACCTTATCGTATTATACATAAGGTTAATCCTGTTTCTTATGCCTTAGGCCTGCCTAAGAATCTACGTATTCCTAATGTTTTTCACACCTCATTGTTGAAACCTTTCGTACGCAACCGCTATACCCGACATACTCCTCCTCCCCCTCCTATCTCGGTGGAGGGTCATGAGGAGTTTGAAGTGTCTGCTGTTCTTGACTCTCGTTTCCTTAGGGGTCGACTTCAGTACTTGGTACATTGGAAGGGTTATGGGCCTGGGGAGCACAGTTGGATTTCGGCTGATGCTGTCCATGCTCCCCGTCTTGTGCGCTCTTTCCATTCTCGTTTTCCTGCCAGGCCTGGTCCTACCCGCCCGGGGGGCATGTCCTCAGGGGGGGTACTGTAGCGTTACTTACCTTAACCGGGGGCCGGTCGCGGTCCTCTCTTCAAGCCGCACGCGGTCCTGCGGCTGCACGAGCCGCGCGCGGCTCATCCGACTGCTTTGGATGGAAGGCGGGCAGTGACCGCGTGAAGCGGTCACGTGTCCCGCCTGAAACTAAGAGCGCGCCGCGAGTCTCGGGCGCGCTCTTAAAGAGACAGTGGGAGCCTAATTGCCAAAAGGCTTCCATTGGCTCCTGTCATACCACACTCCCTATACAATTACTTTTTGGGGGTGTGGAAGTGACAGGAGCCAATCACTTTCGTTTAAAAGCTATTTAAACTTACCTTTTTCCCTTAGCTCGTTGCCCTATCGTGGTTTCTGTTTCAGTTCCCTTTAGCGCTTGTGGTGTTCAGTTGTGTTCTCTCGTATTGACTTTGGCTTCGTATTCTGACTTAGTTTTCGCTTTATCCTTATCTGTACTGTTTGCCGGCTTGCTGTTTTCCGTGTACCAGACCCCGGCTTGTCCTAGTTTACGCTGTCTCTCTGTGCCCTTGACCTCGGTTTGTTCCTGGCTCTGTCTCCTCTCATATACGTCGAGTCCGGCCATTCTAAGGTCCGGTAGACGTATCTCTCCTCTGTATTTGCCTCTGTTTAGCTGGATACTGCGTGTAGGGGTATATTCTCGTTACAATGAGTTGGCCGTTGAACACCGCTGAGCTTTTGTGGATTTAAAATGTCCGCAACCTCGTGTTCGGTATACGAATGGCAGCCAACCAGCATTAATTAAGAGGTGTCTGCGGTTAACCTCAACGTTCTAATGGGGCCAAGAGGTTAACCAGCAGCACACTTCTCTACTGGGTGGCCGGCCATTCGGGAGTTTTATTTGGTAGTTAAAAAGGGAACGGAATAGAGTCCACATGAACGGGAAAACACGAATTAAACTAACGAATGAAGAATAAGTCTCTGTAAGTTCAAGACAGAGAGATCTGTCACAATCTACTAGTTGAGGAAATAGCTCAAATGACAATGAATGGAGAAGTTATCATCATGGGTGACTTTAATCTTCCTGATGTGAACTGGAAAACGCAAATTGCTGCTTGAGCCAGAAGCAAAGGATGTGAAAAGAAGGGAAGGCACCTAGATGCCAGGATCCCTACTTAGAGTGTGTCGAACTTTCTAGGGGGTGACCCTTGTATATATACAATTCAAGAAAAATAGGTAAAGTGATCCCGAGCTAAAATAGCATCAGGAGCACTTAGAGGAAAGTCCTACAGAGAATATGCTAATATAAAATAATATCTAAAAAATAGCTTTATTGGGGGGGATCTACTCAGTGGTATGATCCCAATTAAGAGAAAAAATAGCAAATGAAACTTAAATACCATAACCACTAAAGCGTAATTATATACATAAGGGGTGATGGACTCCATCTCTAGATCTAAGAAGAGAGCTAAAAAGGTAAAGGTCTGTAACCACAATAGATATATATCGAGCAGCAATGACCCCTAAGATCCAATCCAAATGTAAGATTATTGTGGATCTTATCTTTAAGGTCAAAGAGAGAGAGAGAACAACTAGAATACAGAATATGTCTGTATCTGTCTAGTTACCAACTATAATATCAAATACTGAAACTGTATTAATAGAGTGTTAACTAAAATATGAAAACAGAAACAAAGTATCTCCTCTGGGTAGAAACAAATGGCTTTGGACACTGCTGATGCATGTAGGAAGCTCAATTTGCTATAGGAGATCTGTGATGCTGTCTGCTAACACTACTGGTATACCTGTCTGGTTACCAGCTAGAATATCAAACACTGAAACAATATCAATAAAGTGTTGACTAAAATATCGAAACAGAAACAAAATATCTCCTCTGTATGAAAATAAATGGCTTGGACACTGCTGATGCATGTAACTAGACAGATACAGACATATTCTGTATTCTAGTTGTTCTCTCTCTCTCTTTGACCTTAAAGATAAGATCCACAATACTCTTACATTTGGATTGGATCTTAGGGGTCATTGCTGCTCGATATATATCTATTGTGGTTACAGACCTTTACCTTTTTAGCTCTCTTCTTAGATCTAGAGATGGAGTCCATCACCCCTTATGTATATAATTACGCTTTAGTGGTTATGGTATATTAAGTTTCATTTGCTATTTTTTCTCTTAATTGGGATCATACCTCTGAGTAGATCCCTCCCAATAAAGCTATTTTTTAGATATTATTTTATATTAGCATATTCTCTGTAGGACTTTCCTCTAAGTGCTCCTGTTGCTATTTTAGCTCGGGATCACTTTACCTATTTTTCTTGAGCCAGAAGCACACATATTCTAAACTTCATACTGGGGTTGTCTCTAAAACAATTTGTTGAGGAGCCAGCTCGTAAAGAGGCCATACTAGATTTAATGTTAACAAATGGAGATTTGGTATCAGATATTACTGTAGGTGAAAGTTTAGGATCCAGTGATCATCAGTCAGTGTGGTTTAATACAAGAACAGTGACTGAGTCACGCCACACAAAAACAAAAGTTTTAGACTTTAGAAACAGATTTTTCTAAAATTAGAATATGTGTAAAGGAGTCATTGTCAGACTGGAGCCATTTAAATGGAGCCCAAGAGAAATGGGATTATTTAAAAGTGGCACTGCTGAAGGCAATAGAAAATTGCATTAGGCTTGTCAGTAAAAGCAAAACAAAATTCAAGAAACCACTGTGGTACTCCACAGATGTGGCCAAAATAGTAAAAAACAAAAATTTAGCATTTAGTAATTATAAAAAAAAAAACAGAATGAGGAAGATAGATAGATCTATAGGATTAGGCAGAAAGAGGCTAAGCAAGTTATAAAAGCTTCCAAATCACACACAGAAGAGAAAATTGCCAAGTCAGTAAAAAAGGGGGACAAAACATTTTTTTAGATACATAAATGAGAAAAGGAAAGTAAAATAATGATTAGTTAGATTAAAAACAAAAGAGGGAAGGTATGTGAAAGAGGATAAAGGTCTAGCTGACTACCTCAATGAATATTTTTGTTCAGTATTTACAGATAAAAATTAAGGAAAGGGGCCTCAGTTAGGAAAAAGGACAAATGAGTCATTTGTTACATATGAGTTTACAGAGGAAGAGGTTGTTTTTCAACTGTCAAAAAGTAAAGAGAAATAAGTCAATGGGACCTGATAGAACACACCTAAAGTTATTAAAAGAGCATAGTGGTGTACTAGTGAAACCATTAACATATTTATGTAATCAATCATTGTTAACAGGAGTAGTTCAAGGAGATTGGACTGAGATAGCATTTCTGGATAATTTTCACAAGCATTATCTGCACTTTTACTCCTGTTTAATTTACTTTTGCTGTCCTATTTGCCTCCCTCCCCTACAGTCTATCTGCTTAACTGATAACTTAAAATGTATTTAGTTTGTGTAAGTGTTTGGTTATTGAACTTATAGTCCTATTAATTGTAAAACATTTGTTACTTTCACATCTTTGAACTCCACCATGCCCTCCTATCTCTAAATCTCAAATTTCCTCTCCCCTGCTTTCTTCCATTAATTGCCATCTTTCACTTCACTTTTCACTTTCACTTATAGATAGTTCAAATCACCTGGTTTTCCAAACACATCAATCATGTCTATTATCTTCTCCTCACATGTAATACCTCCATTCCAACAACACAAACCAGTTAACCCTTCACCCCTCCACACTGTCCTATGGTACTAGCTGCTGTTATAATTTCCTCATCTATAAAAAACACTACTTAAACATGTTCTCTCTACCATTTTTTTGTTTCAACCTCCCCTCTCATTACTAAAATCTCTATCTTTCTGCTTACCTGTCCCTACTGACACCATCTTCATGGCTCCTGGTTTACTACCCTACTTTCTTTGTTCATCCAATACACTATACTTGTACCTATCCACCCTTTCTTCTCCAACTCCTAGTAAATCCTCAAAATGCAAACATTCAACCAAAACAGTTAAATCTTACTCCCACCTTCTCTTATTTTCTACACTTCTAGTCCTGACAGCTGGCGATGTCTCTCCAAACCCTGACCCTTCCTCTACCCATCTACCTTGTGTCCACCCCAGAAACCTCCCCAACATTATATCCATCCCATGTAGCTCTCCCTTTAAGCCCTCCTTCTATTCAGCCCTCTGGAATGCACACTCTGTGTGCAACATAACTAAATCTACTTTCATCCATGATGTATTCCTCTCATGCTCCCTTAACTTACTTGCTTTAACAGAAACTTGGCTCTCTCCTTCTGACACAGCTACCCTTGCCTCATAATCCTATGATGATTTACAGTTTACACACAACCCAAGACAATCTGACATTAAAGGTGGCAGTGTAGGGTTTCTCCTTTCACCTCACTGCTCCTTCAAAATTCTACCCACCCCCCTTCCCTCTCTCTCTCCTCCTTGGAAATTAACTTGATTTGCTTAATCAAACCCTTTTCTGCTAACATTGCCATTATCTATCGCCCCTCCTGGGCCTCTCTCTCCTCTTCCTTGACCACTTCACTGCCTTGCTACCCCTCACCCAACAAGCTAAACCTAACCCCCCTCAATTCAGAAGGAACCTTAATTCTATTGACCTCCAGCAGCTGTCAGCTGATATTGATTCACAACTCCTATCCATCCCTTCCCTCTCCTGTCCGTCACTGGCCATCTCCACATATAACACTACCCTCACCTTTGCCTTGAACGCTGCAGCCCCACTCCAAACATGCACCTCAAGGAGGACACGCCCCCAGCCGTGGCATACTAAATCAACACGATACCTGCAAAGATGCTCCCATTATGCTAAACATTCCCGGAGGAAGTCTCGCACCCAGTCAGACTTTCTCCATTATAGATTCAAATTATGTTCATACAACACAGCCCTTGCCCTTGCCAAACAGTCATACTTTTCCTCTCTCATTAGTTCATACTCCCGCAATCCCAGGCATCTGTTTGACACATTTAACTCTCTTCATTACCCTGCTATGGCCACCCCTCAAACTAACCTTACAGCCAAGAGCTTTACATGCTACTTTACCGACAAGAAAATAATTCTCCCAACCTTGCCTTTCGCTTTCTCAACTACACATAGATCATGCCTATCTCTAGCCCCACCATTTGCCCGCTTGATCCTGTCCCATCTCAACTTATCAGATCTAGCTCCCCTTGTCTTGTGCCTTCCTTAACACACACCTTCAACTGCTCTCTTTCTTCTGGCACTGTCCCTACTGACCTTAAACATGCTAGTGTAGTACCTATCCTGAAAAAAACATCCCTCAACACATCCAACCCCTCTAACTATTGTCCCATATCCCTGCTCCCTTTTTCTTCAAAGCTTCTGGAAAGACTTCTCTTTACTCATATGTCTCACTTCCTCAATTCCAACTCTCACCTTGACCCTCTTCGATCTGGCTTCCCCCCCTCCACTCTACTGAGACTGCTCTTATCAAAGTTACTAATGACCTAATCACAGCTAAATCCAAAGGCCACAACTCCATACTAATACTTCTTGACCTCTCTGCTGCCTTTGACACCATTGATCATGCTCTCCTTCTTCAAACTCTTTAATCACTCGGTCTCTGTGATACCATTCATCCTGTCTCTGTTTGAGTCCCCCAAGGCTCTGTCCTTGGTCACCTTCTATTTTCTCTTTATACTGCCTCTCTTGGCAAACTTATTGCCTCATTTGGATTCCACTACCACCTGTGCGCTGATGACACCCAACTATATCTCTCCTCCACAGACCTCTCCCCTACCATCCTGCAAAGTGTCGCTGCTTGCCTTTCCTCCATCGCTGACTGCATGTCCTCCTGCTTTCTAAAACTAAATCTCTTGAAAACTGAACTCTTGTTTTTCCTCCTCCTAATACTGATCCTCTTCTTTCATTCTGCCTTCAAGTCAGTGGTATCCACATCATTCCATCATTGCAAGCGTGTCACTGTCTTGGTGTCATCTTTGATTCTAGCCTCTTACGCAAGATGGTACCAAAGAGCTTGTCCATGCTCTAGTAATTTCCAACATGGATTATTGTAACCTCTCCTAATTGGTCTTTCCAAAAACCGTATTGCCCCGCTACAGTCTGTAATAAATGCTGCCGCATGACTGAATTTCCTCTCTAGTCGGTCCTCTCACACCTCACCCGATTGCTTACATTGGCTTCCTGTTTCCTATAGGAGTCAATTCAAAATTCTAACCTATACCTATAGAGAATTGACCAATTCTAGCCCCTTTTATATCTCTTCACAGATCCATAGGTATGCCCCATCTCAGTCTCTCCGCTCTGTCCGTGACCTTCTCCTGTCCGCTGCTCGCATCAGTACAGCTAACTCACGATTGCAGGAATTCTCACGGGCGGCTCCCTTCCCATAGAACAGCTTGCCTACCGCCATAAGACTCTCCACTAGTATCCAATAGTTTAAGAAGTGCTTAAAACTCATCTCTTTAGGAGAGCTTATGGACTCCCAGAGTAACCTCTACCTCACATACTTGTCTCTTGCTCTCTCCTGAAGCTCGTTTGAGCAGGGTCCTCTTCAACCTATCGTTCCTATAGGTTTTCTTGTAATTGTCCTATTTATAGCTAAATCCCCCCTCTTATAATATTGTAAAGCAATACGGAATCTGTTGGCGCTATATAAATGGCAATAATAATAATAATAATAATAATAATAATAATAAAAGGAAGTTAGCGAATGTTGTGTCCATTCACAAGAAAGGTAGTAGGGAGGAGTCGGGCAACTATAGGCCAGTAAGCCTTACTTCAGTAATGGGGAAAGTAATGGAAACCATGTTAAAGGATAGGATTATTGAACATCTAAAATCACATGGATTTCAAGATCAGAGACAACATGGGTTTACTTCAGGGAGATCATGCCAAACTAATCTTATAGATTTTTTTATTGGGTAACTAAAATAATAGATCAGGGTGGTGCAGTAGACATTGCTTACCTAGATTTCAGTAAGGCTTTTGACACTGTTGCACATAGAAGGCTTATCAATAAACTTCAATCTTTAAGTTTGGATTCCATTATTGTTGAATGGGTAAGGCAGTGGCTGAGTGACAGGCAACAGAGGGTTGTAGTCAATGGAGTATATTCAAAGCATGGGCTGGTCACCAGTGGGGTACCTCAGGGATCTGTACTTGGACCCATTATCTTTAATATTTTATTAGTGATATTGTAGAAGGTCTTAATGGTAAGGTATGTCTTTTTGCTGATGATACTAAGATATGTAATGGGGTTGATGTTGCAGGAGGGATAAGCCAAATGGCAAATGATTTAGGTAAACTAGAAAAATGGTCAAAGTTGTGGCAACTGACATTTAATGTGGATAAGTGGAAGATAATGCTTATTGGATGTAAAAACCCAAGGGCAGAGTACAGAATACTTGATAGAGTCCTAACCTCAACATCTGAGGAAAGGGATTTAGGGGTAATTATTACGGATGACTTATAGGTAGGCAGACATGTAATAGAGCAGCAGGAAATGCTAGCAGAATGCGTGGTTGTATAGGGAGAGGAATTAGCAGTGGAAAGAGGGAAATGCTCATGCCATTGTACAGAACACTGGTGAGACCTCACTTGGAGTATTATACGCAGTACTGGAGACCATATCTTCAGAAGGATATTGATACTTTAGAGAGAGTTCAGAGAAGGGCTATTAACCCCTTAAGGACACATGACATGTGTGACATGTCATGATTCCCGTTTATTCCAGAAGTTTGGTCCTTAAGGGGTTAAGCTGGTTTATGGATTACAGAATAAAACTTACAAGGAAAGGTTAAAGGAACTTAACATGTATAGCTTGGAGGAAAGACAAGACAGCGGAGATATGATTGAAACATTTGAATTCATAAATTGATTCAATACAGTAAAGGACTATATTTAAAAGAAGTAAAACTACCACAACAAGAGGACATGGTCTTAAATTAGAGGGGCAAAGTTTAAAAAATAATATCCGGAAGTATTACTTTACTGAGAGGGTAGTGCATGCATGGAATAGCTTTCCAGCTGAAGTGGTAGAGGTTAACACAGTAAACGAGTTTAAGCATGCGTGGGATAGGCATAAGGCTATCCTAACTATAAGATAAGGCTGGGGACTAATAAAAGTATTTAGAAAATTGGGCAGAATAGATGGGCCGGATGGTTCTTATCTGTCGTCACATTCTATGTTTCTATGTAAACACTACAGGGTCAGGAAAACATGTTTGTGTTCCTGACCCTATAGTGTTCCTTTAATATTTTTTTGCATTATGCTGTGCTATCCCCTTGCCACTTAGAACAGAAAAAACACCTTGTTCCCACTTTTGCCTTACATAAAGTGCTGTTATTACGATCTCATGCAAAGCGTTTCTCATCCAGAGCTCAAGATCCAGTCTAACTATCTGTGTGTACTACTGCATCTCCAGCATCGGCTCAAGGCAGGGCCGGGCATGGAATAAAGAAAGCCCTTGATTTAAAAAAAAAAAATATTTATACCAGCCCTAAAATGCACCTTGTTGCATAGTGCGCAGATATACAGATGTAAAATGGAAAATTGTAATATGAAGGAGCACACTCCAAGGACTTCAAATAATTTATAAAAGTGCCCATTCAATTAAAATCTGCACTTTATTTAAAATGAAAATAAGAGGACATGCAGTGGTACCTCAGTTTACAAACGCCTCGATTAACAAATGAAAATCCATTGAAAATAATGCCTCGGTTTGCAAATTTTTTTCACAATACAAAGCAAGTTTCCCCATGATGCATTGTGCCTGTAAGGTTTATAGTGCTGCCCCCGTGATGCTGGAGTTTGTGGGTTTGCATGTGGCGTCGAGTATGGAGTTGTCGGAGGTTTTGTAGCAGCTTTTGCATTGAGTTTTGGAGCCATTCTGGAATTTTTTGCAGTGGTTTTGGGACTTTTTGCAATTTTTTGGGTGCATTTCTCAAGCTGTGGAAAGGTAGGGAGCTGAGCGTTGTCGTTTGCATGCCTTTTACTGTATTTTCTGCATTGTGGGTTGGTTTCCATGCCAGCTCATTTTGACTTTTTCTGACTACCAGAACGGATTATTGGTTTTTTATGCATTCCTAAGGGAAACCGCGTATCGGTATACAAATTGTTTGCAATAAGAAATGTCCCGAAGAACGCATTAAATTCATAAACCGAGGTACCACTGTATTATTTACACATGAAGAACTTTGGCAAGCTAAGGAGCTTTAGGTGTTAGTAGAGTTTCTTTATTGTTTCTCTTTGCATCAAGAATGTATCCTGGAAATCCTACCACCTACTGCATGCTGCTCAGTTCTAGCAAGATATATTTTTAAATCATTAGTTTTAGAAAGTCATCAGAAGTTTATAAACATAGCATAAGTTATTTCAAGTAGTTACAAAATATGCATCAGTGAATTTTAACAAGGTAAACTTTATTGAAGTCATTTGAAGAACTTACAAAGTATCCGTCATTGAAATTTAACATGATAAAGTTAATTGAAGATAATTATATGATCTCAAATTAACCAGATACCTTCACACAGTTTCCACAGCGGGCAACTAGAAGAAAAATGGGCTTTTAAACATAACAGAAAATAGTGTTTAGTGTAAGATTGTAACCATTGGTTTGCCATAAACATCTTAAAAACCTATCAAATAAACATCTTAAAAACCCTATCAAATAAAAAGAAATTGAGAATGATCAATAATTTAATTATCAAAATTGTTAGAAGTTCCAAAGTTGGAACAAATATTTATGTTGGGTTGGTAACTCCTGTAGCTACAGTCTACTATAAATCTATTCAGGAGTTTATTGTAATTCATCAACATGCTAGTTTGCAACCTTTTTTTGAGCATCTTCTGGAGTTTGAATGATGTCCATCTATGGTGGTTATCGTTACCCATACTGACATAGGTGGTTACTAGGTGTGAATTGTACACATAGATCAATGCAGTAAAATATGTTATTATAATATATAAATAAAGAGCAGAACAAATGAAGTCCAGATAAGAAATCCACATATGCATTTATAAAAAAGACTATTTAAATAACCTTGAGTTTATCAACATGGCAACAAAATTAAAATATATATATATATTTTGCACACAATTACAAGCATGCTAACTTTAAATTGATTTATCAGATAAAAAAGGCATAAAATCCAGAACTAGATTAAGATCCCACAGTGACCTGGGCAGGCCATTGGTTCCAGGTATGTCCTTCATTTAAATCCTTTGTGCCTCACACACTATAATCACTACACTCTGTGGAGGATTTGTGTGTGAATGCAGAGGTGTATTTATATAGAATGCCCTGCATTGATGCAGAAAGATAAAATAAAAAGTTACTATGGCTGAGGGGACATTTAAACCTTGCCATTTGTGGTTAATACGGCTATGGCGTGATCACACTATGGCGTGATGCTTTTTAAAAGTTCCTTGGGATCCTTTTAAGGAACATAAGGCAAACTCTGTGGGAAGTGACGTATTGCAATGTCGTGAGTTGTGCTTTGACATGAATAGGATCACACAAAATGATGGTGATAGATTCTGTTCTTTTGAACTTTTGACTTTTGGAATATGATTGAAATATCTTGCATGAGAACAAGGAGTGAAATATGTTAGGATCAGCATTTTTATAGTACTAGAAAATGACTTTCCTGTTACTGGTCACTGAAACCAGAACCAGGACTGTCAGCTGGACAAAATATTAGTAGATAATAGATAATTAAATCAAAATTGCCATCAATATGTCGGAATATAGAGAGGGTTCATACGTAGATTCAAGTGATTAAAATAGCCTAAATGGCTCTTCTCCTGTCTAAAGGACTCTTAGACGTAAAGAATCTATTTGAGACTCTATTTACGTCTACTAATATTTTGTCCAGCTGACAGTCCTGGTTCTGGTTTCAGTGACCAGTAACAGGAAAGTCATTTTCTAGTACTTCCATTTTGGGGTTATGCCCCTTGACACCACTGGAGTGTCATTTAAAGGTGTGACTGACCACTAGGAGGGTGGTATATTCAAGTCTGGAATAACCACTACCTTTGGCCTAGTCAATTTCTACTACTTTTTCAGCATTTTTATATACTATTTTCTTAGAAGGATACATTATTGCATCATTAGTCAGAGTGTGCTAAAAGTAGTATTGCATTACACGATTCATCTATTAAGTTACACCCAATTGTCTATCATAAGACATATCCGATTTCAAATTGCAGAAGCCCAAAATATTAAAGAAGCACTATAGTGTCAGGAATACAAAAATGAATTCCAGCCACTATAGAAACACTCTGATTCCCCTCCCATTTCCATCAATACAATGGGTTAAATTACCCTTTAAACACTGATTCAGCGCCGTCTCTGGTTTCGCCCTCCACTGATATCAGCCAATCGAGGAAACCTAATGAGCATGTGCAGCGAGTTTCTTTCAAACTCATTCCGTACATTGCATTGTTTTACATTGCAGGGTTAAGGGAACAGGGACAGTGTCCCCAGACCTTGTCAATGAGATGAAGTGGTCTGAGTGTCTAGAGTGTCACTTTAAGAGATATACAAATACAAGCACATTAACACACTAAGCATAACCAGATAAATATTTTATCCTCAAGAAATCTTTAAAAATCATAAATATTCTAAATATTTTTAAATATATTGATGCCTAGTGACTATAAAAAAATATAGGTATATTAATATAAAGTAAAGCAGTTACCTTGTAAGGCATGTAGTGATCACTAGAAATGAGTAAAATTAAGAAACATATCTTTCAGGCAGCAGTTTAATAGATAGCTCC
The DNA here is from genome assembly GCA_933207985.1 of Pelobates cultripes. Lineage (NCBI taxonomy): Eukaryota > Metazoa > Chordata > Amphibia > Anura > Pelobatidae > Pelobates > Pelobates cultripes. Next base: position 27,200,934 of record OW240913.1, on the reverse strand, counting down.
CTAATAGTATCATTATGTAAGACTGACATTTAAGGATACTAAATTAGGGAGCTATCTACTAAACACGGCAGCTAAACTTAATTATGGCAGTCCCACGTTAAGATATCAAAATAGGGAGCTATCTAATAAACATCTGAAAGGTGAAAATTAAGTTTAAAAAGCCATTTTCTTAATTTCGCTTTTTCAAAATAGAAAAAGATCTTTCAGGCAGCTGTTTAAGTGATAACTCCCTAATGGTACCCTTATGTGAGATTGCCATTTTAAGGATATCTAATTAGGGAACTATCTACTAAACACAATAGCTTCCTAATTTGGCACCCTTAATTATGGCAATCCCATGTACAGTGGTGTATCCTGGTTTTGTGCTGCCCTACGCAGGACAAAACTCAGGCGCCCCCCTGCCCCCGCGCCACCCCCACCCAACCCTTCACCCCGCCCCACCTTCTAAATACACACACAGTCAGACACAAACACACAGTCAAACACATACACACACACACAGTCAGACACATACACACACACAGTCAGACACATACACTGACACAAACACACACACACAGTCAGACACATACACAGACACAAACACACAGTGAGACACATACACAGACACAAACACAGTCAGACACAAACACACACACAGTCAGACACACACGCAGTCAGACACACACACAGTCAGACACACACACAAACACATACACACACAGTCAGACACATACAAAAACACACACACACTCACAAACACAGTCAGACACAAACACACACACACTCACAAACACAGTCAGACACAAACACACACATACACACAGTCAGAGACACACACTCACAAACACAGTCAGACACAAACACAGTCAGACACATACACAAACACAGTCAGACACAAACACACACACAGACACATACACAAACACAGTCAGACACAAACACACACACACTCAGACACATACACAGACACAAACACAGTCAGACACAAACACACACACACTCACAAACACAAACACACTCACAAACACAGTCAGACACAAACACACACAGTCAGACACACACACACATTACCTTTTTTTTTAATTTAAAGCCCCCCCAACCTCCTTACCTTTGGGAGTGCTGGGGGGGTCTCTCTCCCTGGTGGTCCAGTGGCTGCAGGGCGGGCGGCGATGGCAGGCGGGCGGCTGGCGAGGGAGCACTTCCCATGAGCTGACTGCTCAGCTCCCTCGCGCGCCGGCTGCAGAGTGAGGCTGGGAGCCGGAAGATGACGTCATCTTCCGGCTCCCAGGCTCACTCTGCGGCACGCGAGGGAGCTGAGCAGTCAGCTCAGGGGAGGTGCTCCCTCGCCAGCCGCCCGCCCGGGATGTCAGTTAGCCGCGAGGCTAACTAGGCATTTGCCCAGGGCATTTGGGGGGCGGCGTTTTTTGCCGCCCCCTGAAAAATGCCGCCCAAGGCAAATGCCTTGTTTGCCTCGCGGCTAATACGCCCCTGCCCATGTAAGGATAATAAATTAGGCAGCTATCTAGCAATGAGCTAAAAAAACAAAAATATTTTTATTATTTGGATATTTCAGGCAGCTGTGCAGTACATTTATATCTGATTTGATGCCCTTATGTGGGTATTGACTAAAAGTGTGCCAATAATTGTACCATACATATATTTAACCCCTTAAGGACACATGACATGTGTGATATGTCATGATTCCCTTTTATTCCTGAAGTTTGATCCTTAAGGGGTTAAAAACATTTTTTTTAGATAACCTGTGTTGTGTTTGCAAATGTTTGATATCCAAATGCAGAGTATTTTTGTGTATTTTTTTTCAACAAAAGATCAAAAGGTTAAACAAAAAATTTAATTTTCACAGCCTTCTTTGCGCATATATTTATTAAGGGTGCTAGGGGTGCTAAATTAATGGAGAGCACTGTAAGTATTCTGTAAAAAATACTACCAACAAGTCCTATTATAGAAGTGGTTTTCAAACCAGTCCTCATGGTCTGGCAACAAGTACAGGTTTTTCTCAGTCTCTCCTTTAGAATAATAAAAAAAAAAAAATACATAAATCCTGTACTGTTGCTGGGCCACGAGACCTGGTTTGGGAAAAAATCATGACATTACACTTATTCTTGCTTCAAAAATAACTTTTTTTAATGCAAATGAATAATGTACAAAATATACATGGGTTATTAAATATTTAAATATTTATTTTAAAAAAAATCCCATAATAAATATAATTAATATAACTAGTAAAAATAAAAAATGCATTAGTAGTAGTTTTTAAAATCACATTTCCAATCATATTACTATTAAAACTATATGGGATACTACAACCTATTTAATTATATAAGTAATCTGTGTACACACGCATTATTTTATTTCATTATTTGTTTATTATTATTAATTCTTTATTTTTGATGTGCATTTTGATACCAGGAATAATGTCACAGACACAAATTAGTCAGCATATGAAAAGATTGATCAGTGAATGTGTACATAGGAACAGCACATTTTTTTTTTTTTTAAATTTTCAGTGTAATGGTACAGAACACAAGAATGGCACATATTATTATACCTGAATCAAAAGAAAAAGGGTAGTTGCGCACACAATGGTATATTGTAAATTTTGAAAATAATATCTAAAAGGTATAAGCATAAAAATGCTTATGCGGAAGCTTATGTGTTTTTTTTGGTGACTAAACACTGGGGTGTGTTCAGACGGACTGGGATATATTATTTATCTCTTTATATATCTTATTAGATTTTAAGCGCCACTTATACTTTTTGAGTATCTATTCACATATTATTATATGTTGGTGTTTAGCATAAGTTACATGTGTTAACATGACAAATCAGATGTTATCACGTGCGTTAGCATACATTACATTGTTTCATATTGTATATTAACTGCAGAAGAGATTTGACCTTAGATTTAACTTGGGAAGAGGGGAGGAGGGGAAGGATTGGGAGAGATAGGGGGTAAAGGGGGTATGTGGTAGTGGGTGGTCCGACATACCATCAAGCCTTCAACAGTGTTATTCAGCTTTCAACGTTTTAATCAAGCTTTCAACAATCTTATAAAATTTTCAACCATTATTAAATGGATGTTTTTCATTCTCTTTATGTCATTAAGGGGTATGAGTCTGATGTTTTGGATTTGTACTGATTCTGATTAGAATGACTATAGGGCTATGGGTCCATTCTCTCAGAATTACAGTATTAACATTACATGTATTAAACTAATAATGCATTTATATAGTTGTGTTCTCCAATACAATACTGAGTGGCACACATTGATTTATTTTTATCCAGTAAGCCCAGTTTAAGATTTCAGGGACATCATTCAATAAAGATACATTCAGAGAATGAGAAATTGAAAAGCTACAGTGATATACAGGTGATACTCAAAAAATTAGAATATCGTGCAAAAGTTCATTTATTTCAGTAATGCAACGTAAAAGGGGAAAATATTATAGAAGATAGATGCATTACATGCAAAAAAAGGTTTTCATGAGCTGTAAGCCATAATCATCGCACTTATGACAAATCACGGCTTGAACTATCGTGCTTTGCATGTAATGCGTCTATCTCATATATTAGTTTCCCCTTTTACGTTGCATTACTGAAATAAATTTACTTTTGCACGATATTCTAATTTTTTGAGTATCACCTGTATTACAAGTTGGTGTATTTTGTCAATACTTATCTGGGCAGTACATACAGACATAATCGTATTTGAAGCCATTATTTGAGCACTCAGCTACACCACATCCAACACGATTTGAGGAGGCCCACATCATCTGCCGATAAAAATACTATATTACTTAAGTGTAAAATCAATTGCTTGCTGCCTTTTAGACAATTAAAAAATAAAATGACAAAAATTGCCTATATAGTGGTTATTTCACTAATGGGAAACCTTTCAGATTTGTGTTCTAGCTTCTTACAATCTGTAATACTATATGTGGAGATGTAAATAGGGGACTTAAAGGAACATTTTTGGCACCATTGCAACTTCATCTAAATGGCGTTATGTTGCCAGTAGGCCCCGGGTGCACTCGTACCTTCAGGGGTAAACCATTCTTGAACGGTTTAATCCAAAGTTGCCACCAGCGCTGATCTCAACTGCCCCCCAGGCGGCATCCAGTATCTTAAATTTCAGTTAAGAAAGTGCAGAGTGCTGATGGGCAGGGATGACGTTGATTTGTTGAGAGTGGTCAGCTGACACACTCAGCCAACCAGTGACTCCCCATTCTCAATCTGGCTTGAAAAAGGTACTTATCTTGTCAAGCCAGTTTTGTGAATAGGGAGTTAGTGATTGGCTTAGGGGGTTGGGTGGGGGGGGGGAGGTTTGAGATCGGAGCTGGTGGTTTGCTATGGGGGAAAAGGGGTGAAGTTAAGATCAGTGGTCTTTAACCCTGAAGGCAGGTGTTAGCCTTTTTTTAGATGAAATTGTTATTGTGCCCAGAGTGCCCTTTTAATACTCAAAGACAACAGCTTATTTTAGTGGTTTTTGTTTTTTTTAAAAAGAGTGCTCCCTCACATGCCCTCCAGGTAACACCAGGGCCCGCCTCGAGGGCCCTGAGGTGGCCAGCTCCTGGGCCACCCAGGAGACGAGGCTGGCCACACTGGATACATACCTGGTCACAGGGGCGGCCGGGCCCCCTGGTGGGCCGGGCCCATTCACAACCGCAACCCCTGCGACCCCGGTATGTACGCCACTGCCTGGAACCCTTTGCAAGTCAAGGCTAAATAGGGTCCTGGAATGAGGCACCTGTGACAGGGAGCGGTGCAAAACCAAGGAGTTGGCCTGGACTCCCAAATATATAAATGAAACCAAGAGGGCTGCACTCACCTGAACATCATTGTTTAGTAAATAAGTAAGTGTGCTGGACTATGTATTTTGTATGTTGTATATTGGCCCCAGCAGCACCCTATAATATATGCATGTTTAGTGAATAAGCGAGTGCGCTGGATTATGTAATATATATATATAGTAGATAGTATAGTATAAGTTCCAATTGCTTGCACTCCTGGATTAATAGTAAAAAGCCTGGTGCTTAACAGCCAAATAATAGAAATAAAGTAATGATAGCACTCCAAGTACTTCGAAAATATTGTGAAAAAACTTAGCTTTTTATTCAGCTTTTTATTCAAGTCCTTGGAGTGCTATAATTACTTTATTTATATATATATATATATATATATATATATATATATTTATTTTCTTCTAAATGTATATTTACCCTAAAGAACAATATTTTGGGGTTGTTACAATTTTCTTAATGTATACTTCGGGCAACTCCTTTAAACAGGTAGAGGCAGATACATTTTGTTTATACAATATTATATATTCGTTAATCTCTGACCTGTATATCATAGGTCAGATCTTCCTTAGTTTTTCTTAAAACATATTTTCCAGTAGTATGAAAGCTATATTTGCCATTTAATAATAGCCAATGTTCTAGCAATCTAATAAAGTCATATATTTTATTTTAGAAGAAATACCTGTGTATAATGACGAATTTCTAACGAAGGATTTTTTGGTCCTTTCCCTTCATCGAAATCTACAACTTCACTAAGAAATGATTTCATTACATCTTCCCAATCGGCTTTAAATGACGACAGGAATACATTTTCCCCACAATTGAAATCTAATGTGCAAAAAATATGTTAGTGCATGTAATATTTCAGAAAATTAATTTTAACATACAGAATAAATAAGAGTTTAGCAAACAATTTTATTTTCATATTTATGTAATTGTAATTATCTTTTCAGCTCCCATTAAGCATTTCTATGTTTCTGTGTATATTTAAATTCAATGTTTTTTTTTATTGTAAAATGTTTAACCATCTCAATACACAGACTGGGCTATTTCTTAAGTGAACATTTTCTATAGGTTGATTCACATGAAGTATGGTAGGTATGTCTTTTATGAATTCTAAACATTTATTTAGCCATATCCTTGAACTCCTGATGAGTTGGTTGGCAAAACTGAATTGGGTATAGTGTGTGACTTACCTTGGTAAGCTTATTTTTACAGCTTAGAGGACAACTGTCACCTTAAAACTTTTTTTTTTTAAATAATAATTATTTTGAAATACATTTTTTTTTTTAATTAAGTATATATACAAATATGAGAAAAATACATTCCTTCCTTTAGTATATGACAGGATATTGGATAAAAATAATCAAAGTATTATTATAATACAAAATTTTTTGAGGTGACAGTACTCTTTTTATAGAAATTGAAGCTGAATTTAGAATTAAACATTTCTTTCATACATTTCTAGATTTATAAACACTTATTCATGCGTTTCTTATTAGATGCTAATTAAACTAGATAAAATAGTCACTTACTTTTAATCTTTCTGTAGCTAGGTGGGCTATGGCCAGCTATACACATTTTGGCGTACCCTTCTGCTTTTTTTGCGGCATCATCATCCCATACCTTGGGAAATAAGGAAAGTGGCTTTAAAAAACAATCAATACATTTCTCTAGATAGTAAATCTATTATGTAAGGAGACATTGAGCGTTTATTAATATTTCTCTTCAACTACCAATAAAATTTCAAAATTGACGACCAGAATCAAAGTATATCTGTCTTGATTGTGTAGCTTTTTTGATGGAAAATAAACCCAAAGATCGGTTAACGGACCACTATAGTGCCAGGAAAACATACTCGTTTTCCTGACACTATAGTGCCCTGAGTGTGCCCCCACCCTCAGGGTCCCCCTCCCGCCCGGCTCTGGAAAGGGGAAAAGGGGTAAAACTTACCTTTTTCCAGCGCTGGGCGGGGAGCTCTCCTCCTCCGATCCTCCTCCTCTCCTCCCCGTCGGCTGAATGCACACGCGCGGCAAGAGCTGCGCGCACATTCAGCCGGTCGCATAGGAAAGCATTATCAATGCTTTCCTATGGACGCTTGCATGCTCTCACTGTGATTTTCACAGTGAGAATCACGCAAGCGCCTCTAGCTGCTGTCAATGAGACAGCCACTAGAGGCTTTGGGGGAAGGATTAACCCATTTATAAACATAGCAGTTTCTCTGAAACCTCTATGTTTATAAAAAATGGGTTAACCCTAGCTGGACCTGGCACCCAGACCACTTCATTAAGCTGAAGTGATCTGGGTGCCTAGAGTGGTCCTTTAATGATGATAAAAATATAAAATAACTCTCTCTGATGTTTAATACACAAATTAATTTAACTTTATCTCTCCTGTTGATCCTTTAACACCTCCCTCCTCTGTCAATCTTTACACTAGCTTCTAGTATCTTATAGGTGTCAATTCAAAATACTAACCCTTACTTATAAAGCTCTAAACAATTATAACCCCTTCTATATTTTTCACTAATTCATAGGCATGCCTCTTTTTGGTTTCTCCTCTCTGCCGGTCATCTTCTCCTGTCTGCTTCCCTCACTCTTACTGCTAACTTTTGCTTGCAGAATGGCTCATTTCTTTGGAACATCCTGCTTATCCCTATCAGACTCTCCACTATTCATTTAAGTAGTCCGTCAAAACCCATCTCTTCAGAAAAACTTACGGACTCCCTGAGAAACATAGAAACATGAAAACATAGAATGTGAAGGTAGATTAGAACCATTCTGCCCATCTAGTCTGCCCAATTTTCTAAATACTTTCATTAGTCCCTGGCCTTATCTTATAGTTAGGATAGCCATATGCCTATCCTACGCATGCTTAAACTCCTTTACTGTGTTAAACTCTACCACTTCAGCTGGAAGGCTATTCCATGCATCCACTACCCTCTCAGTAAAGTAATATTTCCAGATATTATTTTTAAACCTTTAACCTTCTAATTTAAAAAAAAATATTTATAGAAAAACACAATGCTTTTCACTATCTCAAAGAAAAGTGTCACTCGCTGTGTATCCTGGAGATGTACAGAAGTCTAAACGAAAATACTTAAATAATATTAAAGATATTCCTAAAAGGTGAGGGTTATACAATAAAAATAAAAATGAAAATAAATATAAAGTGCCTAAATGCTCCACAATATATGGAAAATATATAGATATTGGATTATATCAAGTATCCACTATGAGCTTTAGTGTATTTTTTGGATCATAATCTTACCAGCATTACTAATCCAGCACTAATTGATAATTAAATCTTTTGACCTCACTATAGAGGATCCTTTTTGGCAACATTGTATATGTATGCTAATATAGAATGTTTCTTGTGCTAATTAGAGGTAGCACTTTAGAGTATTCTGTTTCAATTTGTCTTTTGGTTAATATACTATATTTTATATAGATAGCATTGCGGTTACCCACTGAGCAAGATATAATAAAGCTCATAGTGGATACTTGATATAATCCAATATATATATATATATATATATTCCATATATTGTGGAGCATTTAGGCACTTTATATTTATTTTCATTTTTATTTTTATTGTATAACCCTCACCTTTTAGGGATATCCTAACATTATTTAAGTCTTTTCGTTTAGACTACTGTACATCTCCAGGATACACAGTGAGTCACAATTTTATGTGAGATTGTGATAAGCATTGTGTTTTTCTTTATATATTTTTCTCTATTCCCGGGGTTAAGCCCCTTGAGACCCCTGGAGTCTCTTTTTTGGTACTTTAACTGGTTTTTCGCAATTAGAGCACCGACACAAGTAGCTGGTGTTCAGTTGCGAATTATCAGGATATATAAACCTTCTAATTTAAGACTATGTCCTCTTGTTGTGGTAGTTTTTCTTATTTTAAATATAGTCCCTTCCGTTACTGTGTTGATTACCTTTATGTATTTCAATGTTTCTATCATATCCCCCCTGTCTTTCCTCCAAGCTATACACGTTAAGTTCCTTTCCTTGTTTTATCCTGCAATCCATGAACCAGTTTAGTAGCCCTCCTCTGAACTCTCTCTAAAGTAAAAATATCCTTCTGGAGATACGTCTCCAGTACTGCGTACAATACTCCAAGTGAGGTCTCACCAGTGTTCTGTACAATGGCCTGAGCACTTCCCTCTTTCTACTGCTAATACCTCTCCCTATACAACCAATCATTCTGCTAGCATTTCCTGCTGCTCTATTACATTGTCTGCCTACCTATAAGTCATCTGTAATAATTATCCCTAAATCTGTTTCCTCATATATTGAGGTTAGGACTCTATCAAATATTCTGTACTCTGCCCGTGGGTTTTTTCCTCTTCTACATCCCTTCCTTCTTTTGTTTTTAATCTAACTAATCCTTGTTTTACTTTCCTTTTCTCATGTATTTTTCTAAAGTTTAAAACATTTGTTTTTGTGTGTTGTGACTCAGTCCCTGTTCTTATATTAAACCACACTGACTGATGATCACTGAATCCTATAATTTCACCTACAGTAATATCTGATACCAAATCTCCATTTGTTAACACTAAATCTAGTATGGCCTCTTTACGAGTTGGCTCCTCAACCACTTGTTTTAGAGACAATCCCAGTAGGGAGTTTAGAATATATATGCTTCTGGCGCAAGCAGCTATTTTGGTTTTCCAGTTCACATCAGGAAGATTAAAGTCACCCATGATGATAACTTCCCAATTCATTGTCATTTTAGCTATTTCCTCTACTAGTACACTATCTAACTATTCTATTTGTCCTGGTGGCCCATAAATCACACCTACATGATTTACTGGGTGATTACCATATTCTAACATAACCCAAACGGACTCTATGTTCGTCTCACTAACTTTTATTAGTCTAGATTTTATGCTATCCTTCACATACAGGGCCACCCCTCCCCCTTTCTTGCCTTCCCTGTCTTTTCTATATAAAGCGTACTCTGGTATTGCTATGTTTTTCTTATTATACCATGTTTCCGTAACAGAGACTAAATCTACATTATCAGTTGCCATTATTGCCACAAGTTTGTGGATCTTATTCCCTAAACTGTGAGCATTTGTAGACATGACTCTAAACTTATTTTTTAAACACACTTGCTAAAGGCACCTTCTGTCCTTGTTTTGGGGGGCAATTGGATTGATGTTTTATCACCCTTTTGCCCCCCTCCTAGTTTAAATAAATCCTAGCAAAACCTCTGAACTGCTCACTGAGAACATTTGTTCCCTTTTGAGAAAGATGCAAACCACCTTTTTTCTACAGTTTTTTTTCCATTCCAAACAGAGCTACTGAGAAATGAAGCCAAATCCTTGCTCCCGACACCATTCACCAAGCCACAAGTTAAAGTCCCTAATATGCATCTGCCTGTCTTTCTGAGTGTTATGCACAGGCAAAACTTCAGAGAATGACAGAGTGGAAGCAACCTGCCGTATATCATTGGCAAAAACACAAAAAACTACCTTTACCTCTGAAACCTCATTGCAAGCCAAATCATTTGTCCCAAGATGGGTAATATATATATCGCAAATCTGTCTCTTGCGCTCTCCTAAAGGACCACACTCCACTCTCACTTCCAGTTTTGCTACTTTCCCACCTTGTTGTTTGGTTGCCCTTGATGCCCTTCTATTGTGTTTCTTTTTTTATTTATTATATTTTTATTGGATTTACATCAACTATTAGACATGGTACATTGCAGTTGAGCACATGCAGATAATATATTCATGTTGACATAGAGTATTGGTGTACAGAATTTGGCATCAATAGGTGGTTACAAATACCCCTTCTAATCGTTGTGCATTTAAAAATCCTGCCTCTAGCTCCTGGTTTAGCTTAATTGGAATAATTAGAAATACCACACGAGGGCAGGGCATGTTTCCCGTTGAAGAAGCTAGAGTCTGGTTCACATGCTCACATAGTATAATCCAGTCATATAACATTTTAGAAACAATAATTTAACATAAAACCTGAAACCTAAAACCATGGTTGCTTCATGTGCTGGTGTGTCGATTTACCTAAGTTGTCTGCTGCGTGGTTGCATGGCTATCCCTTCTGTTTGTTTGTTTATTCATGTATGTAGAAGTACCCTATGTAATAATTTCAATTCGTCCTGTGCCCCCACTCCCTAAGCAGGTTGACCCGACATCTCTCTCTGGGGGAGTGTGATTATAAAAATCGGTCTGTGTGAATGGAGGAGGTGGGGGGTGTTAGTATGGGTTGAACAAGTCATGGGTAAATCAGTTATGTAGCACCGTGTCCAGCCCTGAGTGTATTTTGGGTTGCTATTGTGGAAATGGACTGGGGGGGGGTTTACTTTGTGTCATGTAAATTGTCCATGGCTGCCATATGTCTCTAAATATGGAGGATTTACCTAGTGAGGCCCAGCGCAGCTCCTTCGGGGTGCAGAGGTGATCTACGCAGGAAATGAGATCTCTGTTTGTTGGGCATTTGGGAACCTTGTGATTGTCATTTTAGCTGCTGTAATGATAAAATATGTCACTGCGGATTTATATCTAGATGTGATGGGTACGTTGTTCAAAAGCAGTGAGGGTACATCAAGGGGCAGAGCATCCACCATCACTTGTCGGATGAGGATCCTCACCTCCTTCCAAAATTGTTGCACCATCGGGCAATGCCACCATATGTGGTGAATGTTTCACCATACCAATAATAATATAATAATAACTAAAAGAGAACTAGCTAAACTAACCAGTAGGGTTTATTTCATTTTAACACAAGCTTACCATTTTTAGCATGTTCCGTGCAGAGGGTTTAGCATTTCTTCTAGCTTCATTATGGAAAGAAATAATAGTTTTTCTGACATCTTCATTGCTTGTAAGCAGAGAGGAAAATGGTACATTGAGCTGGAAACACAAACGATTTTCAAATTAAAAAACCTTGAGAAAGACCTAGAGGAGGTTAAATTGTTGATCAGATACTATGCCAAGCAAATAATGTAAAGTATATTTAAGTATATTTGAGCGCACCTGGATTCTTTTTTTTTTTAAATCTAAATATACATGGATGCACCCAGGCAAGTTATACATACTAAATATAGGTTGAGTGCAGAGATTTCCATTGGACCTTGAGAAAGACCCGAATGGGTCGAAACGTCGGCAAATTTTGGATGTTATACCTGCTGGAATAAATCACCTTTTTTCATTGCTTAAGCCCTAAAAGTGCATCTCTTCATTCTTCATATATATATTTTTCAACATGGGATTGCACCTAGGCAATACTGGATTATATAAATGAAAGGGTGAGTGCCAAGAAAGAAATTTTTTGTATATATATATGCGTGTGTGTGTATTTTTGATTTTTTAATTATTGTTTATGTATATGTTTACAGCGTCTACATATATTCACAGGATTTACATAAGCCAAAATAGATTCATTAAGTTGAAATGTATGTGATGCTTCCGGTGACTCTTGAAAAATCTTGCTAATTTAAGTGTAAATTAATATGATGCTAATCCTTAAGACAGGAAGAACAAGTTCAGGATTTGGAGATGTGCCATCTTTAACAATAAAATATTACTTTGTATGAGAGGAGAATGAGAGACATATCAAACTCAGCTGCATTAAGGTTAAACAACAAAACTTAACCTTGTGGGTGACAGAGGTCCATCTAAAACATGTTACAGCATTTTGAGAAAGATTTTAACCCAAAGTACACGCATTTCTTTGTGTTACCTTTTTGTTCTACTGTTAACCCCTTTCAGCACATGTTACAACTACATTGGGAGCTCGGAGAGAATGAGAATCATGCAACTATTTCACAACTTTGTAAATGAGTGTCAGAATGTTATAAAAATAGTTTTAAATACAACTACAATAGGTACAAACCAGCTAAATCTACTGTATGTAACTTTAAAAAATGGTTACTGACCATTTATAATTAAAACACTCAATACAACTAATAAAAATAAACCGTGCACAAAGCTAACCATAATGTACGTAAATTTATTTTCCATAGTTATAAAATGGTCTTTCTGCACTTCAGAAATAAAAAGTGAATTTTCTAGCTGTATTACCATTTTTTTTATGTTTTCCTCAGGGATGTCGACCTGTCTACCAGAAGATGCTGCACATAGAGATCTCATGCTCTTTGCTTTTGTTAGTGTCCAAGATGGTATAATAGCTTGAGGCTTTGAAATAAAGGTACATTTAATAAATTCCAATGTAATGTATTCACAGTTTGCATATTTTTCATGATTTCCTATTATTTCTAAAGCAGTTCATAATTTCAAACACTTTAGTGCTTGGAAGATGCCATTATCTTGTGCATTATCTGCCTTAATCTCAGCTGCAGAATTGGGACACGTGTATAATGATATGCCAGTGTACCTGCTAGGATATCTCACAGTCCATGGCCATTGCCCATGATATAGCCATGTAATATGAAAAGGCTGCTGATCCTTCTCTTAAATTGTAGCTGAGTTCCTTCTAGAAATGGCCTCAATTTTATATTTTTGGATAAGATTTTCAACTGACCTAATTTTTTGAAAATATTTTAATTTTCAATATTTCTATTAATACTTTTTTATATATTGATATCATTTTACAAAGGATAATTTTTTTTATATTTTAATATTTTGAAAATATAATTTTAACTGTTTATCCAAAAATATTATTTGAAAAGTGTATCCAAAAATAATAAAGTGAAGCTCAAATCTGTAAAAAATCATTTTCTTGCTGCCACACGGTTATTTACTGAACAATGAGCTGTTGGAATTTCAAAGTAAATTTATAATGATATGCCAGTGTACCTGCTAGGATATCTCACAGTCCATGGCCATTGCCCATGATATAGCCATGTAATATGAAAAGGCTGCTGAACCTTCTCTTAAATTGTTGCTGAGTTCCTTCTAAAATGGCCTCAATTTTATACTTTTGGATAAGCTTTTTAACTGACTTAATTTTCTGAAAATATTTTAACCCCTTAAGGACACAACTTCTGGAATAAAAGGGAATCATGACGGAATATTTCCGTCATGTGTCCTTAAGAGGTTAATATTCAATATTTATATTAATATAACACATACTTATTTTATATATTGATCTCATCTTACAAAGGATAAATTTTTTAAATATTTTAATATTTAGAAAATACAATTTTAAACGTTTATCCAAAAATATTGTCATTTGAAAAGTGTATCCAAAAATAATAAAGTGAAGCTTAAATCTGTAAAAAAATTATTTTCTTGCTGCCACTTTGTCATTTACTTAATTTCACTTTTTCTTTATTTCCGAAAGTAAACGTGTATGGGATACAGAAAAAAGAAATAGGTGGCTTTCAATACATACACAATAGGGTCATCTAACAGTTCGTGCTATTACACATATCATTTTGTTCCTTGGTGTGATGTCTGCATCGTTCCTGGGGCGGTTTTAATAATATGTGTATTCCTGTATTATTTAATCGGATACGGGGCACTCTTGTTATAGGTCGTCGGAAGGGTCGGTATGCAACTAAGTTCGGCAACGGGCCGTGGGTGAGAGCATGAAACAGGGGAAGGGGTAGGGGCTAGGGGTGTCCTGTCTCTTACATCAACTTAATATAGTAGTGAGTGTGCCTTGAGCGGTGTCTACCAAGGTGACTCAAATTGGGGCTGTAGGTCGCCAACATGCCTGGGTCTTCGGTGCGTTACTCTAAGGGCATCTAAGTTCCCTGCACTCCCAAGGGTTTCTCCCAGTATTCCGTCCAGGGGCTCCATCTTTGGAGATGTATGTGTCTTTTCCCCAACATTGACCAGTGTATATCTTCCATGCCTCTTGTGTGATCTACCCTCTGTATCCACTGTTCTTTGGTAGGTGCGGTGGTGGTCCACCAATATAGGGGAATAAGAGCATTGGCTTCCCCTAGTAGGAGTTGTAGTAATTGTTGTTTATGGGACTCTGGGAATGTGCGGGGCCAACCTAGTAGGATCTGTGATGGGGATAGGTGTGATGGTGGTTTTAGTATTTCTGTGATGGTTGAGAGTATGAGAGACCAGAATCCCTGGATATCTCTGCAGCTCCACCATATGTGTTCCATGTCGCCGCGGCCATTGGAGCATCTCCAGCACAAGCCGCTGATGGACGGCCAGATTGAGTGCAATTTATCTGGGGTTCTGTACCATCGGGTGACCCTTTTATAAAATGCTTCCTTGTGTGCTACGCTAAGCGGGGTTTTGATGCCTGTTTCTAAGATGTTCGACCAGTCTTTGTCAGAAATGTGTATACGGAGGTCTTTCATCCATTTCTGTTGGAATGATAAGATTGTGGGTTCCCTTCCGGTGTCTTGCAAAATGTGGTATATTTTGGATAAGGGGCGTTTTGGGTCCCCCTCTGGGCCGCAAAGGGTCTCAAAGTGTGTGTCTGCTCTCTGCCTCCAGTGGGGTAGGACCGATCTTCTCAAGAAGGCCTTAAGTTGTGCTCTTCCTATTACCTCAAGGAGTGTGTCTTGCCTAAGTGGGTTGTTTATAGCCTGTATAGTGGGTGGGTTGCCCCCAATCAGTTCTGTTATCTTTGGGGTGGGGGAGTCTAAGAGGCGGGTAAGGAGTGGGCCCCCGTGGCCCCCTTGGAAATCAGGATTGGCCGCTATAGGGAAAAACCGCGATATGCCGGGTGATAGTCCCCATATGTCTTTATACTTTCTCCATATAGTCAGGATGTTATGTATTAATGGATGTTTCGTAGGGGTGTGCGCTGTGGGGTGGCAGGTTTGCCAGGGCAGGGAGTGTAATGGGACAGAGACAAAGCTTTGTTCCAGGGAGTACCACGATTTGGTCCTGGCGGTGTCGGTCCACTCTTTTAATCGGGTAAGCAGCACCGCTATATAATATTTGTAGAGGTTGGGTAAGCCCAGTCCGCCTCTGCCTGCAGAGGAGGTCAATGTAGTGTAGGCAATTCTCGCTGGTTTATTGCCCCATATGTATTTGGTAAAGCATGTGCGTGTTTGCGCGAAGAATGTACTCGGGAGTGGGATAGGCAGTGCCTGGAAGAGGTATAGTAGTTTCGGGAGGACCATCATCTTGATGATGCTGATCCGCCCTATCAAAGAGAAGTGGGGTAGATCCCATTTTAGGAGGTCCCGTTTGATGCCGTCTAGGAGGGGGGGATAATTAAGTCTGTATTGGCTGCTTGTGGAACAAGCTAGTTTTATACCCAAGTAGGTCAGTCCTGTCCTAGCCCAGGGGAACGGGTGTAGCCTATGGAGTCGTGTTTGTAGGGTTGGGGGGACTGAGATCCCCAGAATCTCACACTTATCTGTGTTAATCTTAAAATTCGAGAGGGCGCTAAAGGTTTGTATCTCTGAGTTGATTCGTGGTAGTGTGATGGTGGGGTCTGTGATTGAGAAAAGGATGTCGTCCGCGAAGGCTGACACCTTCACTTCCCCTCCTCGGTGGTGGTAGCCCTTTATTTCACCGTGTTTCCTGATTGCATTCAGGAAAGGTTCCATAGCCAAAACAAATAAGAGGGGCGACAGAGGGCAGCCCTGTCGTGTGCCGTTGCTTATTGGAAACGGGGTGGAGAATTGTCCATTTATCCTGACGGTTGCCGAGGATCCCCTATATAGGGCTTGAATCCAATTGCGTAGTCTAGGGCCCACTCCCAAGGCCTCCAAGACCCTGAACAGGTATGTCCAGTCTACCCTGTCAAAGGCCTTTTCGGCGTCTATTGCCATCAGCAGGGTCGGTGTCCTGGTCACCTGCGCTCCATGAATGACATTTAGGATTTTCGTGGTGTTGTCCCTAGCCTCGCGACCTGGCACAAAGCCCGCCTGGTCAGGGTGGACCAGGCTGGGTAGAAGAGGCTTGAGTCTATTGGCGATCATTTTCGCCATTAGTTTTAGGTCTAGGTTTATGAGCGATATGGGTCGATAGCTACCGCATCTTGTGGGATCCTTGCCTGGCTTGGGGATGATGGTAATGGATGCCCGTAGCATCGGGGGTGGCAGTGTGGAGTCAAGTGCAAGGCCATTCAGCGTGCGTAGGAAGTGGGGTGCTAGCTCTTGTTTTAGGGTTCGGTAGTATCTGGCTGTCAGTCCGTCTGGACCAGGGCTTTTACCGTTCGGGAGTGTTTTGATTGTGGAGAGGAGTTCTGCGTGTGTAAAAGGTTCGTCCAGTGTATGGATCTGGTCTACTGGGATCCTGCAAGATATGTTGTCAGAAATGTAGTTCCACAGGGTATGTGGTTGTGTCGTCGGTGGGGTCAAGTTATAAAGATCAGCGTAAAAAGTGGTGAACGCCTTAGCTATGTCTTCCGTGGTGTCGTGCTGTCTGCCTGAGTCGCCCACTATTTTATTTATGAAAGACTTTTGCTGTTTGGCTTTCAAGGCTCTAGCCAAAAGTTTCCCACTCCTATTTCCTTGTGCGTAGAACGTCCCCCTTGTCAGTTGGATAGATCTGTATGCCCTAGTAGTCAGGAGGGTTCGGAATTCAAGTCGTAGGGCTGTTAATTTTTGGAGGTTGTCGTTCGTGGGGTCTTGTTTATGGCGGGTCTCCGCTGTTGTTATATCTGCTGTGAGCGCCTCTAGTTTGTGTGACCTTTCTTTTTTAAGTCGTGCGCCCCACTTAATAAGTATACCCCTGATGACTCCCTTGTGGGCCTCCCACACCCAAGGATCTGACACCTCAGTGCCACTATTCTCCTTAAAGTAGGTCGCTACAGTCTGCCGTAGATCCTCCAATACTCTGTGGTCGTCTAGTAGGGTTTCGTTCAGGCGCCACTGTGTAGTAGGCCTGGACCTATCCTGTAGTGTGAGAGTTAAGAGGATCGGGGCATGGTCCGACCACGTAATGTTGCCTATGGATGCGTCCTGGACCATGGGGAGGTGTCTATGGCTGACCATGAACATATCTATTCTGGAGTAGCTTTTAGCTGTCTGAGAGTAGTACGAATAGTCTCTGCCTTGAGGGTGCATGATCCTCCAGCAGTCAGATAATTGGTGTGCGTGTAGCACGTTAGAGAACATCCTCCTTTGATGTCGTCTGGTGTCTGTAGTGGTGGAAGAGCTGTCGATTGAATGGTCAAGGACCATATTCCAGTCTCCGCCCACCACTACTACTCCCTCGGCAAATGTCTCTAACTTTGTCAAACATGATCGTATGTAGGAGGTCTGGTCTGCATTAGGGACATAGATGCTAGCCAGAGTTACCAAAGTGTCATTGTACATTCCTTTTACAAAGACAAATCTGCCTCTGGGATCAGTTCTAATTCCCATTTCTGTGAAGGCGGCTGTGGAGGCTATGAGTATTGCAGCGCCTCTGGATTTCTTTTGGGTGTTGTTACTGTAGTATGCTAAGTTACTACGTTTATAGTGGATTCTTGGTTTGAACTCTCCCCTGAAATGCGTCTCCTGCACGAAAATTATTTCGGCACCTCGTCTATCGATCTCCTGTGCTAGCATTGTGCGTTTCATGGGTGAATTGAGACCCCTAACATTTAGGGACATCAGTTTGGTTTGAGTCATGGTGGTAGGAACGATGGTGAGAGTGTCTCAAATAGGACATGGGGAGCACCTGTCGGTAGTACCTTTAGTACGATAGTAATGGCAGGGGTGTTTGGTGGGAGGTGGACGGGGGATAACTGTAAACTATGTACATTAAAACAGTAGATGAGAGCCATCTCTGGCGTTGAGATTGGCGCTACACTTGTGGATAACTCGCTGTGTCCACAAGTGGGGTTGTGGCGCCTCTCTGGGGGGTGGTGGCCGGAGCACCCGACCGGGTGTATCATAGGGGGGGGGAGGGGGGGGGGTCTCACAGGGCGTTGTAGAAGTGATACAGCCTACCTCCTCTACCCTAGCCAGGGAGGTCAGAGGTGTGCGTCGGCTAGGGAGTAGAGTGTGCCCTGTGAGCCCGGCCGTTTGAGGCCCTGATGGGAAAGTTAACCTTATATTTTCCTCGTGAATTCTAGGGCCCGGTAACGGCAATGTAACATGTTATTCATAAAGGCATAACCAAGTTTAACACAATATAACATTTCAACATTTGCATCACAGTGGGAAAGTAATGTCAGTCCATTTACTTGGTGTACCGCAGTGGATACTCGCATGGGAGGATTAAGAGAGAAAATGGTAGATAGGAAAAAGAGAGAGATTCTGATCATACGACCGTGTACTGCTCATGTCGGTGCTGCATCTGCTCTGGGATGGTTCTGTCTACGACGTTTTCGAGGGGACTTTTGCCACTTAGGATTGTGCGGAGTCCGTCCCACTGATGTGCCTCTCAGGCCCGTCCAATCCTCCACCTCGGACGACGGTAGTTTCAAGGCTCTTTGGAATTCAGGTATGTCGTCTGGTGAGGTTATAGTGTGCGTTTTGTTTTGGAGCGTAACTGTGAGAGCGAACGGGAAGCTCCATCTGAATTTGATATTTCTCTCGGACAGGGCCTGTGTGATAGGTCGTAGTGCACGCCTAGCTTGCAGCGTGGATGGCGCTAGGTCCTGGAAGACGATCACCGGATGTCCGTCGATCTTGATATCCTTGTTCTGTCGGGCTTTGTGGAAGATTTCTTCCTTTAGGGGGAAGTTATGTATGCGGCAAATAATGTCCCGTGGTTTATCTGGAGGCAGGTTCCTAGGTCTGGTCGCTCTGTGGGCTCTATCAAATAAAATGGCAGTGTCCAGTGGTCTGGTTAAAATGCGGTTGAAAAGGGCTGTCAGAACCTGCACGGGGTTTTCTCAGACCCCTTCTGCACTCTCAGGGACACCTCTCACCCTCAGGTTATTCCTGCGTCCTCTGTTATCTACATCTTCAAGCTGTCTCTGCAGGTACCTGATTGCCTCTGCGTGTGTCTCCTGGGTAGCATAGGACTCAGCCCATTGTTTTTCAGTAGTTTCTGCCTCTTCTTCCAGAGCCTGGACTCTGTCCCCTAGCAGCTGCACGTCTGCATTAACAGCCTGTAGCTTCTCACTGAAGCTGTCCTCCAGTTTCTGAAATAAGTCTGCCAGGTCGGTCTTGGAGGATAGTTGGGTCAGCAAGGACCGTATATCTTGTTCCTCTGTGGGCTCATTTGATGCTGTTGGGCTCGGGGGCTGGCTGCCTCGCGTTTGTGCCGTGGGCGCCATTTTGTCCCGTCTGTGTGCTTCCGTGTGATCACCGAAAAAGCGCCGCAGGGAGGTTTTGGCTGCCGGTGTTTCGGAGGCAGGAGCTTGCCCCGTGGTGCTGCGGTGTTTTTTGGATGCCATTGTTGTCAGTAAGTGCCGTTTGCCCCCCTGATTACCCGGTCTGGGTCCGGAGCTTCGCGCTCATGCGGCCATGTCCGTCGGCTGTCAGGCCACGCCCCCTTATGCTTTTTTTTATTATGTATCCTGTTGATTAAAATACTGTAAACGACCCCAAAACACAGATTTCATAAACAGTAAACCACAGGTGCTGTAAAATGTTAACAATTGTAGTAACCAAATAATATATTATTTAACCAAAACACGGTGGAGTTTTTATTTTTGCCATCTAGTCGGCCATTAAAGACAAAACTGCTAAATATAATTTTACAGTGAAATATATATCACAACGTAAGAACATTAATGTGAAAACAAAAAGAACATTATAAAGCAGTACAACCCACAATGACTATTGTTTATATAATCATACACAACCTTTTGTTATAAAATACCAATGTATATGCCAGCACCATATTTTAATACATACCTTTGATGAACTATCATTATTTCATGTTTTTTTCTTATTTCTTTTAAATTTTCTTTCAATTTTCCAAATTGTGTATATATGTATTAGTACTAAAATGTAGATTTAATATCTATATAATATTACATTTAATGTATACCAGAGCTTTTATTTCTGCTGTCTTACCTTTTGATGGGAGCAGGTATTTATTCTTTGTCTCATGGGAGATTTCAAGACAATGTGCCAAAACTGTACCCGAATGCCTCATATATATACATAGGACTGATTTGCCAAGTACTTCCTGTTTGTTTCCCCAATAGTGATGTCGCGAATGTGAATTTTTCGGTTCGCGAACGGCGAACGCGAACTTCGGCAAATGTTTGCGAACCGGCGAACCGGGCGAACCGCCATAGACTTCAATGGGCAGGCGAATTTTAAAACCCACAGGGACTCTTATTGGTTGAAGGGGGGGGGACCTACTCTCCTCCCCCCCACCGGCCCCCACCCCTGAGCGGTGGGTGGGGGCCCTAATAACAATAAGGGGGGACCTATTGTCCCCCCGCCCCCACCCCTGCGCGGCAGGTGGGGGCCATATTGATAATGAGGGGGGGGGACCTACTGCCCCCCCAGCCCCCACCCCTGCGCGGCGGGTGGGGGCCATATTGATAATGAGGGGGGACCTACTGCCCCCCCCGGCCCCCACCCCTGCGCGGCAGGTGGGGGCCATATTGATAATGAGGGGGGGACCTACTGCCCCCCCGGCCCCCACCCCTGCGCGGCGGGTGGGGGCCATATTGATAATGAGGGGGGGACCTACTGTCCACCCCCCCTTCGGCCCCCACCCCTGGGCGGCGGGTGGGGGCCACAAAGATAATGAGGGGGGGGACCTACTGTCCTCCCCCCGGCCCCCACCCCTGGGCTGCGGGTGGGGGCCACAAAGATAATGAGGAGGGGACCTACTGTCCTTCCCCCCCGGCCCCCACCCCTGGGCGGCAGGTGGGGGCCACAAAGATAATGAGGGGGGGACCTACTGTCCTCCCCCCCTGGCCCCCACCCCTGGGCAGCGGGTGGGGGCAACAAAGATAATGAGGGGGGGGAACCTACTGTCCTCCCCCCTGGCCCCCACCCCTGGGCTGCGGGTGGGGGCCCTATGTAAATCCCCCCCAAGGTGACTAGGGGTCCCCAAGCCCCTAGTCACCCCCCCCAAATAAAAAGTCCCTGCCTACCCCCCGCACCCTAAAAAATAGTGAGGGGGGAATAAAATAACTAACCTGTAAAATAAAAGTAAACTTACCATTCAACGTCTTCTTTTTTCTCAAATCTTCTTTTTTCAGCCCCCAAAAAGGCCAAATAAAAAACCATCATAACCGTCGAATTGAAAATAAAATAAAAATCCCGAGCGCAAAAAAAAGCCATCCAATCACAGTGCTCTGTGTCATTTTACACAGCGTGGGAAAGTTCTTTGGAATTTTCCCAATATGTGTAAAATGACACAGAGCACTGTGATTGGATGGGGGGGATTTGCTTAGGGCCCCCACCCGCAGCCCAGGGGTGGGGGCCGGGGGGGAGGACAGTAGGTCCCCCCCCCTCATTATCTTTGTGGCCCCCACCCGCCACCCAGGGGTGGGGGCCGGGGGGGGGCAGTAGGTCCCCCCTCATTATCAATATGGCCCCCACCCGCCGCGCAGGGGTGGGGGCCGGGGGGGGCAGTAGGTCCCCCCCCCTCATTATCAATATGGCCCCCACCCGCCGCTCAGGGGTGGGGGCCGGGGGGGGCATTAGGTTCCCCCTCATTATCAATATGGCCCCCCCTTATTTTTCATTTTAGGGCCTCCACCCACCGCTCAGGGGTGGGGGCCGGGGGGGGACAATAGGTCCCCCCATATTAGTATTTAGGGGACCCTTTTTTTTTAGGGGACCCTTTTTAAACAGTGAGCAGCCACAGGCTGCTCACTGTTTAATAGACATGCCCCTACTCGCGGTATTGCAAGTAGGGGCACAATTTACTAATACTAAGTAATTTTTACTTAGTATTAGTAAATTAATAGGGGGCGGACCGAACATCGCATATGTTCGCCGTCGGCGGCGAACGCGAACACGTTATGTTCGCCAGGAACTATTCGCCGGCGAACCGTTCGGGACATCACTATTCCCCAACATTTGCCCAGGTTTTGAGATTGCAATTGACAAACATTGGGCAAATGTTTTGGAAGGGCCTCATGTGTTTTACTTTGGGACAAGTTTTAATGTTGTAGGCTTTGTACTTAACCCAATTTTGCTGTTAATCATATTTGAGCTTATTATTAGGACAATCTGAAAAAACTTACAGATTTATTGGAGCATCGTGTACTGCAACATTTCAACCAACAGAGGTCTTTGTTAAGCTTCATAAGCAATAATAAAAGGCCTGAAGTCTTTTTTGGAGATATGGAGTTAAGCACCCTGTGGTTACTCTGGTTGAGTAGGGTTCATTTTCTTCTTCATTGTGTAATATTATGTGGACAATGACCTGTTAAGGGATTATACATATCTTAGTTACTTAGTTTGATCTCTTCTTTAAAAGCAAAGATATATTCAACTGTGTGATAAATAAATAATACTTGGCAGATGTAGTTTTTTGTGAAACACGTTTTTAACTACTCTTACATCTTCCTTTCAATGATACGTATGAACAATGGCTAATACAGTGGTACCTCGGTTTACAAACACCTCGGTTAACATAATTTTCGGTTTACAAATGAAAATAGATTGAAAATAATGCCTCGGTTTACGATTGTTTTCTGCAATACGAAGCAAGTTTCCCCAGGTTGCACTGCGCCTGGGAGGTTTATAGCAACGCCCCCGTGCACGCTGGAGTCTGTGGGTAGCACGTGGCTTCAAGTGTGGAGGTGCTGAAGCTGTTTTTGCATCGAGTTTTGAAGCCATTCTGGAAAAAATTTCAGCAGTTTTGGGACTTTTTGGAACTTTTTTGATGCTTTTCTCAAGTTTACATGCCTTTTATTGTGTGTTCTGCATTGTGGGTTGGTTTCCATGCCAGCTCATTTTGACTTTTTTCTGACCTCCGGAATGGATTTCAATGCATTCCTACGGGAAACCATGTTTTGGTTTACACATTTTGCAATACAAAACGTCCCAGAGAACACATTCAAATTGTAAACTGAGGTACCACTGTACTTCTGTTCTACAAAGAAAGAATACTCAGTGTAGAATAAGCACATCATCCTGAAATGAACATACAGTAATAGTGTGATCTTGTTGATTATCAGCAAGAGGAAAGCCATGTTAGTCAGAATAATTAATTATATGTGCCATACGTACAAAAGGCACATTCTGTAAACGTGTACTCATAGTCATAAACTTCCTGAAACATCATATGAGAATGTAAGTCGTGTGTGTGTAGTCTGTGTTTAAACAATATTTTACATTGTGTTTCAAATATAGTTGGGGAATAGTGATGTCCCGAACGGTTCGCTGGCGAATAGTTCCTGGCGAACATAGCGTGTTCGCGTTCGCCAACGATGGCGAACATATGCGATGTTCGGTCCGCCCCCTATTAATTTACTAATACTAAGTAAAAATTACTTAGTATTAGTAAATTGTGCCCCTACTCGCAATACCGCGAGTAGGGGCATGTCTATTAAACAGTGAGCATCCTGTTGGCTGCTCACTGTTTAATAGACATGCCCCTACTAATAGACATGCCCCTACTATTCGGTGCAATTATTTAGGTCTAACATTTGAAATTTACTTTGAAATTCCAACAGCTCATCATTAAGTAAATGACAAAGTGGCAGCAAGAAAATAATTTTTTTACAGATTTAAGCTTCACTTTATTATTTTTGGATACACTTTTCAAATGACAATATTTTTGGATAAACATTTAAAATTATATTTTCTAAATATTAAAATATTTAAAAAATGTATCCTTTGTAAGATGAGATCAATATATAAAAAAAGTATGTGTTATTTTAATATAAATATTGAATATTAACCTCTTATGGACACATGACGGAAATATTCCGTCATGATTCCCTTTTATTCCAGAAGTTGTGTCCTTAAGGGGTTAAAATATTTTCAGAAAATTAAGTCAATTGAAAAGCTTATCCAAAAGTATAAAATTGAGGCCATTTTAGAAGGAACTCAGCTACAATTTAAGAGAAGGTTCAGCAGCCTTTTCATATTACATGGCTATATCATGGGCAATGGCCATGGACTGTGAGATATCCTAGCAGGTACACTGGCATATCATTATAAATTTACTTTGAAATTCCAACAGCTCATTGTTCAGTAAATAACCGTGTGGCAGCAAGAAAATAATTTTTTACAGATTTGAGCTTCACTTTATTATTTTTGGATACACTTTTCAAATAATATTTTTGGATAAACAGTTAAAATTATATTTTCAAAATATTAAAATATAAAAAAAATTATCCTTTGTAAAATGATATCAATATATAAAAAAAGTATTAATAGAAATATTGAAAATTAAAATATTTTCAAAAAATTAGGTCAATTGAAAATCTTATCCAAAAATATAAAATTGAGGCCATTTCTAGAAACATAGAAACATAGAAACATAGAATGTGACGGCAGATAAGAACCATTCGGCCCATCTAGTCTGCCCAATTTTCTAAATACTTTCATTAGTCCCTGGCCTTATCTTATAGTTAGATAGCCTTATGCCTATCCCACGCATGCTTAAACTCCTTTACTGTGTTAACCTCTACCACTTCAGCTGGAAGGCTATTCCATGCATCCACTACCCTCTCAGTAAAGTAATACTTGATATTATTTTTAAACCTTTGTCCCTCTAATTTAAGACTATGTCCTCTTGTTGTGGTAGTTTTTCTTCTTTTAAATATAGTCTCCTCCTTTACTGTGTTGATTCCTTTATATATTTAAATGTTTCTATCATATCCCCCCTGTCTCGTCTTTCCTCCAAGCTATACATGTTAAGATCCTTTAACCTTTCCTGGTAAGTTTTATCCCGCAATCCATGAACCAGCTTAGTAGCCCTTCTCTGAACTCTCTCTAATGTATCAATATCCTTCTGAAGATACGGTCTCCAGTACTGTGTACAATACTCCAAGTGAGGTCTCACCAGTGTTCTGTACAATGGCATGATCACTTCCCTCTTTCTACTGCTAATACCTCTCCCTATACAACCAAGCATTCTGCTAGCATTTCCTGCTGCTTTATTACATTGTCTGCCTACCTTTAAGTCATCAGAAATAATCACCCCTAAATCCCTTTCCTCAGATGTTGAGGTTAGAACTCTATCAAATATTCTGTACTCTGCCCTTGGGTTTTTACGCCCAAGATGCATTATCTTGCACTTACCCACATTAAATGTCAGTTGCCACAATTCTGACCATTTTTCTAGTTTACCTAAATCATTTGTCATTTGGCTTATCCCTCCTGGAACATCAACCCTGTTACATATCTTAGTATCATCAGCAAAAAAGACATACCTTACCATCAAGACCTTCTGCAATATCACTAATAAAAATATTAAAGAGAATGGGTCCAAGTACAGATCCCTGAGGTACCCCACTGGTGACAAGTCCAAGCTTCGAATAAATTCCATTAACTACAACCCTCTGTTGCCTGTCACTCAGCCACTGCCTTACCCATTCAACAATATTGGAATCCAAACTTAAAGATTGCAGTTTATTGATAAGCCTTCTATGTGCAACAGTGTTAAAAGCCTTACTGAAATCTAGGTAAGCAATGTCTACTGCACCACCCTGATCTATAATTTTAGTTACCCAATCAAAAAATCAATAAGATTAGTTTGGCATGATCTCCCTGAAATAAACCCATGTTGTCTCTGATCTTGAAATCCATGTGTTTTTAGATGTTCATCAATCCTATCCTTTAACATGGTTTCCATCACTTTCCCCACTACTGAAGTAAGGCTTACTGGCCTATAGCTGCCCGACTCCTCCCTATTACCTTTCTTGTAAATGGGCACAACATTCGCTAACTTCCAATCTTCTGGGACTACTCCTGTTAACAATGATTGGTTAAATAAATCTGTTAATGGTTTTGCTAGTACACCACTAAGCTCTTTTAATAGCTTTGGGTGTATTCCATCAGGTCCCATTTACTTATTTGTCTTTACTTTTGACAGTTGAAATAGAACCTCTTCCTCTGTAAACTCACGTGTAATAAATGACTCATTTATCCTTTTTCTCAACTGAGGTCCCTTTCCTTCATTTTCTTCTGTAAATACAGAACAAAATATTCATTGAGGCAGTCAGCCTGACCTTTATCCTCTTCTACATACCTTCCTTCTTTTGTTTTTAATCTAACTAATCCTTGTTTTACTTTTCTTTTCTAGAAGGAACTCAGCTACAATTTAAGAGAAGGTTCAGCAGCCTTTTCATATTACATGGCTATATCATGGGCAATGGCCATGGACTATGAGATATCCTAGCAGGTACACTGGCATATCATTATAAATTCACTTTGAAATTCCAACAGCTCATTGTTCAGTAAATAACCGTGTGGCAGCAAGAAAATGATTTTTTACAGATTTGAGCTTCACTTTATTATTTTTGGATACACTTTTCAAATAATATTTTTGGATAAACATTTAAAATTATATTTTCAAAATATTAAAATATAAAAAAAATTATCCTTTGTAAAATGATATCAATATATAAAAAAAGTATTAATAGAAATATTGAAAATTAAAATATTTTCAAAAAATTAGGTCAATTGAAAATCTTATCCAAAAATATAAAATTGAGGCCATTTCTAGAAGGAACTCAGCTACAATTTAAGAGAAGGATCAGCAGCCTTTTCATATTACATGGCTATATCATGGGCAATGGCCATGGACTGTGAGATATCCTAGCAGGTACACTGGCATATCATTATACACGTGTTCCAATTCTGCAGCTGAGATTAAGGCAGATAATGCACAAGATAATGGCATCTTCCAAGCACTAAAGTGTTTGAAATTATGAACTGCTTTAGAAAAAATAGGAAATCATGAAAAATATGCAAACTGTAAATACTTAACATTGGAATTTATTAAATGTACCTTTATTTCAAAGCCTCAAGCTATTATACCATCTTGGACACTAACAAATGCAAAGAGCATGAGATCTCTACGTGCAGCATCTTCTGGTAGACAGGTCGACATCCCTGAGGAAAACATAAAAAAATGGTAATACAGCCAGAAAATGAACTTTTTATTTCTGAAGTGCAGAAAGACCATTTTATAACTATGAAAAATAAATTTACGTACATTATGTTTAGCTTTGTGCACGGTTTATTTTTATTAGTTGTATTGAGTGTTTTAATTATAAATTGTCAGTAACCATTTTTTAAAGTTACATACAGTAGATTTAGCTGGTTTGTACCTATTGTAGTTGTATTTAAAACTATTTTTATAACATTCTAGCACTCATTTACAATGTTGTGAAATAGTTGCATGATTCTCATTCTCTCCGAGCTCCCAATGTAGTTGTAACATGTGCTTAAAGGGGTTAACAGTAGAACAAAAAGGTAACACAAAGAAATGCGTGTACTTTGGATTAAAATCTTTCTCAAAATGCTGTAACATGTTTTAGATGGACCTCTGTCACCCACAAGGTTAAGTTTTGTTGTTTAACCTTAATGCAGCTGAGTTTGACATGTCTCTCATTCTCCTCTCATACAAAGTAATATTTTATTGTTAAAGATGGCACATCTCCAAATCCTGAACTTGTTCTTCCTGTCTTAAGGATTAGCATCATATTAATTAACACTTAAATTAGCAAGATTTTTCAAGAGTCACCGGAAGCATCACATACATTTCAACTTAATGAATCTATTTTGTAAATCCTGTGAATATATGTAGACGCTGTAAACATATACATAAACAATAATTAAAAAATCAAAAATACACACACACACACACACACACACATATATATATATATATATATATATATATATATATATACAAAAAATTTCTTTCTTGGCACTCACCCTTTCATGTATATAATCCAGTATTGCCTAGGTGCAATCCCATGTTGAAAAATATATATATGAAGAATGAAGAGATGCACTCTTAGGGCTTAAGCAATGAAAAAAGGTGATTTATTCCAGCAGGTATAACATCCAAAATTTGCTGACGTTTCGACCCATTCGGGTCTTTCTCAAGGTCCAAGGACCTTGAGAAAGACCCGAATGGGTCGAAACTTTGTGTATATATATATATGTACAAGTAATGGAAATCTCTGCACTCAACCTATATTTAGTATGTATAACTTGCCTGGGTGCATCCATGTATATTTAGATTTAAAAAAAAAAAAGAATCCAGGTGCGCTCAAATATACTTAAATATAGTTTACATTATTTGCTTGGCATAGTATCTGATCAACAATTTAACCTCCTCTGGGTCTTTCTCAAGGTTTTTTAATTTGAAAATCGTTTGTGTTTCCAGCTCAATGTACCATTTTCCTCTCTGCTTACAAGCAATGAAGATGTCAGAAAAACTATTATTTCTTTCTATAATGAAGCTAGAAGAAATGCTAAATCCTCTGCACGGAACATGCTAAAAATGGTAAGCTTGTGTTAAAATGAAATAAACCCTACTGGTTAGTTTAGCTAGTTCTCTTTTAGTTATTATTATTATTATTGGTATGGTGAAACATTCACCACATATGGTGGCATTGCCCGATGGTGCAACAATTTTGGAAGGAGATAACAAACCTAATTATCAAAACATTAAAACACTGTAAAAAAAAAAAAACTCAGTTGGCGTCCCCATGGCTCCGATGAACAATCTGACTTCTTAATGGCCACACCGTGTGATGATTGGCTGGACTTGTTCTGCCAATCACATTGTTCTTCCACATATTGCTACACTTGCTGTGGTCTACAGAAATCCACTTTTTGTTACAGGGTCCTTTATAATTAATATTAATAATAACAAAAAATAAAAAAGAATGCATGAACATCACAAACTACACTTTATTTGGCAAGTATTAAATAAATATTTAAAGGTTAAAGTACAACAACGAGGTATTGACTTCCTTCGGATTCATAGGTTGGATTCATGATGCCATTTTGGCACTTTACTCTGAACCAACAGCGAGAACTGTAGGAGTAAATATTAAATCAAGCTGGTTTAATCTACATAATGGCACACGGCAAGGATGTCCCTTATCTCCCCTTCTCTATATCTTAACTTTAGAACCCCTGGCAATTAATATTAGGACCAATTTGAATATCAGAGGTTTTCTAACTAACAATTCAGAAGCAAAAATATCACTTTATGCCGATGATATATTATTAACACTTACTTCTCCAGAATTTTCCCTCCCCCAAGTCTTATCTGCTATAAAAAGTTACTCTAAGGTATCTAATTACAAACTTAATATATCTAAATCAATTGCTGTAACCACTAATGTCGACATCCATAGTTTAAAAGACCTGCAAGATAATTATGATTTCGTATGGTCTAACAATGTTTTTAATTATCTGGGTGTGTTAATTTCATCTCAAGTTAACGATATTATGGAAATGAATGTATTGAGTCTCCTGAAATATACAAATATAAAATTAAAAGAATGGCGCTTGACCGAATCCTCTTGGATCGGCAGGATCAACATAATTAATGCTTACATTATGCCCAAATGGTTGTATTTATTCAGGATGATTCCCCTTCAAATTCCAGATATCTGGCTAACTATGATACAATCCAGTTTTCAAAAATTTATTTGGAAAACGACAAGACCCAGAATAAGTACCAAAGTTCTCTCTAGGAAACTCCAAAATGGAGGTGTAAACTACCAGAATATCAGAAATTGTTATTATGCTAACATCATCGGTCACATATTTAAACTTTAGGTTGAATCGTTTAAAACAGATATATGGTACCAAATTGAATCTGAAGCGGTTGGAAAAGATAGATTAGAAATGTATTTATGGCTTAAAAACAACAAAAAAAAGATAGAATTTTTATGTAGTAAATCATTAATTC
The DNA here is from genome assembly GCA_933207985.1 of Pelobates cultripes. Classification (NCBI taxonomy): domain Eukaryota; kingdom Metazoa; phylum Chordata; class Amphibia; order Anura; family Pelobatidae; genus Pelobates; species Pelobates cultripes. The sequence goes on along the minus strand of OW240913.1, from coordinate 27,170,511 downwards.
TGTCACAAATTATCAGTGCTTGGGAGATGATAAAAAAACAACAAAAAATTTCCAATAAAATAATTAAGTCATCCCATCTGATTGTTTTAGAAGATAATATCGAGGATATTTCTTTAAATAACTGGTCCAAATCTCAATGGACGATCGGGGATATCCTCCAGGATGACCAAATTTTATCTTTTGCTGATATTCAAGTTAAACTTCTCCTCCCTAACAAAGAACTTTTTTCTTATTTAAGAATTAAAAATTTCTTGAATAAGTTCCTACTAAACATGTCGCCAAAAATTGATATTCTTATTCAAACCATCTTTAGATATACTAAGGTTAATAAAATTCTTTCAAAATCTACTAACTTGTTATCCATCCTTGATCAGCAACCCTTAAAGATACTTGATAAAAGGAAAAATATCTTAAATATTGACATAACTGAGCAGGAATGGTGTTTGTCTCTTAAAGATACTCGTAAATATATTCATTGTCAGAATTTAGTTGAATGTCAATATAAGATTATGTATAAATGGTATCTGACTCCATATAAATTAAGTAAGATGTATCCAGATCAAATTCCTCATTGCTGGCGTTGTGGCTATTCAGAGGGAACACTTGTCCATATATGGTGGCATTGTAGTTTAGCTAAAAGTCTATGGGAGTGGTCCTTTGAAATACTTAAATGTTTATTTAATATTACAATTAAAAAAGGCCCGGATACAGCATTGCTACATTTAAATTGGAAACTTTCCTCCACTTCTTCTAAGTGCCTTGTAAACCATTGCTTTTTGGCGGTAAAGATAATAATAGCAAGACAATGGAAGTTGCATCTTCCTTTCCAGAGGTGTCAGCTTGTTAATCAAATTTTATTCCAACTCCGAATGGAAAAAGATTTACCAATCTCCTCTACAAATAAACAAGATCAATATACTAACTGGATTCGAACTTTGGAAAATAAATGATTATTATTATTTTATTTTTTTCTCTCTATGATGTTTAGACTGACCAT
>OW240913.1:27155239-27169414 GCA_933207985.1 Pelobates cultripes | reverse complement strand
TCGCAAGGAGCTAGTGGCACAGTCAGACAGCATGCATCGGCACCGGGGGTCAGCCCGACAGCACGCCAATCAACGCATGCTGTGTCCACCACCAGAATGCCGTCATTGCAGAGCTCAGCAGTGTGGAATTTTTTTTTGTGTGTCTGCCTCTGACAACAGCGATGCCATTTGCAACCTGTGCCAAAAAAAACTGAGTCGTGGGAAGTCCAACACCCACCTAGGTACAACTGCTTTGCGTAGGCACATGATCTCACATCACAAACGCCTATGGGATCAACACATGAGTACAAGCAGCTCGCCTACTCTAAGCCGCCAGCCTCCTCCTGGTCCAGCATCTTCAGCCACGTCAGCCACTGCTGTCCTCCTTGTCCCCTCTCAACCATCCGCCACTCCGCCTCCCGCCTTGAGCAGTTCACGCTCATCTTCCCACAGTCATGTGTCTATCAAGGACATGTTTGAGCGTAAGAAGACAATGTCAGAAAGTCACCCCCTTGCCCAGCGTCTGACCGCAGGCTTGTCCGAGCTATTAGCCCGCCAGCTTTTACCATACAAGCTGGTGGAGTCTGAGGCGTTCAAAAAATTTGTAGCTATTGGGACACCGCAGTGGAAGGTACCCGGCCTAAATTACTTTTCGCAAAAGGCAATCCCCAACCTGTACTCAATTGTGCAAAAAGAAGTAATAGCATCTCTGGCACACAGTGTTGGGGCAAGGGTCCATCTGACCACTGATACCTGGTCTGCAAAGCATGGTCAGGGCAGGTATATCACCCACACTGCGCATTGGGTAAACCTGCTGACTGCTGCCAAGCATGGAATGCATGGCTCTGCAGAGGAGTTGGTGACACCGCCACGACTTGCAGGCAGTCCTTCTGCCACCTCCTCTACTCCTCCTACTCCATCCTCTTCCATAACCTCCTAGGCTGAGTCCTCTTCTGCTGCTGCGTCTTGCTCCACATCAACGCACCCCCCAGCTCCCCAGGTACTATTCCACATCCCGGATACGGCAGTGTCACGCCGTCTTGGGTTTGACTTGCTTGAAAGCAGAGAGTCACACCGGACAAGCACTCCTGTCCGCCCTGAACGCACAGGTGGAAAAGTGGCTGACTCCGCAGCGACTGGATATCGGCAAAGTGGTTTGTGACAACGGAACAAATTTGTTAGTGGCATTGAAGTTGGGCAAGTTGTCACATGTGCCGTGCATGGCACATGTGTGTAATCTGATTGTACAACGCTTTGTGCATAAGTACACAGGCTTACAGGACGTCCTGAAGCAGGGCCAGGAAGGTGTGTGTGGCCATTTCGTATGCTCCTACACGGCCATGGCTCACTTTGCCGATATATCCAGTTTTCTACGTAAAACAACATGCCAGTGAGGCGCTTTGATTTGGCGACATAGTCCGACACGCTGAATTCAACACTCCTAATGTTCACCGCCTGCTCCAACAAGAAAAGTCAAGTAATGAATATTTGTAATAGATAGGGGTGCTAGGACACTCTGGGGAGCTGGGAATTTTTTTGCCACGTTACTGGACGCTCATGCGCAATGCCTGTAGGCTCATGCGTCCTTTTGAGGAGGTGATAAATTTAGTCAGTCGCACCGAAGGCACCATCAGTGACATCATACCATTTGTTTTCTTCCTGGAGCGTGCCCTGCGAAGAGTGCTGGATCAGGCCGTAGATGAGCGTGAAGAGGAAGAGGAAGAGTTGGTCACCATCACCTCCAGAAACAGCCTTATCAGCATCGCTTGCTGGACCTGCGGCAACGCTGGAAGAGGATTGTGAGGAAGAGGAGTCAGAGGAGGAATGTGGCTTTGAGGAGGAGGAGGAAGACCAACCATAACAGGCATCCCAGGGGGCTCGTTGTCACCTATCTGGTAACCCGTGGTGTTGTACGTGGCTGGAGGGAAGAACATACCTTCAGTGAGATCACTGAGGACAAGGAACAGGACATGAGTAGCTCGACATCCAACCTTGTGCAAATGGGGTCCTTCATGCTGTCGTGCCTGTTGAGGGGACCTCGTATAAAAAAGGCTGAAGGAGAACAACCTGTACTGGGTGTCCACGCTACTAGACCCCCGGTATAAGCAGAAAGTGCCTGAAATGTTACCGAATTACGGCAAGTCGGAAAGGATGCAGCAGTTCCAAAATCAATTAAAAAGTATGCTTTACACAGTGTATAAGGGTGATGTCACAGCACAACGGGAATCTAACAGGGGAAGAGGTGAAAGTAATCCTCCTCCTCCCACGACCACGCCTGCAAGGACAGGACGCTTTACAGACGTGTTGTTGATGGAGACACTCCAGATGATCAGATCCACCCCATCAGACCACCTGAGATAATGGCTACCTGGAGTGAGCCGCCGAACCCCTTGACTACCGGGTGTGCAGGCTTGACCTGTGGCCTGAGCTATCCCAATTTGCGATAGAACTTCTGGCCTGCCCCGCTTCAAGTGTCCTGTCAGAAAGGACCTTCAGTGCAGCAGGAGGTATTGTCACTGAGAAGAGAAGTCGCCTAGGTCAAAAAAGTCTAGATTACCTCACCTTATTAAGATGAATGAGGGATGGATCCCGAAGGGACTGACACTGGGCGATACATTAGATTAAAAAAGGCCTGATGAGATGAGCTGCCTTGGGCTAAAAATGGTCCACACGCTACTGTATTTTAGCTCTGAATGCCTGTTGACTTGCGTGACTGATCCGCCACCAACTTGGGTTCAAGCCGCCATCTTTTAGGGCACTTTCTGCCTGTGAAACAAAACATCAGTTATAGATTGAATAGCAGTTAGTTGTCTCAAAGCGGGTGTGTCAGGCTCACAGTGGATACTGTGCCCAGTGCCACCACTCACTCACTGGTGTCACAATAGCTTGGATTTAAAAACAAAAAACTTTTTTCACTGTTATAGATTGAATAGCAGTTAGTTATCTTCGAAGCAGGTGTGTGTCAGCCCCACAGCGGTACTCTGCCAGTAATGCTGCCACCTCCTCTACTCCCTCCTACTCCATCCTCTTCCATAACCTCCTCGGCTGAGTCCTCTCTGCTGCCGCGCCTTGCTTCTCACATCAACGGATAGGGACGTGAACAGTGATTAAACTATAACAATAGTACCAAACACACCCAATTCCTATCTTGGTGGCACACAGATTGCACGCAAGAAAGTGCCCCAAATTTGTTGTGGATCTGTGAGTAAGGTAAACGGTTGTCATACAAGTAGGTTGCAGCTTTTGAGGGCCCACACCACCGCTATGCACTCCTTTTCAATGGCAGTGAATATACTTCGCTGTGCAAAAGTTTACGGCTTAGATAAGCTCCGGGTTGCTAGCCACCATCTGCTCCGACTTGGCTCAATACTGCTCCCAATCCAAGCATAGAAGCGTCTGTATGGACTAGAAAGTGTTTAGTTGGATCAGGAGAAGAAAGTACAGGTGATTTAATGAGCGCCGTCTTGAGCTGTTGGAAGGCCTGTTCACATTCTGGGGCCCATACTACTATCTTGGGGAGGTTTTTACACGTTCCTATATGGCACTTACTGGGTTTTAGGGTCAGTCCACTCCCTAATCCGGCCCATATTACGGCTCCTATGTGGGTCAGGTGGTTCCGGGCCAGGAGCTGCCAAAATGTCTATACCCATCCAAGTAGGTGTGTGTATCAGTGTGTATCAGGGATCCTTAGGACAGGTAAGCCATCCATATCTGCCAAGTGACCCTATGTTGGGGTAAGGTACATTCCCTATTCTGATCTGTAAAATTGTGTGTATCAGGGGCTCTGAGGACAGGTGTCAACCACATCTCGCCAAGTGACCCATGTAGGAGGAAAGTTCTGCCCTCTATTCTGCTCTGTGTCAGTGTGTATCAGGGATCCTTAGGACAGGTGTCAATCCATATCTGCCAAGTGACCCCATGTAGGGGGACCAGTCTCTATTCTGCTCTGTGTCCGTGTGCATCAGGGGCTCTGAGGACAGGTGTCAATCCATATGTCAAGGTGTCAATATGTCATATGTCAGGTGTCAATCCATATTTATTGTGATTTAGGAATGTTAGGTGATTTCTGCCCTTTATGGATTAAAACCAGACTCTGTATCAACTGTGTAATTTTCCATGGGAGTTTTGCCATGGATCCCCCTCCGGCATGCCACAGTCCAGGTGTTAGTCCCCTTGAAACAACTTTTCCATCCCTATTGTGGCCAGAAAGAGTCCCTGTGTGTTTTAAAATTCTCTTCCCCATTGAAGTCAATGGCGTTTCGGGCGGTTCGCGGGTTCGCGACATCACTAGTGGAAAGGTAGGGAGCTGAGCATTGTCGTTTGCATGCCTTTTACTGTATTTTCTGCATTGTGGGTTGGTTTCCATGCCAGCTCATTTTGACTTTTTCTGACTACCAGAACAGATTATTGGTTTTTTATGCATTCCTATGGGAAACCGCGTATCGGTATACAAATTGTTTGCAATAAGAAATGTCCCGAAGAACGCATTAAATTCATAAACCGAGGTACCACTGTATTATTTACACATGAAGAACTTTGGCAAGCTAAGGAGCTTTAGGTGTTAGTAGAGTTTCTTTATTGTTTCTCTTTGCATCAAGAATGTATCCTGGAAATCCTACCACCTACTGCATGCTGCTCAGTTCTAGCAAGATATATTTTTAAATCATTAGTTTTGGAAAGTCATCAGAAGTTTATAAACATAGCATAAGTTATTTCAAGTAGTTACAAAATATGCATCAGTGAATTTTAACAAGGTAAACTTTTTTGAAGTCATTTGAAGAACTTACAAAGTATCCGTCATTGAAATTTAACATGATAAAGTTAATTGAAGATAATTATATGATCTCAAATTAACCAGATACCTTCACACAGTTTCCACAGCGGGCAACTAGAAGAAAAATGGGCTTTTAAACATAACAGAAAATAGTGTTTAGTGTAAGATTGTAACCATTGGTTTGCCATTAACATCTTAAAAACCTATCAAATAAACATCTTAAAAACCCTATCAAATAAAAAGAAATTGAGAATGATCAATAATACAAATACAAGCACATTAACACACTAAGCATAACCAGAGAAATATTTTATCCTCAAGAAATCTTTAAAAATCATAAATATTCTAAATATTTTTAAATATATTGATGCCTAGTGACTATAAAAAAATATAGGTGTACGAATATAAAGTAAAGCAGTTACCTTGTAAGGCATGTAGTGATCACTAGAAATGAGTAAAATTAAGAAACATATCTTTCAGGCAGCAGTTTAATAGATAGCTCCCTAATAGTATCATTATGTGAGACTGACATTTAAGGATACTAAATTAGGGAGCTATCTACTAAACACGGCAGCTACCCTTAATTATGGCAGTCCCACGTTAAGATATCAAATTAGGGAGCTATCTAATAAACATCTGAAAGGTGAAAATTAAGTTTAACCCCTTAAGGACCAAGCTTCTGGAATAAAAGGGAATCATGACATGTCACACATGTCATGTGTCCTTAAGGGGTTAAAAAGCCATTTTCTTAATTTCGCTTTTTCACTTGCTATTTGCTAAACAACTCAAAATTAAGAATAAAAAACAACTTTTCTTAATTTTGCTGTTTCAGTTGCTATTTGCTATACAACTGAAAATAAATGCATTTCCCTAATTTGGCACCCTTAATCTTGGCAATCCCATGTAGAGATCACAAATCAGGGAGCTAGCTACTAGACAACTAAAATGCAAAAATAAGACAAGAGCAAAATAGAAAAAGATCTTTCAGGCAATTGTTTAAGTGATAACTCCCTAATGGTACCCTTATGTGAGATTGCCATTTTAAGGATATATAATTAGGGAACTATCTACTAAACACAATAGCTTCCTAATTTGGCACCCTTAATTATGGCAATCCCATGTAAGAATAACAAATTAGGGAGCTATCTAGCAATGAGCCCTATAAACAAAAATATTTTTATTATTTGGATATTTCAGGCAGCTGTGCAGTACATTTATATCTGATTTGATGCCCTTATGTGGGTATTGACTAAAAGTGTGCCAATAATTGTACCATACATATATTTAACCCCTTAAGGACACATGACATGTGTGATATGTCATGATTCCCTTTTATTCCTGAAGTTTGATCCTTAAGGTTAAAAACATTTTTTTTTAGATAACCTGTGTTGTGTTTGCAAATGTTTGATATCCAAATGCAGAGTATTTTTGTGTATTTTTTTTCAACAAAAGATCAAAAGGTTAAACAAAAAATTTAATTTTCACAGCCTTCTTTGCGCATATATATATCAAGGGTGCTAGGGGTGCTAAAATTAATGGAGAGCACTGTAAGTATTCTGTAAAAAATATTACCAACAAGTCCTATTATAGAAGTGGTTTTCAAACCAGTCCTCATGGTCTAGCAACAAGTACAGGTTTTTCTCAGTCTCTCCTTTAGAATAAAAAAAATAATAAAAATACATAAATCCTGTACTGTTGCAGGGCCACAAGACCTGGTTTGGGAAAAAATCATGACATTACACTTATTCTTGCTTCAAAAATAACTTTTTTTAATGCAAATGAATGCTGTACAAAATATACATGGGTTATTAAATATGTAAATATTTATTTTAAAAAAAAATCCCATAATTAATATAATTAAAATAACTAGTAAAAAAAAAAATGCATTAATAGTAGTTTTTAAAATCACATTTCCAATCATATTACTATTAAAACTATATGGGATACTACAACCTATTTAATTATATAAGTAACCTGTGTACACACGCATTATTTTATTTCATTATTTGTGCACAAACAGGTTGCACGACAATATTTCTCGAGGCTTGCATCACATTTTTGTCCATGGTAAAAGTCTTTGCAATTTGCATACATGTCTACATATGGGCATGGGTTTTTTCTAAAAAAAAAAAAAAAAGTTGATTATTATTAACAATTAGTTATAAATATAATTTAACAATGTTTACCTTATGTTTCAATTCATCTTAATTTATGAAAAATGGGTATACAAAATAATAATACAGTCATTAATATAAGAATATCAGACAATTAGATAACTGGGTGGATGTAACAGATTTTTTTTTTTTAATTCTTTATTTTTGATGTGCATTTTGATACCAGGAATAATGTCACAGACACAAATTAGTCAGCATATGGAAAGATTGATCAGTGAATGTGTACATAGGAACAGCACATTTTTTTTTTTTGTGATTTTCAGTGCAATGGTACAGAACACATGAATGGTACATATTATTATACCTGAATCAAAAGAAAAAGGGTAGTTGCGCACACAATGGTATATTGTAAATTTTGAAAATAATATCTAAAAGGTATAAGCATAAAAATGCTTATGCGTAAGCTTATGTGTTTTTTTTGGTGACTAAACACTGGGTGTGTTCAGACTGGGATATATTATTTATCTCTTTATATATCTTATTGGATTTTAAGCGCCACTTATACTTTTTGAGTATCTATTCACATATTATTATATGTTGGCGTTCAGCATAAGTTACATGTGTTAACATGACAAATCAGATGTTATCACGTGCGTTAGCATACATTACATTGTTTCATATTGTATATTAACTGCAGTAGAGATTTGACCTTAGATTTAACTTGGGAAGGGGGGAGGATGGGAAGGATTGGGAGAGATAGGGGGTAAAGAGGGTATGTGGTAGTGGGTGGTCCGACATACCATCAAGCCTTCAACAGTGTTATTCAGCTTTCAACGTTTTAATCAAGCTTTCAACAATCTTATAAAATGTTAAACCGTTATTAAATGGATGTTTGTCATCCTCTTTATGTCATTAAAGGGTATGAGTCTGATGTTTTGGATATGTACTGATTCTGATTAGAATGACTATAGGGCTATGGTTCCATTCTTGCAGAATTACAGTATTAACATTACATGTATTAAACTAATAATGCATTTATATAGTTGTGTTCTCCAATACAATACTGAGTGGTACACATTGATTTCTTTTTATCCAGTAAACCCAGTTTAAGATTTCAGGGACATCATTCAATAAAGATACATTCAGAGAATGAGAAATTGAAAAGCTACAGTGATATACAGGTGAAACTCAAAAAATTAGAATATCGTGCAAAAGTTCATTTATTTCAGTAATGCAACGTAAAAGGGGAAAATATTATAGAAGATAGATGCATTACATGCAAAAAAAGGTTTTCATGAGCTGTAAGCCATAATCATCGCACTTATGACAAATCACGGCTTGAACTATCTTGCTTTGCATGTAATGCGTCTATCTCATATATTAGTTTCCCCTTTTAAGTTGCATTACTGAAATAAATTTACTTTTGCACGATATTCTAATTTTTTGAGTATCACCTGTATTACAAGTTGGTGTATTTTGTCAATACTTACCCTGGGCAGTACATACAGACATAATGGTATTTGAAGACATTATTTGAGCACTCAGCTACACCACATCCAACACGATTTGAGGAGGCCCACATCATCTGCCGATAAAAATACTATATTACTTAAGTGTAAAATCAATTGCTTGGTGCCTTTTAGACAATGAAAAAATAAAATGACAAAAATTGCCTATATAGTGGTTATTTCACTAATAGGAAACTTTTCAGATTTGTGTTCTAGCTTCTACAATCTGTAATACTATATGTGGAGATGTAAATAGGGGACTTAAAGGAACATTTTTGGCACCATTGCAACTTCATCTAAATGGCGTTATGGTGCCAGTAGGCCCCGGGTGCACTTGTACCTTAAGGGGTAAACCATTCTTGAACGGTTTAATCCAAATTTGCCACCAGCACTGATCTCAACTGCCCCCCAGGCGGCATCCAGTATCTTAAATTTCAGTTAAGGAAGTGCAGAGTGCTGCTGGGCAGGGATGACGTTGATTTGTTGAGCGTGGTCAGCTGACACACTCAGCCAACCAGTGACTCCCCATTCACAATCTGGCTTGAAAAAGGTACATCTCTTGTCAAGCCAGTTTTGTGAATAGGGAGTTACTGATTGGCTTAGGGGGTGGGGGGGGGGAAGGTTTGAGATTGGGGCTGGAGGTTTGCAATGGGGGAAAAGGGGTGAAGTTAAGATCAGTGGTCTTTAACCCTGAAGGCAAGTGTTAGCCTTTTTTTAGATGAAGTTGTTATTGTGCCCAGAGTGCCCTTTTAATACTCAAAGACAAAAGCTTATTTTAGTGGTTTTTGTTTTTTTAAAAAGAGTGCTCCCTCGCACGCCCTCCAGGTAACACCAGGGCCCGCCTCGAGGGCCCTGAGGTGGCCAGCTCCTGGGCCCCCCAGGAGACGAGGCTGGCCACACTGGATACATACCAGGTCACAACCGCAACCCCTGCGACCCCGGTATGTACGCCACTGCCTGGAACCCTTTGCAAGTCAAGGCTAAATAGGGTCCTGGAATGAGGCACCTGTGACAGGGAGGGGTGCAAAACCAAGGAGTTGGCCTGGATTCCCAAATATATAAATGAAACCAAGAGGGCTGCACTCATCTGAACATCATTGTTTACTAAATAAATAAGTGTGCTGGACTATGTATTTTGTATGTTGTATATTGGCCCCAGCAGCACCCTATAATATATGCATGTTTAGTGAATAAGCGAGTGCGCTGGATTATGTAATATATATATATAGTAGATAGTATAGTATAAGTTCCAATTGCTTGCACTCCTGGATTAATAGTAAAAAGCCCGGTGCTTAACAGCCAAATAATTGAAATAAAGTAATGATAGCACTCCAAGGACTTCGAAAATATTGTGAAAAAACTTAGCTTTTTATTCAGCTTTTTATTCAAGTCCTTGGAGTGCTATAATTATTTTATTTATATATATATATATATATATATATATATATATATTTATTTTCTTCTAAATGTATATTTACCCTAAAGAACAATATTTTGGGGTTGTTACAATTTTCTTAATGTATACTTCGGGCAACTCCTTTAAACAGGTAGGAGCAGATACATTTTGTTTATACAATATTATATATTCGTTAATCTTCCTTAGTTTTTCTTAAAACATATTTTCCAGTAGTATGAAAGCTATATTTGCCATTTAACAATAGCCAATGTTCTAGCAATCTAATAGAGTCATATATTTTATTTTAGAAGAAATACCTGTGTATAATGACGAATTTCTAACGAAAGATTCTTTGGTCCTTTCCCTTCATCGAGATCTACAACTTCACTAAGAAATGATTTCATTACATCTTCCCAATCGGCTTTAAATGACGACATGAATCCATTATCCCCACAATTGAAATCTAATATGCAAAAAATATGTTAGTGCATGTAATATTTCAGAAAATTAATTTTAACATACAGAATAAATAAGAGTTTAGCAAATAATTTTATTTTCATATTTATGTAATTGTAATTATCTTTTCAGCTCCCATTAAGCATTTCTATGTTTCTGTGTATATTTAAATTCAATGTTTTTTTTTTATTGTAAAATGTTTAACCATCTCAATACACAGACTGGGCTATTTCTTAAGTGAACATTTTCTATAGGTTGATTCACATGAAGTATGGTAGGTATGTCTTTTATGAATTCTAAACATTTATTTAGCCATATCCTTGAACTCCTGATGAGTTGGTTGGCAAAACTGAATTGGGTATAGTGTGTGACTTACCTTGGTAAGCTTATTTTTACAGCTTAGAGGAAAACTGTCACCTTAAAACTTTTTTTTAAAATAATAATTATTTTGAAATACATTTATTTAATTAAGTATATATACAATTATGAGAAAAATACATTCCTTCCTTTAGTATATGACAGGATATTGGATAAAAATAATCAAAGTATTATTATAATACAAAATTGTTTTGAGGTGACAGTACTCTTTTTATGGAAACTGAAGCTGAATTTAGAATTAAACATTTCTTTCATACATTTCTAGATTTATAAACACTTATTCATGCGTTTATTATTAGATGCTAATTAAATTAGATAAAATAGTCACTTACTTGAAATCTTTCTGTAGCTAGGTGGGCTATGGCACATTTTGGCGTACCCTTCTGCTTTTTTTGCAGCATCATCATCCCATACCTTGGGAAATAAGGAAAGTGGCTTTTAAAAAAACAGTTGCGAATTATCAGGATATATAAACCTTCTAATTTAAGACTATGTCCTCTTGTTGTGGTAGTTTTTCTTATTTTAAATATAGTCTCTTCCGTTACTGTGTTGATTACCTTTATGTATTTCAATGTTTCTATCATATCCCCCCTGTCTCGTCTTTCCTCCAAGCTATACATGTTAAGTTCCTTTAACCTTTCCTTGTTTTATCCTGCAATCCATGAACCAGTTTAGTAGCCCTCCTCTGAACTCTCTCTAAAGTATCAATATCCTTCTGGAGATACGTCTCCAGTACTGCGTACAATACTCCAAGTGAGGTCTCACCAGTGTTCTGTACAATGGCCTGAGCACTTCCCTCTTTCTACTGCTAATACCTCTCCCTATACAACCAATCATTCTGCTAGCATTTCCTGCTGCTCTATTACATTGTCTGCCTACCTATAAGTCATCTGTAATAATTATCCCTAAATCTGTTTCCTCATATATTGAGGTTAGGACTCTATCAAATATTCTGTACTCTGCCCGTGGGTTTTTTCCTCTTCTACATCCCTTCCTTCTTTTGTTTTTAATCTAACTAATCCTTGTTTTACTTTCCTTTTCTCATGTATTTTTCTAAAGTTTAAAACATTTGTTTTTGTGTGTTGTGACTCAGTCCCTGTTCTTATATTAAACCACACTGACTGATGATCACTGAATCCTATAATTTCACCTACAGTAATATCTGATACCAAATCTCCATTTGTTAACACTAAATCTAGTATGGCCTCTTTACGAGTTGGCTCCTCAACCACTTGTTTTAGAGACAATCCCAGTAGGGAGTTTAGAATATATATGCTTCTGGCGCAAGCAGCTATTTTGGTTTTCCAGTTCACATCAGGAAGATTAAAGTCACCCATGATGATAACTTCCCAATTCATTGTCATTTTAGCTATTTCCTCTACTAGTACACTATCTAATTCTTCTATTTGTCCTGGGGGGCCATAAATCACACCTACATGAGTTACTGGGTGATTAACAAATTCTAACATAACTCAAACGGACTCTATGTTCGCCTCACTAACTTTTATTAGGCTAGATTTTATGCTATCCTTCACATACAGGGCCACCCCTCCCCCTTTCTTGCCTTCCCTGTCTTTTCTATATAAAGTGTACTCTGGTATTGCTATGTCCCAGTCATTTTTCTCATTATACCATGTTTCCGTAACAGAGACTAAATCTACATTATCAGTTGCCATTATTGCCACAAGTTTGTGGATCTTATTCCCTAAACTGTGAGCATTTGTAGACATGACTCTAAACTTATCCTTTTTTAACACACTTTCTAAAGGCACCTTCTGTCCTTGTTTTGGGGGGCAATTGGATTGATGTTTTATCAACCTTTTCCCCCTCCTAGTTTAAATACATCCTAGCAAAACCTCCTAACTGCTCACTGAGAACATTTGTTCCCTTTTGAGAAAGATGCAAACCATCTTTTTTCTACAATTTTTTTTCCATTCCAAACAGAGCTACTGAGAAATGAAGCCAAATCCTTGCTCCCGACACCATTCACCAAGCCACAAGTTAAAGTCCCTAATACGCATCCGCCTGTCGTTCTGAGTGTTATGCACAGGCAAAACTTCAGAGAATGACAGAGTGGAAGCAACCTGCCGTATATCATTGGCAAAAACACAAAAAACTACCTTTACCTCTGAAACCTCATTGCAAGCCAAATCATTTGTCCCAAGATGGGTAATATATATATATCGCAAATCTGTCTCTTGCGCTCTCCTAAAGGACCACACTCCACTCTCACTTCCAGTTTTGCTTCTTTCCCACCTTGTTGTTTGGTTGCCCTTGATGCCCTTCTATTGTGTTTCTTTTTTTATTTATTATATTTTTATTGGATTTACATCAACTATTAGACATGGTACATTGCGGTTGAGCACATGCAGATAATATATTCATGTTGACATAGAGTATTGGTGTACAGAATTTGGCATCAATAGGTGGTTACAAATACCCCTTCTAATCGTTGTGCATTTACAAATCCTGCCTCTAGCTCCTGGTTTAGCTTAATTGGAATAATTAGAAATACCACACGAGGGCAGGGCATGTTTCCCGTTGAAGAAGCTAGAGTCTGGTTCACATGCTCACATAGTATAATCCAGTCATATAACATTTTAGAAACAATAATTTAACATAAAACCTGAAACCTAAAACCGTGGTTGCTTCATGTGCTGGTGTGTCGATTTACCTAAGTTGTCTGCTGCGTAGTTGCGTGGCTATCACTTCTGTTTGTTCGTTTAATCATGTATGTAGAAGTACCCTATGTAATAATTTCAATTCGTCCTGCGCCCCCACTCCCTAAGCAGGTTGACCCGACATCTCTCTCTGGGGGAGTGTGATTATAAAAATCAGTCTGTGTGAATGGAGGAGGTGGGGTGTGTTAGTATGGGTTGAACAAGTCATGGGTAAATCAGTTATGTAGCACCGTGTCCAGCCCTGAGTGTCTTTTGGATTGCTATTGTGGAAATGGACTGGGGGGGAGGGGGTTTACTTTGTGTCATGTAAATTGTCCATGGCTGCCATATGTCTCTAAATATGGAGGATTTACCTAGTGAGGCCCAGCGCAGCTCCTTCAGGGTGCAGAGGTGATCTATGCAGGAAATTAGATCTCTGTTTGTTGGGGATTTGGGAACCCTCTAGAGATTTGTGATTGTCATTTTAGCTGCTGTAATGATAAAATATGTCACTGCGGATTTATATCTAGATGTGATGGGTACGTTGTTCAAAAGCAGTGAGGGTACATCAAGGGGCAGAGCATCCCCCATCACTTGTCGGATGAGGATCCTCACCTCCTTCCAAAATTGTTGCACCATCGGGCAATGCCACCATATGTGGTGAATGTTTCACCATACCAATAATAATATAATAATAACTAAAAGAGAACTAGCTAAACTAACCAGTAGGGTTTATGTCATTTTAACACAAGCTTACCATTTTTAGCATGTTCCGTGCAGAGGGTTTAGCATTTCTTCTAGCTTCATTATGGAAAGAAATAATAGTTTTTCTGACATCTTCATTGCTTGTAAGCAGAGAGGAAAATGGTACATTGAGCTGGAAACACAAACGATTTTCAAATTAAAAAAT
>OW240913.1:27121848-27155139 GCA_933207985.1 Pelobates cultripes | reverse complement strand
GGAACGTGGTTTCAAGGGAGCTCAGGACAAACTATTAGATGCCATCGGGCCTTTGGCGAGGATCATGGATATGGCAGATGATGCCTTTGAAAGGGCTGATGACTTCTCCCCAGATATGGTGCGTGAGTGGGCACGAGATACCCGAGAGTGGGCACAAAGGTGCTTCTGTTTCCTCGGGAACACTAATGTGGCCCTCTCTTCGGAGAGGCGCCGAGCAGCACTTTTCAGAATCGATGACAAGCTTGTCGAACTGGGGGATAAAGAATTAGGCCCTTTGGCACAGGGCAAATTGTTTGGCGAGGCCTTCCTTACTGAGCTTAATAAGAGGGTCAACATATTCACTTCCCTCAATAAGGTACAAACATCAATGCGGAAAGTGTTCCGCGGCCACAACACCCGTGGTGTTTTTGGGAGGGCTGGTCGGCAGAGGGGCCGTGCCACCAGCCGCTTCTGGCCATCCGGCCCCCGCACAACCAGGTCGCAACCATTCTACACAGATCCATCTGCACGCCATCGATTCCATCAGTTCAGGGGATCGGAACGTGGCAGTGGCAGCCGAGGACGCTCCCGAGCGAGATTCTCCAACGGTAAGTTACCATTCTATACTACCTCTAACCCCTTGCCATATCGCAGGTCGTGTTTCTCTTTTTTTCCAGAATTGGGCAGACCTCTCCTCCGACACATGGATACTTCGGACGGTGCGGGGCTATCAAATAGAGTTCGAGACGAGGCCACTCCAACAGGCACCACCTCGTCCGATTCAGTTTTCACGGGCAGACGCTTCTTTGATAGACATGGAACTTCAGGACTTACACTCCAAGGGTGCCATCCAACCAGCTCCGGACTCAACCGGGTTCTACAGCAATATCTTCCTAGTCAGGAAGAAAACTGGGGAATTCCGTCCTGTCATCAACCTCAAGGAGCTCAATTCCTATGTGGTGTACCGCCACTTCAAAATGGAGGGTATCCATCTTCTCCGGGACCTACTGCGAGACAACGATTGGTTCACGCGTCTAGACCTAAAGGACGCATACCTTACCATACCGGTGCACGAAAGGAGTCACTCATATCTCCGCTTCTACTGGCAAGGGACACCTTGGCAATTCACCAGTCTCCCGTTCGGCCTCAGTTTGGCCCCATGGTGTTTCACCAAAATGATGAAGCCGGTAATGGCGAGACTAAGGGCCCAAGGCATAAGATGCATCGTCTACCTCGACGACATCTTGATATTCGACGAGGATGCAAGGACCCTAAAGAGACATACAGACTACGCCGTACACCTCCTCGACTCACTGGGTTTCGTTATCAGCGGCCCCAAGTCATCACTGACGCCTGCTCAGTCGATCGAATTCCTTGGGTTCGAGATAGACTCAATATCGTGCACGCTACGCCTCCCGGCCGCAAAAATTGCCACCATCCGCAGAGAAATTCGGAAGGTACTTCGACTGACATCCATACCTTTACGTCTACTAGCACGAATCGTGGGCCTTCTCTCGTCATCCATCCAGGCCATCTTTCCTGGACCCCTGCATTACAGAGCCATGCAGCGCCTCAAGACAAAGTTCCTTCGCAAAGACCCAACATACGACCAGCCGGTCCCCATGTCGGACGAGGTTCGGGAGGAACTGCACTGGTGGCTGAACTGCATGCAGGCTTGGAATGGCAGGGCGATATTCGGAAACCAACCAGACTTCATATTGGAGTCAGACGCCAGCCGCTCAGGTTGGGGAGCAACAGACGGCACCTCCTCCACGGGGGGAGTGTGGACTCCCCAAGAACTTTCGATGCACATCAACTGTCTGGAGCTCCTGGCGGGATCGTTCGCCATTCGCAGTCTGGCAAAAGAACAATCCAACTGCTGCATCCTTCTCCGGATGGACAACGTCTCGGCGGTAAGATACATCAACCGATTCGGAGGCACCCGCTCCCAAGCATTAGTAGAACTCACGAAGGAAATCTTCGATTATTGTCTGCCTCGCAACATCACGCTATTAGCGGAACACTTACCAGGAGAGACCAACACGACAGCAGATTGGTACTCACGCCACTGGAGGGACGCCAGCGACTGGCAACTAGACCCTCGCCTTTTCACGATGCTAGATGCACAGAGGGGCCCCTTCTCCCTGGACTTATTCGCCTCCCGCAACAACCGTCAGACGAAGGACTTCTTCAGTTGGCTCCCAGATCCGGAGAGTCTAGCAACCGACGCGTTTCTGCAACAATGGCCACAACACGGGGCTTACGCCTTCCCTCCATTCTCAATGATTACGAGGGTTCTCCACCGAATCCGCAGGCAGAGGGTGATACTGACCCTCATCACACCTCTATGGCAAAGCCAACCATGGTTCCCGGATCTTCTGGAACTTTCGAACAAGGATCCCCTCCTCCTACCAGATACTCCATCCATTCTCAGGAACCCGATGGGACTACCCCATCCGCTGGTCCAGGAGGGCCGACTGCCCCTGGTGGCTTGGACTCTTTCAGGGGTTCCTGGCGAACTGAGGATTTATCGCAGGAAACTAGAGAGCTCCTATGGGACTCATGGGCGCCAGGAACAAGGAGGTGCTACTTATCAGCATGGCACTGCTGGACTACTTGGTGTCTGGGACGGGATCTCAATCCCTTTACGGCACCTATTCCCTCCATCATGAATTTCCTCACCTCTCTGTTCACAACCGGGAAGTCATACCGGTCCATTAACGTGATACGTTCAGCCATCTCAGCGGCTCATACGCCGACTCAAGGGACACCAGTGGGCCAGAACCCACTCATCTGTAGACTCCTCCGTGGCATGCGCCTTCGGCGCCCCCCGGAACCCAAATACTCGAGACTCTGGGACGTTGGCATAGTCTTACAGTTTTTACGGGACTGGCCCCCTAATGAGAACTTATCACTCCGCCAGCTTACGGCAAAGTTCACCTTCCTACTCTGCCTAGTCTCCTTTCGTCGGGTGTCCGATGTACGCGCTTTCGATGCCGACGCATTTACCTTCTGCCCAGCGGGAGTAACCTTCCAGATCTCTAGACGCACGAAATCTGACTCTTCCTCTGTTTTTTACCCCTTTTTTCCCTCAGACCCACAACTCTGTGTGGTCTCTACTCTTCGTCGATACGTGGAAGCCACCGCGACGTTGCGGCCTACTTCCAATCGCCAACTTCTCATCTCTTACGTCCGCCCCTACGCTCCAGTCTCGGTTACTACGTTGGCCAGATGGGTTAGATGGCTATTAGCCCTCGCCGGGATAGACCAGGCTTTTGGTGCACACTCAGTCCGAGGGGCCGCGGCCTCTTCTGCCTACGCGGCGGGGGCCTCCCTTCCAGATATTTTACGAGCGGCGCACTGGACCAGAGAATCCACCTTTAGGACGTTCTATTTCTGTCCTCCATCTAATCCAGCTTTTGCTCTACTTACTCAGCGTTGAAATTGCAAAATACGAAGCCTCCTGTCATGTGATAAAATTGAAGATTATGCTAGCTTCAGTGTACAGATAATCTTAATTTTAATAATGACAGGAGGCAAGTATTTTCCCACCTTGCTCTCTTTCGCTCTTCCCCACCTCTGCCTTCATGTATATTTCTATCTCTTTATTCACATGTTATTTGTGCTAAATGCCTAAGTTGTTTTCTTACAATTAATACAGATATTTCATATGGGTGGGATGGCTTAGGTAGCATCAATAGATGGGAGGAATGTATTCGCTCTATTGCAGTATGATGGTTACTTAATCATAAGGGATAGACATCTCGTTGTTTTACACAACCATCTCCGAAATCTAATACCCTTTTACATTCTCGTTTCAGTTTAACCAGATGAATCAGGACACTGAAGACTTCCTTCAAGATATCATCATCGTCTTGTCATGGAAGATCGTCACTTGACATCAAGAACTCTTCCCTGTCAAGAATTCTTCATACGTTTATGTTCTATTTTCATGTTATACGTGATCTTGTGATGTCGCATGCTTTAAAGAGGAAATGATGTCATACGTTACACCTCTTATACTCTATACTGCATTGTGATTGGTTCTCAGTTATGTCACTCTTTTCTTTGCTGCTATGGAGTTAGTAAAGAAAGATTATGCAAAATACTTGCCTCCTGTCATTATTAAAATTAAGATTATCTGTACACTGAAGCTAGCATAATCTTTAATTGCTTGCACTCCTGGATTAATAGTAAAAAGCCCGGTGCTTAACAGCCAAATAATAGAAATAAAGTAATGATAGCACTCCAAGGACTTCGAAAATATTGTGAAAAAACTTAGCTTTTTATTCAGCTTTTTTTTCAAGTCCTTGGAGTGCTATAATTACTTTATATATATATATATATATATATATATATATATATATATATATATATTTATTTTCTTCTAAATGTATATTTACCCTAAAGAACAATATTTTGGGGTTGTTACAATTTTCTTAATGTATACTTCGGGCAACTCCTTTAAACAGGTAGAGGCAGATACATTTTGTTTATACAATATTATATATTCGTTAATCTCTGACCTGTATATCATAGGTCAGATCTTCCTTAGTTTTTCTTAAAACATATTTTCCAGTAGTATGAAAGCTATATTTGCCATTTAATAATAGCCAATGTTCTAGCAATCTAATAAAGTCATATATTTTATTTTAGAAGAAATACCTGTGTATAATGACGAATTTCTAACGAAGGATTTTTTGGTCCTTTCCCTTCATCGAAATCTACAACTTCACTAAGAAATGATTTCATTACATCTTCCCAATCGGCTTTAAATGACGACAGGAATACATTTTCCCCACAATTGAAATCTAATATGCAAAAAATATGTTAGTGCATGTAATATTTCAGAAAATTAATTTTAACATACAGAATAAATAAGAGTTTAGCAAACAATTTTATTTTCATATTTATGTAATTGTAATTATCTTTTCAGCTCCCATTAAGCATTTCTATGTTTCTGTGTATATTTAAATTCAATGTTTTTTTTTATTGTAAAATGTTTAACCATCTCAATACACAGACTGGGCTATTTCTTAAGTGAACATTTTCTATAGGTTGATTCACATGAAGTATGGTAGGTATGTCTTTTATGAATTCTAAACATTTATTTAGCCATATCCTTGAACTCCTGATGAGTTGGCTGGCAAAACTGAATTGGGTATAGTGTTTGACTTACCTTGGTAAGCTAATTTTTACAGCTTAAAGGACAACTGTCACCTTAAAACTATTTTTTTTAAATAATAATTATTTTGAAATAAAAAATTTTTTTAATGAAGTATATATACAAATATGAGGAAAATATATTCATTCCTTTAGTATATGACATGATATTTGATAAAATTAATCAAAGTATTATTATAATACAAAATTGTTTTGAGGTGACAGTACTCTTTTTATAGAAATTGAAGCTGAATTCAGAATTAAACATTTCTTTCATACATTTCTAGATTTATAAACACCTATTCATGCGTTTATTATTAGATGCTAATTAAACTACATAAAATAGTCACTTACTTGAAATCTTTCTGTAGCTAGGTGGGCTATGGCCAGCTATACACATTTTGGCGTACGCTTCTGCTTTTTTTGCGGCATCATCATCCCATACCTTGGGAAATAAGGAAAGTGGCTTAAAAAAACAATCAATACATTTCTCTAGATAGTAAATCTATTATGTAAGGAGACATTGAGTGTTTATTAATATTTCTCTTTAACTACCAAGGAAATTTCAAAATTGACTGCCAGAATCAAAGTCTTGATTGTGTAGCTTTTTTGATGGAAAATAAACTCAAAGATGGGTTAATGATGATAAAAATATGAAATAACTCTCTCTGATGTTTAATACACAAATTAATTTAACTTTATCTCTCCTGTTGATCCTTTAACACCTCCCTCCTTACACTAGCTTCAAGTATCTTATAGGTGTCAATTCAAAATACTAACCCTTTCTTATAAAGCTCTAAACAATTATAACCCCTTCTATATTTTTCACTAATTCATAGGCATGCCTCTTTTTGGTCTCTCCTCTCTGACGGTCAACTTCTCCTGTCGGCTTCCCTCACTGTTACTGATAACTCTTGCTTGCAGAATGGCTCATTTCTTTGGAACATCCTGCTTATCCCTATCAGACTCCCCCATTCATTTAAGTAGTACGTCAAAACCCATCTCTTCAGAAAAGCTTACGGACTCCCTGAGAAACATAGAAACATAAAAACATAGAATGTGAAGGTAGAAAAGAACTATTCGGCCCATCTAGTCTGCACAATTTTCTAAATACTTTCATTAGTCCCTGGCCTTATTTTATAGCTAGGATAGCCTTATGCTTATCCCACGCATGCTTAAACTCCTTTACTGTGTTAAACTCTACCACTTCAGCTGGAAGGCTATTCCAAGCATCCACTACCCTCTCAGTAAAGTAATACTTCCGCATATTATTTTTAAACCTTTAACCTTCTAATTTAAAAAAATATATATAAAGAAAAACACAATGCTTATCACAATCTCAAAGAAAGGTGTGACTCGCTGTGTAACCTGGAGATGTACAGTAGTCTAAACGAAAATACTTAAATAATATTAGGCTATCCCTAAAAGGTGAGGGTTATACAATAAAAATAAAAATGAAAATAAATATAAAGTGCCTAAATGCTCCACAATATATGGAAAATATATAGATATTGGATTATATCAAGTATCCATTATGAGCTTTAGTGTATTTTTTGGATCATAATCTTACCAGCATTACTAATCCAGCACTAATTGATAATTAAATCTTTTGACCTCACTATAGAGGATCCTTTTTGGCAACATTGTATATGTATATATGGAATGTTTCTTGTGCTAATTAGAGGTAGCACTTTAGAGTATTCTGTTTCTATTTGTCTTTTGGTTAATATACTATATTTTATATAGATAGCATTGCGGTTACCCACTGAGCAAGATATAATAAAGCTCATAGTGGATACTTGATATAATCCAATATATATATATATATATATATATATATATTCCATATATTGTGGAGCATTTAGGCACTTTATATTTATTTTCATTTTTATTTTTATTGTATAACCCTCACCTTTTAGGGATATCCTAACATTATTTAAGTCTTTTCGTTTAGACTACTGTACATCTCCAGGATACACAGTGAGTCACAATTTTATGTGAGATTGTGATAAGCATTGTGTTTTTCTTTATATATTTTTCTCTATTCCCGGGGTTAAGCCCCTTGAGACCCCTGGAGTCTCTTTTTTGGTACTTTAACTGGTTTTTCGCAATTAGAGCACCGACACAAGTAGCTGGTGTTCAGTTGCGAATTATCAGGATATATAAACCTTCTAATTTAAGACTATGTCCTCTTGTTGTGGTAGTTTTTCTTATTTTAAATATAGTCCCTTCCGTTACTGTGTTGATTACCTTTATGTATTTCAATGTTTCTATCATATCCCCCCTGTCTTTCCTCCAAGCTATACACGTTAAGTTCCTTTCCTTGTTTTATCCTGCAATCCATGAACCAGTTTAGTAGCCCTCCTCTGAACTCTCTCTAAAGTAAAAATATCCTTCTGGAGATACGTCTCCAGTACTGCGTACAATACTCCAAGTGAGGTCTCACCAGTGTTCTGTACAATGGCCTGAGCACTTCCCTCTTTCTACTGCTAATACCTCTCCCTATACAACCAAGCATTCTGCTAGCATTTCCTGCTGCTCTATTACATTGTCTGCCTACCTATAAGTCATCTGTAATAATTATCCCTAAATCTGTTTCCTCATATATTGAGGTTAGAACTCTATCAAATATTCTGTACTCTGCCCGTGGGTTTTTTCCTCTTCTACATCCCTTCCTTCTTTTGTTTTTAATCTAACTAATCCTTGTTTTACTTTCCTTTTCTCATGTATTTTTCTAAAGTTTAAAACATTTGTTTTTGTGTGTTGTGACTCAGTCCCTGTTCTTATATTAAACCACACTGACTGATGATCACTGAATCCTATAATTTCACCTACAGTAATATCTGATACCAAATCTCCATTTGTTAACACTAAATCTAGTATGGCCTCTTTACGAGTTGGCTCCTCAACCACTTGTTTTAGAGACAATCCCAGTAGGGAGTTTAGAATATATATGCTTCTGGCGCAAGCAGCTATTTTGGTTTTCCAGTTCACATCAGGAAGATTAAAGTCACCCATGATGATAACTTCCCAATTCATTGTCATTTTAGCTATTTCCTCTACTAGTACACTATCTAACTATTCTATTTGTCCTGGTGGCCCATAAATCACACCTACATGATTTACTGGGTGATTACCATATTCTAACATAACCCAAACGGACTCTATGTTCGTCTCACTAACTTTTATTAGTCTAGATTTTATGCTATCCTTCACATACAGGGCCACCCCTCCCCCTTTCTTGCCTTCCCTGTCTTTTCTATATAAAGCGTACTCTGGTATTGCTATGTTTTTCTCATTATACCATGTTTCCGTAACAGAGACTAAATCTACATTATCAGTTGCCATTATTGCCACAAGTTTGTGGATCTTATTCCCTAAACTGTGAGCATTTGTAGACATGACTCTAAACTTATTTTTTAAACACACTTGCTAAAGGCACCTTCTGTCCTTGTTTTGGGGGGCAATTGGATTGATGTTTTATCACCCTTTTGCCCCCCTCCTAGTTTAAATAAATCCTAGCAAAACCTCTGAACTGCTCACTGAGAACATTTGTTCCCTTTTGAGAAAGATGCAAACCACCTTTTTTCTACAGTTTTTTTTCCATTCCAAACAGAGCTACTGAGAAATGAAGCCAAATCCTTGCTCCCGACACCATTCACCAAGCCACAAGTTAAAGTCCCTAATATGCATCTGCCTGTCTTTCTGAGTGTTATGCACAGGCAAAACTTCAGAGAATGACAGAGTGGAAGCAACCTGCCGTATATCATTGGCAAAAACACAAAAAACTACCTTTACCTCTGAAACCTCATTGCAAGCCAAATCATTTGTCCCAAGATGGGTAATATATATATCGCAAATCTGTCTCTTGTGCTCTCCTAAAGGACCACACTCCACTCTCACTTCCAGTTTTGTTACTTTCCCACCTTGTTGTTTGGTTGCCCTTGATGCCCTTCTATTGTGTTTCTTTTTTTATTTATTATATTTTTATTGGATTTACATCAACTATTAGACATGGTACATTGCAGTTGAGCACATGCAGATAATATATTCATGTTGACATAGAGTATTGGTGTACAGAATTTGGCATCAATAGGTGGTTACAAATACCCCTTCTGATCGTTGTGCATTTACAAATCCTGCCTCTAGCTCCTGGTTTAGCTTAATTGGAATAATTAGAAATACCACACGAGGGCAGGGCATGTTTCCCGTTGAAGAAGCTAGAGTCTGGTTCACATGCTCACATAGTATAATCCAGTCATATAACATTTTAGAAACAATAATTTAACATAAAACCTGAAACCTAAAACCGTGGTTGCTTCATGTGCTGGTGTGTCGATTTACCTAAGTTGTCTGCTGCGTAGTTGCGTGGCTATCACTTCTGTTTGTTCGTTTAATCATGTATGTAGAAGTACCCTATGTAATAATTTCAATTCGTCCTGCGCCCCCACTCCCTAAGCAGGTTGACCCGACATCTCTCTCTGGGGGAGTGTGATTATAAAAATCGGTCTGTGTGAATGGAGGAGGTGGGGGGTGTTAGTATGGGTTGAACAAGTCGTGGATAAATCAGTTATGTAGCACCGTGTCCAGCCCTGAGTGTCTTTTGGATTGCAATTGTGGAAATGGACTGGGGGGGGGTTACTTTGTGTCATGTAAATTGTCCATGGCTGCCATATGTCTCTAAATATGGAGGTTTTACCTAGTGAGGCCCAGCGCAGCTCCTTCGGGGTGCAGAGGTGACCTACGCGGGAAATGAGATCTCTGTTTGTTGGGCATTTGGGAACCCTCTAGAGATTTGTGATTGTCATTTTAGCTGCTGTAATGATAAAATATGTCACTGCGGATTTATATCTAGATGTGATGGGTACGTTGTTCAAAAGCAGTGAGGGTACATCAAGGGGCAGAGCATCCCCCATCACTTGTCGGATGAGGATCCTCACCTCCTTCCAAAATTGTTGCACCATCGGGCAATGCCACCATATGTGGTGAATGTTTCACCATACCAATAATAATATAATAATAACTAAAAGAGAACTAGCTAAACTAACCAGTAGGGTTTATTTCATTTTAACACAAGCTTACCATTTTTAGCATGTTCCGTGCAGAGGGTTTAGCATTTCTTCTAGCTTCATTATGGAAAGAAAGAATAGTTTTTCTGACATCTTCATTGCTTGTAAGCAGAGAGGAAAATGGTACATTGAGCTGGAAACACAAACGATTTTCAAATTAAAAAATCTTGGGAAAGACCCAGAGGAGGTTAAATTGTTGATCAGATACTATGCCAAGCAAATAATTATATTTAAGTATATTTGAGCGCATCTGGATTCTTTTTTTTTTTAAATCTAAATATACATGGATGCACCCAGGCAAGTTATACATACTAAATATAGGTTGAGTGCAGAGATTTCCATTACTTGTACATATATATATATACACAAAGTTTCGACCCATTCGGGTCTTTCTCAAGGTCCTTGGACCTTGAGAAAGACCCGAATGGGTCGAAACGTCAGCAAATTTTGGATGTTATACCTGCTGGAATAAATCACCTTTTTTCATTGCTTAAGCCCTAAGAGTGCATCTCTTCATTCTTCATATATATATTTTTCAACATGGGATTGCACCTAGGCAATACTGGATTATATACATGAAAGGGTGAGTGCCAAGAAAGCAATTTTTTGTATATATATATATATATATATATATATATATATATATGTGTGTGTGTGTGTGTGTGTATTTTAGATTTTTTAATTATTGTTTATGTATATGTTTACAGCGTCTACATATATTCACAGGATTTACATAAGCCAAAATAGATTC
The DNA here is from genome assembly GCA_933207985.1 of Pelobates cultripes. Taxonomy (NCBI): domain Eukaryota; kingdom Metazoa; phylum Chordata; class Amphibia; order Anura; family Pelobatidae; genus Pelobates; species Pelobates cultripes. The sequence goes on along the minus strand of OW240913.1, from coordinate 27,144,177 downwards.
ATTAAGTTGAAATGTATGTGATGATTCGGGTGACTCTTGAAAAATCTTGCTAATTTAAGTGTTAATTAATATGATGCTAATCCGTAAGACAGGAAGAACAAGTTCAGGATTTGGAGATGTGCCATCTTTAACAATAAAATAATACTTTGTATGAGAGGAGAATGAGAGACATGTCAAACTCAGCTGCATTAAGGTTAAACAACAAAACTTAACCTTGTGGGTGACAGAGGTCCATCTAAAACATGTTACAGCATTTTGAGAAAGATTTTAACCCAAAGTACACGCATTTCTTTGTGTTACCTTTTTGTTCTACTGTTAACCCCTTTCAGCACATGTTACAACTACATTGGGAGCTCGGAGAGAATGAGAATCATGCAACTATTTCACAACTTTGTAAATGAGTGTCAGAATGTTATAAAAATAGTTTTAAATACAACTACAATAGGTACAAACCAGCTAAATCTACTATATGTAACTTTAAAAAATGGTTACTGACAATTTATAATTAAAACACTCAATACAACTAATAAAAATAAACCGTGCACATAGCTAAACATAATGTAGGTAAATTTATTTTTCATAATTATAAAATGGTCTTTCTGCACTTCAGAAATAAAAAGTGAATTTTCTGCCTGTATTACCATTTTTTTTATGTTTTCCTCAGGGATGTCGACCTGTCTACCAGAAGATGCTGCACGTAGAGATCTCATGCTCTTTGCATTTGTTAGTGTCCAAGTTGGTATAATAGCTTGAGGCTTTGAAATAAAGGTACATTTAATAAATTTCAATGTTAAGTATTTACAGTTTGCATATTTTTCATGATTTCCTGTTATTTCTAAAGCAGTTCATAATTTCAAACACTTTAGTGCTTGGAAGATGCCATTATCTGTGCATTATCCGCCTTAATCTCAGCTGCAGAATTGGGACACATGTATAATGATAAACCAGTATACCTGCTAGGATATCTCAGAGTCCATGGCCATAGCTCATGATAAAGCCATGTAATATGTAAAGGCTGCTGATCCTTCTCTTAAGCTGAGTTCCTTCTAGAAATGGCCTCAATTTTATATTTTTGGATAAGATTTTCAATTGACCTAATTTTTTGAAAGTATTTTAATTTTCAATATTTCTATTAATACTATTTTATATATTAATATCATTTTACAAAGGATAATTTTTTTTATATTTTAATATTTTGAAAATATAATTTTAAATTTTTATCCAAAAATATTGTCATTTGAAAAGTGTATCCAAAAATAATAAAGTGAAGCTCAAATCTGTAAAAAATCATTTTCTTGCTGCCACACGGTTATTTACTGAACAATGAGCTGTTGGAATTTCAAAGTAAATTTATAATGATATGCCAGTGTACCTGCTAGGATATCTCACAGTCCATGGCCATTGCCCATGATATAGCCATGTAATATGAAAAGGCTGCTGAACCTTCTCTTAAATTGTAGCTGAGTTCCTTCTAAAATGGCCTCAATTTTATACTTTTGGATAAGCTCTTCAACTGACTTAATTTTCTGAAAATATTTTAACCCCTTAAGGACACAACTTCTGGAATAAAAGGGAATCATGATGGAATATTTCCATCATGTGTCCTTAAGAGGTTAATATTCAATATTTATATTAATATAACACATACTTTTTTTATATATTGATCTCATCTTACAAAGGATACATTTTTTTAAATATTTTCATATTTAGAAAATATAATTTTAAACGTTTATCCAAAAATATTGTCATTTGAAAAGTGTATCCACAAATAATAAAGTGAAGCTTAAATCTGTAAAAGAATTATTTTCTTGCTGCCACTTTGTCATTTACTTAATGATGAGCTGTTGGAATTTCAAAGTAAATTTCAAATGTTAGACCTAAATAATTGCACCGAATACATTTACCTGGTCAGTTATGTGTTCAGTTGAGCTATTTTGGCCTGATATTTAAAATCCACTTTGAACTCACAACAACTCACACCTTAGTAAGTGTTTGGTGTATCTTTTAACGTTTCATGCAAATGTCCAGTTATTTTGGGGTGTTTAAGGAATTAAGAGATGTGTAATATTTTTACTGTGATTGGAGTAATGTTTGTTACTTACCTTTGCAGCCATCTCTTGCAAGAATGGTGAAAGATACAGGAAAACAATTAACAGCATTTTTTCCTAAAACATAAAATGTATTTTCTTATTTAGCGTTACTTTGTACAGCTGCGAAAAATGTTATCATATCTGTTGAAAGGTGTCTTTTTTTCTACCCTTAACCAGAGGAAACAGTACAAAAATAAAGTTCAATATTACATCACATTCCTGCATGCAATGTATTCATTTTATTTACAGTAAAAAAACCTGTTCCAAGACATATTTTGAGGCAGAGTATAGTATAACATATCTGACTATAGCAATGTTATCTTGTCATAGATTGTTATATGTATTGAGTAAATGATGTTGATACCAAATACATGTGTTGTCTCTATGGGTCAGGCTATTAATTAAATAAATATTCTGATACTTCTGATTAACATAGAAAATGGTTAGGGAGTTTCTGGTTTATTTTTTCCAGAGACATTGGATGCATGAAGAATACTGATGGGGTAGTTTCCTGTGCATAAACGCTAGTGTTATAGTGATGTTTATGCTTTTTTTGTGTATCCTGTTGATTAAAATACTGTAAACAACCCCAAAACACAGATTTCATAAACAGTAAACCACAGGTGCTGTAAAATGTTAACAATTGTAGTAACCAAATAATATATTATTGAACCAAAACACGGTGGAGTTTTTATTTTTGCCATCTAGTCGGCCATTAAAGACAAAACTGCTAAATATAATTTTACAGTGAAATATATATCACAATGTAAAAACATTAATGTGAAAACAAAAAGAACATTATAATGCAGTACAACCCACAATGACTATTGTTTATATAATCATACACAACCTTTTGTTATAAAATACCAATGTATATGCCAGCACCATATTTTAATACATACCTTTGATGAACTATCATTATTTAATGTTTTTTTCTTATTTCTTTCAAATTTTCTTTCAATTTTCCAAATTGTGTAAATATGTATTAGTACTAAAATGTAGATTTAATATCTATATAATATTACATTTAATGTATACCAGAGCATTTATTTCTGCTGTCTTACCTTTTGATGGGAGCAGGTATTTATTCTTTGTCTCATGGGAGATTTCAAGACAATGTGCCAAAACTGTATCTGAATGCCTCATATATATACATAGGACTGATTTGCCAAGTACTTCCTGTTTGTTTCCCCAACTATATTTGAAACACAATGTAAAATATTGTTTAAACACAGACTACACACACACGACTTACATTCTCATATGATGTTTCAGGAAGTTTATGACTATGAGTACACGTTTACAGAATGTGCCTCATGTACATATGGCACACATATAATTAATTATTCTGACTAACATGGCTTTCCTCTTGCTGATAATCAACAAGATCACACTATTACTGTATGTTCATTTCAGGATGATGTGCTTATTCTACACTGAGTATTCTTTCTTTGTAGAACAGAAGTACAGTGGTACCTCAGTTTACAAATTCAATGTGTTCTCTGGGACGTTTTGTATTGCGAAATGTGTAAACCAAAACATGGTTTCCCGTAGGAATGCATTGAAATCCATTCCGGAGGTCAGAAAAAAGTCAAAATGAGCTGGCATGGAAACCAACCCACAATGCAGAACACACAATAAAAGGCATGTAAACTTGAGAAAAGCATCAAAAAGTTCCAAAAAGTACCAAAACTGCTGAAATTTGTTCCAGAATGTCTCCAAAACTTGGTGCAAAAACAGCTTCAGCACCTCCACACTTGAAGCCACGTGCTACCCACAGACTCCAGCGTGCACGGGGGCAGTGCTATAAACCTCCCAGGCGCAGTGCAACCTGGGGAAACTTGCTTCATATTGCGGAAAACAATCGTAAACCGAGGCATTATTTTCAATCTATTTTCATTTGTAAACCGAAAATTATGTTAACTGAGGTGTTTGTAAACCGAGGTACCACTGTATTAGCCATTGTTTATACGTATCATTGAAAGGAAGGTATAAGAGTAGTTAAAAACGTGTTTCACAAAAAAACTACATCTGCCAAGTATTATTTATTTATCACACAGTTCAATATATCTTTGCTTTTAAAGAAGAGATCAAACTAAGTAACTAATAGATGTATAATCCCTTAACAGGTCATTGTCCACATAATATTACACAATGAAGAAGAAAATGAACCCCACTCAACCAGAGTAACCACAGGGGGCTTAACTCCATATCTCCAAAAAAAACTTCAGGCCTTTTATTATTGCTTATCAAGCTTAACGAAGACCTCTGTTGGTTGAAATGTTGCAGTATGCGATGCTCCAATAAATCTATAAGTGCCTGAGGCTTTTTTTCAGATTGTCCTAATAATAAGCTCAAATATGATTAACAGCAAAATTGGGTTAAGTACAAAGCCTACAACATTAAAACTTGTCCCCAAGTAAAACACATGAGGCCCTTCCAAAACATTTGACCAGGTTTTGAGATTGCAATTGACAAACCTTCTTAATTATCAAAACATTAAAACATTGTAAAAAAAAAAAACTCAGTTGGCGTCCCCATGGCTCTGATTAAACTAATGAACAATCTGACTTCTTAGTGGCCACACCATGTGATGATTGGCTGGACTTGTTCTGCCAATCACATTGTTCTTCCACATATTGCTACACTAGCTGTGGTCTACAGAAATCCACTTTTTGTTACAGGGTGCTTTATAATTAATATTAATAATAACAAAAAATAAAAAAGAATGCATGAACATCACAAACTACACTTTATTTGGCAAGTATTAAATAAATATTTAAAGGTTAAAGAACATAACTCCCATGTCTATTGTTAAAGTTAAGTTGTGTAGGATTTTTACAAGTGTTTCTGCAATTAGGGTTACTGCAAAGTTTAAATCCAAAGTTTTGAGCCAAAAAAAACAAGTTGAAGAAATTTTCCTGATTTTGCTATTTTGGGAAATATCAATCTTTTGATGTCCCTTATGGACTGCTTCTTAAAAATTTTTAATTTTATTTTTTACTCTGCAGTGACATCAGGGTTTCACAGATAAAAATGTTAAATTCTATCCACATTATCTAAAACGTGCCTAACGTGTGAACAATGAGTCATTTAGGTAACAAAGAGAAATTATTGCTTATCATGTTTATATAACAGACATAGTGCCTACTACACCATTTGTCATGCAGAAATAGGTGTGCTCTGAAAAAGAAAAAGATATTATTTTGATGAGATCATAGAGTAAATATGGCACAACATAAGTGAGAGCTAAAGAACTCTAATGAAATGCAATGTTTTAATTGAGGGCATACAAATTAAACGTGTTATTTTATTTGAATACAGTCATATAGTTTCTATTTGACTCGTGATTACCAATGCATACAAAATGTACTTAATTGAACATACAGCATAATATGCTGAGTCTTGTGTTTTATTAATTAGATGATCACACTTTTTTTTTTTTAGCATTATATATAGTTCACAGCAACAAAACAAACATACAACAACAAAAACAATAAAAAAAAAATTTAAAAAAACACACTCATATATGAGACTCGGCAAGGGATGGGTCACAGACTAACAACTCGTTATTATATAGGAAATTTGGAAGTCCAGGGTAGCCAAAGCTCTTTCAGATCCTTAGTTAAAGATTCCATCTTATATTGGAACCTTATTTGCTCCCTTATTTCTTGCCAAAGTGGTGGATTAGGAGATTTCCATGCTCTGGCGATATTAATTTTTATTGCAAGGAATATATGTGTCATAATATATTTTTGTTGTTTATCAAATGTTTTGTAGTCCATATTAAACAGAAACATTTCAGGACTAATTACATCAACCTCCCTAAAAATACTTTTCATTAAGCCTAACATTTGGGTTTTAATGTTATTCAGGCCCGTACAGGCCCACCATATATGGAGCATAGTGCCCTCTTCTCTTCTACATCTCCAACATTCTTTTGAATGAGATGGAGATATTTTATGGAGTCTAACCGGGACCATATACCACCTGTAGATGATCTTTAAGTGCGTTTCGAGTAAGGATATGTTATGTATACTTTGTTTTACTAACCTTGTAGCATTTGTCCAGTCTATAAGTGGGAGGGATTTCCCCATATCCCTCTCCCATTTACCAAATGGAGGCACATCGATAACATTATCTAGTGTATTAAACAATTTATTAAATATAGAGATTCCTCCCTTTTTTTGGCTACAAATAATATAAGGTTCAAGATAATGATCTTTAATCAGTATTTTAGTTAAAAGGAAATTCTTGATCCTTAAGTATTGGAATATTTCCCTAGATAAAAATTTATATTTAGATTGTAGTTGTGTAAATGTCGCCAGTTTAGATCCCTCATATAGATTTCCAATTATTTTTATGCCAAAATGTATCCAAGTTTTGATATTTATATCTGACATAGCATATTGAAGTATTTCTATGGGTGTATTAAATAATAATTTTCCTTTAAGTTTCAACTTAATATTCAAATATTTTGCAAAATCCACCATATCTCCTATAATTTTATTAGAAAATTGTTCCATGTCCAAAGCCCCCAGATTCAGGAGTCCTAGCCACCCTAAGATGTATAACTTTTGCCCTGGTTCTGATTTCTGTTCAATTTTAATCCAAGATTTAGATATATTTTGATCCAAATTTAACCATGTCATAAGTTGAGAAGCCCTGTTTGCCTCATACATCTTAATCACATCGGGAAATGCTATACCCCCTTTCCGGTAACTTCTACATAGAATCTCCGTCGCTATTCTGGGTGGTTTATCACGCCATATATAGCTAGAAAATAAGTTTTGGAAGCGCTTCAAAGTGCCCCGTTCAATATTATATGGTATCATCCTAAAAAAATATAGGAGTTTTGGCATTAAATACGATTTGGTAATATTAACTCTTCCTATCCAAGATGGTTCTAATCTCTTCAATTTATATATCTGGGATTGTAGATCTTTATATAAATTGTCAAAATGTATCCGAATTGTCTTTATAATATTAAATGTTATCTTTATACCTAAATAGTCAATTTTATCTTTTATACATTCTGTATGAAAATAAGAATACAAAATTTCTAGCTGTATCTTGGACAATAGGAATGGAAGCACTTGAGATTTATTAATATTAACCTTATAGTTAGAAAATTTACTATATATAGAGATATCTTCTAGCAGCGGTGGAATTGATAATAAGGGGTCAACAAGAGTAAGTAGGACATCATCTGCAAACAAAGATATTTTAATATATTCCTCTTGGAAGTCTATTCCTTTTATCTTTTCATTCTGTCTTATCATCATAGCCAGCGGTTCGATTGTAAGAATATATAGGAGTGGAGCTAACGGGCAGCCCTGCCTAGTTCCATTCTTAATATCGAAGGGATCAGAGTCAAAATATGGGCTGCTAATTCTTGCCGAGGAATTTCTATATAAAGATAAAGTTTTATTTCTAAATGCTCCCTCCAGTCCGAAATGGCCCATGACAGAGTCCAGGAATCTCCAATTGACTCTGTCAAAGGCCTCCTCGGCATCTAAAGCAATAATAACAGCTTCCCTTTGTTGTCCGCTCACTCCATTTATTATATTAAAAATCCTCCTTGTATTATCAGAGGTACTTCTTCCTTTCGCAAATCCTGACTGATCCCAATTAATCAAATCTCCCAGTACTTCTTTTAAACGGTTAGCCAATATAGCCGAGAATATTTTAATATCAACATTTATTAGTGATATTGGTCTATAGTTAGCAATTATTGAATTATCCTTATCTGGCTTAGGAATCGGAATAATTGTTGCTAACATCATCTCTTTTGGGAATGAAACATCACTAGATATTAACGAATACATCTCTAAGAGGATTGGAGTAATTGTTTTCATATATGTTTTATAAAAGATAGCAGAGAATCCATCCGGCCCTGGGGCCTTATTTGGTTTTAATTTCTCTATCGCTTCTTCAATTTCCAATTCTCTAAAAGGAGCATTTATATATTCTAGTTTCTCTAAGCTTAACCTAGGAAGTCTAAGATCCTTGAGAAATCTATCAATTTCACCATTACTTACCTTGACCTCCTCTAAATTATATAACGAGCTATAAAATGCTGCAAAAGCCTCTGCTATATCTTTAGGTAAATTTACAACCTTTCCTCCTTTTGTCATCAATTATTTTATAGATTTATCTTTATGCTGGTTCTTAATTTTGTTAGAGAGATCCCTATTAATTTTATTATTATTATGATACCATCTTTGTTTAAGGAAGGATAGATTTTTTACCAATCTCTACATATATTTTATCCTTAATAACTAGCTTTATATTATTAATTTCCTTTGTTAATTCCTTAGTTATTGATATTTTATTTAGCCGTTCCATTTTCGCTAATTTAATCCTCAGGACATGTAATGATTCGCCTTTCTTCCGTTTATTTTCAGAACCGAACTTTATTAATAGTCCTCTTATAAAGCTTTTTAGGGTACACCATACAATTGGTGTTGCTACTTCTCCGTTATAATTAGTTTTTAAGAAGTTTTCTAGTTCTATTTTTATTTGGTCCTTGATATAATCAAGTTTCAAAAGGCTTTCATTAAGCCTCCATTTAGTCCTTGGAGTACTACCTTCTTTTATCCTAATTCTCAAAGAAACTGGAACATGATCCAAAATTTCTATAGAACCAATTGTAGATTTTATAATATTGTTTAGAACACCCTCTTTCACAAAGAACATATCAATACGAGAATAAGTTTGATGTACGTGCGAAAAAAATGTATTATCTCTTTCCTGAGGATTCATAGTTCGCCAACAGTCAAACATGGAATTTTTAGCTAAAAAATCAGATAAGCCAAATAATCCTATATTACAAAGGTTACCATTCCCAGAATATTTATGACTTCTATCTTTAGTTAAGTCAACAACACTATTAAAATCTCCTCCTATTATAATACTACCACAGGCAACTTCATCTACAATATCCATAATTTGATCTAACAGAGCTGACGGATTGTGATTCGGGGCATATATATTTACAAAGGTGAATGTGAGACCATTGATTTTTATAATTAAAACCTGATATCTACCATTTTTATCAGTTATTGAGTGAGTAACTTCAAAACTAAGTCTATTTGAAATGATAATAGCTGTTCCCCTTTTTTTCTTTTTACCTTCTAAATTTGCCGCATAAACTGTAGAGAATTTTTTATACTTCCATAGTCTATCAGGAGTTTCAATCCAGTGAGTCTCCTGAATAAAAGCTACATCAATTGAATTTTCAATTAAGAATTTATATACAGCTCCCCTTTTTTGAGGTGAATTCATACCCTGGACATTCCAAGTAATTATTTTAAGTGACATCTCTATCCCAAAGATCCCTCTCCCATCCCAGACCGAGTCTCATGCAGCCATAAAAAAAACAAAAAAAAACAAACACACACAAAAACATACACAAAAAAAGTAAATTATAAACAAATAAGACATAAAGGGGAATATAACTCCCACCTTTAATAATCCAAGAGGAGATCATTCCCATATGACTCTTGGACTAGCCTGCCTTGATATGCAGGAAAGTAAGGTTCCATTGAAAAATGTAAGAGACATTTTAATATAAACAAGTTTTGACCCTTAGCCAGCATTTTCACACCCCCAGAACAATTGCTAGATTTTATCCATGGCAACATTTATATATAAATTAAAGGATATGATTATTTTTATCCCTAACATTCTTTGTATATGTATATCTATATAGACTAAACAGATTTAAAGATAAAATTATTAGTTCAGGTTACTAATCTTATATTCATCGTTAGATTCCCCACCTTGTAAAATATAAACATGTAAACATATAATTGTGGGTATAAATAAATCATACTGTTATTTATATCAAAGAATCCATATCCATAATAACATATTAACCAGTCATAATGTGATATATTTATATATATCCTTTCCCCTCTCTTACCCTCTCCTCCTCACCCTATATCATATTCAACATGTTATTATATCAATACCACATTAAATAAGTTGTTCCAACTCGTGTTCCAATATTACATCAGGATAGAAATGAGAGAAGAAAAAAAAAAAATGTCTCCCCTTTCCTTTTCCTTTCTCCTTTCTCTCTCTCTTCCTCCCCTCCCTCCCTCCTCCCCCTCCTCCCCCCTTTTCCCCTTTACCTTACTCCGTCCTAAATTTTGATTAGTGATAAGTGAGTTATTCCATTTTAAATATCTTACTTCATATTTATATCAGTGAATTAGTCGAAACAATTTTGCTCCTTATACATCTAAGTGTTACAAAATATTGATATAACAACCTAATAGAGAAAGGGGGAAGAGAGAAAAAAAAAAAAAATTTTTTTTTTTCTTCATATATATACACAGGATATCCAATTATTAACTTGTACAACTTCAACCTTTTCCCTTTTCTCTTTCTTTTGATCACACTTGATCACACTTAAATCATTTGTTGAGATTGAGTGAGTATTGGTTGAAACTGGGTGATTAAATATAAGATGTAAATGTAAATTAAGTTCATTGATTATTTATTTGTTTCTGTTATGTCATGACAGAAACCATTTGTGTTAGATTTAAAGGGACACTATAGTCACCCAGACCACTGCAGCTCATTGAAGAGGCCTGGGACCAGTGTCAGTGTCCCACTTAGTCCTGTAATGTAAATCATTGCAGTTGTTGAGAAAGTGCAATATTTACATTGTGGGACTAAGACTGCCTCTAGAGGCAGTCAATCAGACAGCCACTAGAGGAACTTCCTGGAACCTAACAGACTTTTGGTTGTCTAAATGATGCTGGACATCCTCATGATCTGCATGAGGACATCCAGCATCAGTGAAATCTTCATAGGAAAGCATTGAGACAACTCTTTCCTATGTTAATTAAATAATGCTTTTGGATATTTACAATTACATTTATTTTACTAGAACAATATATTCCGAGGTCTTGTACAAAAGTTAAAACAAGACAAACAATTCTAACAAAACACATTTGACATACAGCAACAGTCAGTGATGAGCTGCCCAAACGAACTAACAGTCTAAAACCTTTTTCTATTGTTGTTTCCCCAAACACTTTGTTGCACCCATATTACCACATGACTCATTCTGACACATTGACCCTGTAAATTATGTCTTCATGAATTTTCGTATTATTGCATTTACATAGAGATGCTTTATGGCCTTAAAAGCACACTATAGTAACGAGAACAACTACAGGTTAACTTAGTTGTTCTGGTGAGTATAATCATTTTCATGCAAACACTGCCTTTTCAGAGAAAAAGCAGTGTTTACATTGTTCTCTAGGGACACCTTCAGTGGCCACTCCTTTCCATGAAGACGCTGAATTTTCCTCATAGAGATGCATTGATGATTCAAAGCATCTCTATGAGGAGGTGCTGATAGGCCAATACTGTGTTTGGCTCTGCCTCCATCCCTCCTCCTTGCTGATTTCCCTGTGGGAAAGCATTGGACTGGCTAAGAATAGCAATTCTGATGAAGTCACCAAGGAGGCAGATCAGGGGTAGGGCTAGCGCCGGCGGACCCGTGCAGCGCTGGAAATAAGGTGAATTTAAGGTTTAGAAGGGGTCAAAACACCTAAATGGTGGTTTTAACATCCCACTTTTGGAGATTTGGATGCTGTCTAATCTGTAGACAGTTCTCTGTATTGTGGCAGGAGATTGTACTTTTGAAGTCTGAGATTTGTAAATTATCTGGTAAACAAACTCAGGCTGGAACTGTTGCAAAACCACTGCTGCAGAGACATACTAAGAATGGCAGATGGATTACTGTAGGATCTGGTAGACTTAGAGTTGTGGATAAAAGGCATATTGCACAGTCTGTTGCGCTACATAATTCATTTTCTGCACATTCAGAGTGTAATGGTGTTATGGAGAGAGGCTCAGGCACCAAGTGTAGTGGTGTTATGGAGACAGGCTCAGGCACCAAGTGTAGTGGTGTTATGGATACAGGCTCAGGCACTGCGCGTATTGTTGTTATTGAGACAAGCTCAGGCACCGAGTGTAGTGGTGTTGTTTAGACAGTCTCAGGCACTGAGTGTAGTAGTGTTGTGGAAACAGACTCATGCACGGAGGGTAGTGGTGTTTTGGAGACAGGCTCAGGCACCGATTGTAGTGTTATTATGGAGACAGTCTTGGAGACTATGGTGAGGCCTAATAGAAAGCAGTTGTTGTTGGGGGATTCTATCATAAGATGTGTGGAGCTGGACAATAGTGGTCTTGTGAGATGTCTTCCCGGAGCTACTGCTCACAGAGACAGGAGACGTATTTGTAATATTGTTAAGCGAGCAAACATAAAGGGGAATTGGATGTACTTGTCCATCTAGGGACAAATGACTTGGCTTGCAATGAGGTTTCAGAGGTAAAGGAAGTTTTTTTCTGCTTTTGCCAATGATATACAGCAGGTTGCTTCCACACTGTCATTCTCGGAAGTTCTGGCTGTCCATAACACTCAGAACGACAGGCGGATGCGTATTAGGGACTTTAACTTGTGGCTTGGTGAATGTTGTCAGGAGCAAGGATTTGGCTTAATTTCTTATGGTAGTTCTGTTTGGAATGGAAATAAACTGTACAAAAATGATGGTTTGCATCTTTCTCAAAAGGGAACAAATGTTCTCAGTTAGCAGATCAGAGGTTTTGCTAGGATATATTTATACTAAGAGAGGAGGGGGGGGGGGGCAAAAGAGGAATAAAACATCAATCCAATTTCCCCCCAAAACAAGGACAGAAGGTGCAGCAAGTGTGCTTAAAAAATTATAAGCTTAGAGTCATGTCTACAAATGATCGCAAATTAGGGAATAAGATCCATGAACTTGTGGCAATAATGGCAACTGATAATGTAGATTTAGGCGCTGTTACTGAGACATAGTATAATGAGAAAAATGACTGGGACATAGCAATATCAGGGTACTCTTTTTATAGAAAAGAAAGGGAAGGCAAGAAAGGGGAGGAGTGGCCTCTATGTGAAGTATAGCATAAAATCAAGCTTAATAAAAGTTAGTGAGGAGCACATAGAGTCTGTTTGGGTTACGTTAGAATTTGGTAATCACACAGTAACTCATGTAGGTGTGATTTATAGGCCCCCAGGACAAATAGAAGAGTTAGACAATCTATGTTACGGCTTCCCCGATAGGAGAGGGGTTACTGCCGTATAGGACGTTCCCTTACCGAATGCAGAGGTAGCTACTGAGCGCTCCAAACTGCCGAACAGCAATCACACAAACCCATTGGTCTCCAAGACAGCCAAACAACAATCACACGAATCAGTCAGTCTCCCAAATAGCCGAACAAGCATAATCCATATGAATAATCCCCCCAATGATGAGACAAAGCTCCGTATTGAGGGTCAGCAGGAATCTGATTTAATGTGGGCTACATGCCCGGTATTTATGCTGGTCTCCCATCTGATGGACACTCCCCTAGGGTACCAAATGGGAAACTGGGACAAGGACATTGTAACAACCAATCACAGAGTTACATACATAGTCATTCCCCTTTTATTACCCAGGACCCTCTGCTCTGCCCGGGAGATAATTGTGAAGTAATTCAATTATCTACCAGGACAAACACCAAACGCCATTTTAGATGACAAGGACAAAAAGGCATAAAAATACATAACTGTTCAATATTAAAACATAATATAGGCATTCAACAGGTCCCCAGATAGCTAGGATCTGAGCGCACAAAAGTACTGAATAGCGCTCAGATCCAATGTACACAGTCCAATCGCCGTGGAATCAAAGTGTTCACAAAGTCTGTTCTCCATATGAATGGGATCCACGGCATGGCTATCTGGGGTATGGTTTTTTTGTTCACAAAGTACCGAACAGAGGGACGTTCGCGGATTTCTACCGAGGGAGAAGGGAGGTCGGCGCCTTCAGCGGTGTTCGTGCCAAAAAGTGTCCGTTTTGAGTTCCATGAGTTGGCCGTCGAACACAGCTGAGCTTTTGTGGATTTAAAATGGCCGCGACCTCGTGTTCGGTATACGAATGGTAGCCAACCAGCATTAATTAAGAGGTGTCTGCGGTTAACCTCAACGTTCTAATGGGGCCAAGAGGTTAACCAGCAGCACACTTCTCTACTGGGTGGCCGGCGATTCGGGAGTTTTATTCGGTAGTTAAAAAGGGAACGGAATAGAGTCCACATGAACGGGAAAACAAGAATTAAACTAACGAATGAAGAATAAGTCTCTGTAAGTTCAAGACAGAGAGATCTGTCACAATCTACTAGTTGAGGAAATAGCTCAAATGACAATGAATGGAGAAGTTATCATCATGGGTGACTTTAATCTTCCTGATGTGAAATGGAAAACACAAATTGCTGCTTGAGCCAGAAGCACACATATTCTAAACTTCATACTGGGGTTGTCTCTAAAACAATTTGTTGAGGAGCCAACTCGTAAAGAGGCCATACTAGATTTAATGTTAACAAATGGAGATTTGGTATCAGATATTACTGTAGGTGAAAGTTTAGTATCCAGTGATCATCAGTCAGTGTGGTTTAATACAAGAACAGTGACTGAGTCACACCACACAAAAACAAAAGTTTTAGACTTTAGTAACAGATTTTTCTAAAATTAGAATATGTATAAAGGAGTCATTGTCAGACTGGAGCCATTTAAATGGAGCCCAAGAGAAATGGGATTATTTAAAAGTGGCACTGCTGAAGGCAACAGAAAATTGCATTAGGTTTGTCAGTAAAAGCAAAAAAAAATTCAACAAACCACTGTGGTACTCCACAGATGTGGCCAAAATAGTAAAAAACAAAAATTTAGCATTTAGTAATTATAAATTAAAAAAAACAGATTGAGGAAGATAGATAGATCTATAGGATTAGGCAGAAAGAGGCTAAGCAAGTTAAAAAAGCTTCCAAATCACACACAGAAGAGAAAATTGCCAAGTCAGTAAAAAAGGGGGACAAAACATTTTTTTAGATACATAAATGAGAAAAGGAAAGTAAAATAATGATTAGTTAGATTAAAAACAAAAGAAGGAAGGTGTGTAAAAGAGGATAAAGGTCTAGCTGACTACCTCAATGAATATTTTTGTTCAGTATTTACAGATAAAAATGAAGGAAAGGGGCCTCAGTTAGGAAAAAGGACAAATGAGTCATTTGTTACATGTGAGTTTACAGAGGAAGAGGTTCTATTTCAACTGTCAAATGTAAAGAGAAATAAGTGAATGGGACCTGATAGAACACACCTAAAGTTATTAAAAGAGCTTAGTAGATTAACATATTTATGTTATCAATCATTGCTAACAGGAGTAGTTCAAGGAGATTGGACTGAGGTAGCATTTCTGGATAATTTTCACAAGCATTATCTGCACTTTTACTCCTGTTTAATTTACTTTTGCTGTCCTATTTGCCTCCCTCCCCTACAGTCTATCTGCTTAACTGATAACTTAAAATGTATTTAGTTTGTGTAAGTGTTTGGTTATTGAACTTATAGTCCTATTAATTGTAAAACATTTGTTACTTTCACATCTTTGAACTCCACCATGCCCTCCTATCTCTAAATCTCAAATTTCCTCTCCCCTGCTTTCTTCCATTAATTGCCATCTTTCACTTCACTTTTCACTTTCACTTATAGATAGTTCAAATCACCTGGTTTTCCAAACACATCAATCATGTCTATTATCTTCTCCTCATATGTAATACCTCCATTCCAACAACAAAAACCAGTTAACCCTTCACCCCTCCACACTCTCCTATGGTACTAGCTGCTGTTATAATTTCCTCATCTATAAAAAACACTACTTAAACATGTTCTCTCTACCATTTTTTTGTTTCAACCTCCCCTCTCATTACTAAAATCTCTATCTTTCTGCTTACCTGTCCCTACTGACACCATCTTCATGGCTCCTGGTTTACTACCCTCCTCTCTTTGTTCATCCAATACACTATACTTGTACCTATCCACCCTTTCTTCTCCAACTCCTAGTAAATCCTCAAAATGCAGACATTCAACCAAAACAGTTAAATCTTACTCCCACCTTCTATTATTTTCTACACTTCTAGTCCTGACAGCTGGCGATGTCTCTCCAAACCCTGGCCCTGCCTCTACCCATCTACCTTGTGTCCACCCCAGAAACCTCTCCAACATTATATCCATCCCATGTAGCTCTCCCTTTAAGCCCTCCTTCTATTCAGCCCTCTGGAATGCACGCTCTGTGTGCAACATAACTAAATCTACTTTCATCCATGATGTATTCCTCTCATGCTCCCTTAACTTACTTGCTTTAACTGAAACTTGGCTCTCTCCTTCTGACACAGCTACCCTTGCCTCATAATTCTATGATGATTTACAGTTTACACACAACCCAAGACAATCTGACATTAAAGGTGGCAGTGTAGGGTTTCTCCTTTCACCTCACTGCTCCTTCAAAATTCTACCCACCCCCCTTCCCTCTCTCTCTCCTCCTTCGAAATGAACTTGATTTGCTTAATCAAACCCTTCTCTGCTAACATTGCCATTATCTATCGCCCCTCCTGGGCCTCTCTCTCCTCTTCCTTGACCACTTCACTGCCTTGCTACCCCTCACCCAACAAGCTAAACCTAACCCCCCTCAATTCTGAAGGAACCTTAATTCTATTGACCTCCAGCAGCTGTCAGCTGATATTGATTCACAACTCCTATCCATCCCTTCCCTCTCCTGTCCGTCACTGGCCATCTCCACATATAACACTACCCTCACCTTTGCCTTGAACGCTGCAGCCCCACTCCAAACATGCACCTCAAGGAGGACACGCCCCCAGCCGTGGCATACTAAATCAACACGATACCTGCAAAGATGCTCCCATTATGCTAAACATTCCCGGAGGAAGTCTCGCACCCAGTCAGACTTTCTCCATTATAGATTCAAATTATGTTCATACAACACAGCCCTTGCCCTTGCCAAACAGTCATACTTTTCCTCTCTCATTAGTTCATACTCCCGCAATCCCAGGCATCTCTTTGACACATTTAACTCTCTTCTTTACCCTGCTATGGCCACCCCTCAAACTAACCTTACAGCCAAGAGCTTTGCATGCTACTTTACCGACAAGAAAATAATTCTCCCAACCTTGCCTTTCGCTTTCTCAACTACACATAGATCATGCCTATCTCTAGCCCCACCATTTGCCCGCTTGATCCTGTCCCATCTCAACTTATCAGATCTAGCTCCCCTTGTCTTGTGCCTTCCTTAACACACACCTTCAACTGCTCTCTTTCTTCTGGCACTGTCCCTACTGACCTTAAACATGCTAGTGTAGTACCTATCCTGAATAAAACATCCCTCAACACATCCAACCCCTCTAACTATTGTCCCATATCCCTGCTCCCTTTTTCTTCAAAGCTTCTGGAAAGACTTCTCTTTACTCATATGTCTCACTTCCTCAATTCCAACTCTCACCTTGACCCTCTTCGATCTGGCTTCCCCCCCTCCACTCTACTGAGACTGCTCTTATCAAAGTTACTAATGACCTAATCACAGCTAAATCCAAAGGCCACAACTCCAACTTCAAACTCTTTAATCACTCAGTCTCTGTGATACCATTCATCCTGTCTCTGTTTGAGTCCCCCAAGGCTCTGTCCTTGGTCACCTTCTATTTTCTCTTTATACTGCCTCTCTTGGCAAATTTATTGCCTCATTTGGATTCCACTACCACCTGTGCGCTGATGACACCCAACTATATCTCTCCTCCACAGACCTCTCCCCTACCGTCCTACAAAGTGTCACTGCTTGCCTTTCCTCCATCGCTGACTGCATGTCCTCCTGCTTTCTAAAACTAAATCTCTCGAAAACTGAACTCTTGTTTTTCCTCCTCCTAATACTGATCCTCTTCTTTCGTTCTCCCTTCAAGTCAGTGGTATCCACATCATTCCATCATTGCAAGCGCGCTGTCTTGGTGTCATCTTTGATTCTAGCCTCTTACGCAAGATGGTACCAAAGAGCTTGTCCATGCTCTAGTAATTTCCAACATGGATTATTGTAACCTCTCCTAATTGGTCTTTCCAAAAACCGTATTGCCCCGCTACTGTCTGTAATAAATGCTGCCGCATGACTGAATTTCCTCTCTAGTCGGTCCTCTCACACCTCACCCGATTGCTTACATTGGCTTCCTGTTTCCTATAGGAGTCAATTCAAAATTCTAACCTATACCTATAGAGAATTGACCAATTCTAGCCCCTTTTATATCTCTTCACAGATCCATAGGTATGCCCCATCTCAGTCTCTCCGCTCTGTCCGTGACCTTCTCCTGTCCGCTGCTCGCATCAGTACAGCTAACTCACGATTGCAGGAATTCTCACGGGCGGCTCCCTTCCCATAGAACAGCTTGCCTACTGCCATAAGACTCTCCACTAGTATTCAATAGTTTAAGAAGTGCTTAAAACTCATCTCTTTAGGAGAGCTTATGGACTCCCAGAGTAACCTCTACCTCACATACTTGTCTCTTGCTCTCTCCTGAAGCTCGTTTGAGCAGGGTCCTCTTCAACCTATCGTTCCTATAGGTTTTCTTGTAATTGTCCTATTTATAGCTAAATCCCCCCTCTTATAATATTGTAAAGCAATACGGAATCTGTTGGCGCTATATAAATGGCAATAATAATAATAATAATAAAAGGAAGTTAGCGAATGTTGTGTCCATTCACAAGAAAGGTAGTAGGGAGGAGTCGGGCAACTATAGGCCAGTAAGCCTTACTTCAGTAATGGGGAAAGTAATGGAAACCATGTTAAAGGATAGGATTATTGAACATCTAAAATCACATGGATTTCAAGATCAGAGACAACATGGGTTTACTTCAGGGAGATCATGCCAAACTAATCTTATAGATTTTTTTTATTGGGTAACTAAAATAATAGATCAGGGTGGTGCAGTAGGCATTGCTTACCTAGATTTCAGTAAGGCTTTTGACACTGTTGCACATAGAAGGCTTATCAATAAACTTCAATCTTTAAGTTTGGATTCCATTATTGTTGAATGGGTAAGGCAGTGGCTGAGTGACAGGCAACAGAGGGTTGTAGTCAATGGAGTATATTCAAAGCATGGGCTGGTCACCAGTGGGGTACCTCAGGGATCTGTACTTGGACCCATTATCTTTAATATTTTATTAGTGATATTGTAGAAGGTCTTAATGGTAAGGTATGTCTTTTTGCTGATGATACTAAGATATGTAATGGGGTTGATGTTGCAGGAGGGATAAGCCAAATGGCAAATGATTTAGGTAAACTAGAAAAATGGTCAAAGTTGTGGCAACTGACATTTAATGTGGATAAGTGGAAGATAATGCTTATTGGATGTAAAAACCCAAGGGCAGAGTACAGAATATTTGATAGAGTCCTAATCTCAACATCTGAGGAAAGGGATTTAGGGGTAATTATTACGGATGACTTATAGGTAGGCAGACATGTAATAGAGCAGCAGGAAATGCTAGCAGAATGCGTGGTTGTATAGGGAGAGGAATTAGCAGTGGAAAGAGGGAAATGCTCATGCCATTGTACAGAACACTGGTGAGACCTCACTTGGAGTATTATACGCAGTACTGGAGACCATATCTTCAGAAGGATATTGATACTTTAGAGAGCGTTCAGAGAAGGGCTATTAACCCCTTAAGGACACATGACATGTGTGACATGTCATGATTCCCGTTTATTCCAGAAGTTTGGTCCTTAAGGGGTTAAGCTGGTTTATGGATTACAGAATAAAACTTACAAGGAAAGGTTAAAGGAACTTAACATGTATAGCTTGGAGGAAAGACAAGACAGCGGGGATATGATTGAAACATTTGAATTCATAAATTGATTCAACACAGTAAAGGACTATATTTAAAAGAAGTAAAACTACCACAACAAGAGGACATGGTCTTAAATTAGAGGGGCAAAGTTTAAAAAATAATATCCGGAAGTATTACTTTACTGAGAGGGTAGTGCATGCATGGAATAGCTTTCCAGCTGAAGTGGTAGAGGTTAACACAGTAAACAAGTTTAAGCATGCGTGGGATAGGCATAAGGCTATCCTAACTATAAGATAAGGCTGGGGACTAATAAAAGTATTTAGAAAATTGGGCAGAATAGATGGGCCGGATGGTTCTTATCTGTCGTCACATTCTATGTTTCTATGTAAACACTACAGGGTCAGGAAAACATGTTTGTGTTCCTGACCCTATAGTGTTCCTTTAATATTTTTTTGCATTATGCTGTGCTATCCCCTTGCCACTTAGAACAGAAAAAACACCTTGTTCCCACTTTTGCCTTACATAAAGTGCTGTTATTACGATCTCATGCAAAGCGTTTCTCATCCAGAGCTCAAGATCCAGTCTAACTATCTGTGTGTACTACTGCATCTCCAGCATCGGCTCAAGGCAGGGCCGGGCATGGAATAAAGAAAGCCCTTGATTTAAAAAAAAAAAATATTTATACCAGCCCTAAAATGCACCTTGTTGCATAGTGCGCAGATATACAGATGTAAAATGGAAAATTGTAACATGAAGGAGCACACTCCAAGGACTTCAAATAATTTATAAAAGTGCCCATTCAATTAAAATCTGCACTTTATTTAAAATGAAAATAAGAGGACATGCAGTGGTACCTCAGTTTACAAACGCCTCGATTAACAAATGAAAATCCATTGAAAATAATGCCTCGGTTTACAAATTTTTTTCACAATACAAAGCAAGTTTCCCCATGATGCATTGTGCCTGTAAGGTTTATAGTGCTGCCCCCGTGATGCTGGAGTTTATGGGTTTGCATGTGGCGTTGAGTATGGAGTTGTTGGAGGTTTTGTAGCAGCTTTTGCATTGAGTTTTGGAGCCATTCTGGAATTTTTTGCAGTGGTTTTGGGACTTTTTGCAATTTTTTTGGTGCATTTCTCAAGCTGTGGAAAGTAGTGATGTACCGAACGGTTCGCCGGCGAACGGTTCCTGGCGAACATAGCATGTTCGCGTTCGCCACGGCGGGCGAACATATGCGCGGTTCGACCCGCCCCCTATTCGTCATCATTGAGTAAACTTTGACCCTGTACCTCACAGTCAGCAGACACATTCCAGCCAATTAGCAGCACACCCTCCCTAGCAGACCCTCCCACCTCCTGGAAGGCATCCATTTTAGATTCATTCTCAAGCTGCATGCTTAGTAAGAGGAGGGAAAGTGTAGCTGCTGTTCATAAGATAGGGAAAAGCATAGCTAGGTTAGGGATAAGGGTATGCTTTTTTTTTCTATGTAATGTAATTGCACTTAGTTGTCTGCCACTGCTGCCAGCTTCTGTGTCAGGCTCACAGTGCATACTGTGCCCATTTCCCCAGTCAGTGCCACCACTTACATCTGGTGTCACAATAGCTTGGATTTAAAAACAAAAAACTTTTTTCACTGTTATAGATTGAATAGCAGTCAGTTGTCTGCCACTGCTGCCAGCTTCTGTGTCAGGCTCACAGTGCATACTGTGCCCATTGCCACCACTTAGATCTGGTGACACAAAGCTTGGATTTAAAAAAAAAAACACTTTTTTCACTGTTATAGATTGAATAGCAGTCAGTTGTCTGCCACTGCTGCCAGCTTCTGTGTCAGGCTCACAGTGCATACTGTGCCCATTTCCCCAGTCAGTGCCACCACTTACATCTGGTGTCACAATAGCTTGGATTTAAAAACAAAAAACTTTTTTCACTGTTATAGATTGAATAGCAGTCAGTGTCCTTAAAGCGGGTGTGTTACGCTAACAGTGGATACTGTGACCATTGCCACCACTTAGATCTGGTGACACAAAGCTTGTATTTAAAAACAAAACACTTTT
Organism: Pelobates cultripes; assembly: GCA_933207985.1. Taxonomy (NCBI): domain Eukaryota; kingdom Metazoa; phylum Chordata; class Amphibia; order Anura; family Pelobatidae; genus Pelobates; species Pelobates cultripes. The sequence continues at coordinate 27,122,326 of OW240913.1, read as the reverse complement.
TTCACTGTTATAGATTGAATAGCAGTCAGTGTCCTTAAAGCGGGTGTGTTACGCTAACAGTGGATACGGTGACCAGTGCCACCACTTAGATCTGGTGACACAGAGCTTGGATTTAAAAACAAAAAACACTGTTTTCACTGTTATAGATTGAATAGCAGTCAGTGTCCTTAAAGCAGGTGTGTTACGCTAACAGTGGATACGGTGACCAGTGCCACCACTTAGATCTGGTGACACAAAGCTTGTATTTAAAAACAAAAAACACTTTTCACTGTTATAGATTGAATAGCAGTCAGTGTCCTTAAAGCGGGTGTGTTACGCTAACAGTGGATACGCTGACCAGTGCCACCAATTAGATCTGGTGACACAAAGCTTGGATTTAAAAAAACAAAACAATTTTTCACTGTTATAGATTGAATAGCAGTCAGTGTCCTTAAAGCGGGTGTGTTACGCTAACAGTGGATACGCTGACAAGTGCCAC
>OW240913.1:27106216-27121748 GCA_933207985.1 Pelobates cultripes | reverse complement strand
TTTACAAATTTTTCGCAATAAGAAATGTCCCGAAGAACGCATTAAATTCATAAACCGAGGTACAACTGTATTATTTACACATGAAGAACTTTGGCAAGCTAAGGAGCTTTAGGTGTTAGTAGAGTTTCTTTATTGTTTCTCTTTGCATCAAGAATGTATCCTGGAAATCCTACCACCTACTGCATGCTGCTCAGATCTAGCAAGATATATTTTTAAATCATTAGTTTTGGAAAGTCATCAGAAGTTTATAAACATAGCTTAAGTCATTTCAAGTAGTTACAAAATATGCATCAGTGAATTTTAACAAGGTAAACTTTATTGAAGTCATTGAAGAACTTACAAAGTATCTGTCATTGAAATTTAACATGATAAAGTTAATTGAAGATAATTATATGATCTCAAATTAACCAGATACCTTCACACAGTTTCCACAGCAGGCAACTAGAAGAAAAATGGGCTTTTAAACATAACAGAAAATAGTGTTTAGTGTAAGATTGTAACCATTGGTTTGCCATAAACATCTTAAAAACCTATCAAATAAACATCTTAAAAACCCTATCAAATAAAAAGAAATTGAGAATGATCAATAATTTAATTATCAAAATTGTTAGAAGTTCCAAAGTTGGAACAAATATTTATGTTGGGTTGGTAACTCCAGTAGCTACAGTCTACTATAAATCTATTCAGGAGTTTATTGTAATTCTAGTTTGCAACCTTTTTTTGAGCATCTTCTGGAGTTTGAATGATGTCCATCTATGGTGGTTATCGTTACCCATACTGACATAGGTGGTTACTAGGTGTGAATTGTACACATAGATCAATGCAGTAAAATATGTTATTATAATATATAAATAAAGAGCAGAACAAATGAAGTCCAGATAAGAAATCCACATATGCATTTATAAAAAAGACTATTTAAATAACCTTGAGTTTATCAACATGGCAACATAATTTTAAAAAATATATATATTTTGCACACAATTACAAGCATGCTAACTTTAAATTGATTTATCAGATAAAAAAGGCATAAAATCCAGAACTAGATTAAGATCCCACAGTGACCTGGGCAGGCCATTGGTTCCAGGTATGTCCTTCATTTAAATCCTTCGTGCCTCACACACTATAATCACTACACTCTGTGGAGTATTTGTGTGTGAATGCAGAGGTGTATTTATAAAGAATGCCCTGCATTGATGCAGAAAGATAAAATAAAAAGTTACTATGGCTGAGGGGACATTTAAACCTTGCCATTTGTCATCTTGTGGTTAATACGGTTATGGCGTGATCACACTATGGCGTGATGCTTTTTAAAAGTTCCTTGGGATCCTTTTAAGGAACATAAGGCAAACTCTGTGGGAAGTGACGTATTGCAATGTCATGAGTTGTGCTTTGACATGAATAGGATCACACAAAATGATGGTGATAGATTCTGTTCTTTTGAACTTTTGACTTCCGGAGTATAATTGAAATCCCTTGCATGAGAACAAGGAGTGAAATATGTTAGGATCAGCATTTTTATATACTATTTTCTTAGAAGGATACATTATTGCATCATTAGTCAGAGTGTGCTAAAAGTAGTATTGCATTACATGATTCATCTATTAAGTTACACCCAATTGTCTATCATAAGGCATATCCGATTTCAAATTGCAGAAGCCCAAAATATTAAAGAAGCACTATAGTGTCAGGAATACAAAAATGAATTCCTGCCGCTATAGAAACACTCTGATTACCCTCCCACCCAGCCATTTCCATCAATACAATGGGTTAAATTACCCTTTAAACACTGATTCAGCGCCGTCTCTGGTTTCGTCGTCCACTGATATCAGCCAATCGAGGAAACCTAATGAGCATGTGCAGCGAGTTTCTTTAAAACTCATTCCATACATTGCATTGTTTTACATTGCAAGGTTAAGGGAAGAGGGACAGTGTCCCCAGACCTTGTCAATGAGATGAAGTGGTCTGAGTGTCTAGAGTGTCACTTTAAGAGATATACAAATACAAGCACATTAACACACTAAGCATAACCAGAGAAATATTTTATCCTCAAGAAATCTTAAAAAATCATAAATATTCTAAATATTTTTAAATATATTGATGCCAAGTGACTATAAAAAAATATAGGTATACGAATATAAAGTAAAGCAGTTACCTTGTAAGGCATGTAGTGATCACTAGAAATGAGTAAAATTAAGAAACATATCTTTCAGGCAGCAGTTTAATAGATAGCTCCCTAATAGTATCATTATGTGAGACTGACATTTAAGGATACTAAATTAGGGAGCTATCTACTAAACACGGCAGCTAACCTAAATTATGGCAGTCCCACGTTAAGATATCAAATTAGGGAGCTATCTAATAAACATCTGAAAGGTGAAAATTAAGTTTAAAAAACCATTTTCTTAATTTCGCTTTTTCACTTGCTATTTGCTAAACAACTCAAAATTAAGAATAAAAAACAACTTTTCTTAATTTTGCTGTTTCAGTTGCTATTTGCTATACAACTGAAAATAAAAGCATTTCCCTAATTTGGCACCCTTAATCTTGGCAATCCCATGTAGAGATCACAAATTAAGGAGCTAGCTACTAGACAACTAAAATGCAAAAATAAGAGCAAAATAGAAAAAGATCTTTCAGGCAGCTGTTTAAGTGATAACTCCCTAATGGTACCCTTATGTGAGATTGCCATTTTAAGGATATCTAATTAGGGAACTATCTACTAAACACAATAGCTTCCTAATTTGGCACCCTTAATTATGGCAATCCCATGTAAGGATAATAAATTAGGCAGCTATCTAGCAATGAGCTAAAAAAACAAAAATATTTTTATTATTTGGATATTTCAGGCAGCTGTGCAGTACATTTATATCTGATTTGATGCCCTTATGTGGGTATTGACTAAAAGTGTGCCAATAATTGTACCATACATATATTTAACCCCTTAAGGACACATGACATGTGTGATATGTCATGATTCCCTTTTATTCCAGAAGTTTGATCCTTAAGGGGTTAAAAACATTTTTTTTTAGATAACCTGTGTTGTGTTTGCAAATGTTTGATATCCAAATGCAGAGTATTTTTGTGTATTTTTTTTCAACAAAAGATCAAAAGGTTAAACAAAAAATTTAATTTTCACAGCCTTCTTTGCGCATATATTTATTAAGGGTGCTAGGGGTGCTAAATTAATGGAGAGCACTGTAAGTATTCTGTAAAAAATACTACCAACAAGTCCTATTATAGAAGTGGTTTTCAAACCAGTCCTCATGGTCTAGCAACAAGTACAGGTTTTTCTCAGTCTCTCCTTTAGAATAATAAAAAAAAAAAATACATAAATCCTGTACTGTTGCTGGGCCACGAGACCTGGTTTGGGAAAAAATCATGACATTACACTTATTCTTGCTTCAAAAATAACTTTTTTTAATGCAAATGAATAATGTACAAAATATACATGGGTTATTAAATATTTAAATATTTATTTTAAAAAAAATCCCATAATAAATATAATTAATATAACTAGTAAAAATAAAAAATGCATTAGTAGTAGTTTTTAAAATCACATTTCCAATCATATTACTATTAAAACTATATGGGATACTACAACCTATTTAATTATATAAGTAATCTGTGTACACACGCATTATTTTATTTCATTATTTGTTTATTATTATTAATTCTTTATTTTTGATGTGCATTTTGATACCAGGAATAATGTCACAGACACAAATTAGTCAGCATATGAAAAGATTGATCAGTGAATGTGTACATAGGAACAGCACATTTTTTTTTTTTTTTTTTAATTTTCAGTGTAATGGTACAGAACACAAGAATGGCACATATTATTATACCTGAATCAAAAGAAAAAGGGTAGTTGCGCACACAATGGTATATTGTAAATTTTGAAAATAATATCTAAAAGGTATAAGCATAAAAATGCTTATGCGTAAGCTTATGTGTTTTTTTTTGGTGACTAAACACTGGGGTGTGTTCAGACTGGGATATATTATTTATCTCTTTATATATCTTATTAGATTTTAAGCGCCACTTATACTTTTTGAGTATCTATTCACATATTATTATATGTTGGTGTTTAGCATAAGTTACATGTGTTAACATGACAAATCAGATGTTATCACGTGCGTTAGCATACATTACATTGTTTCATATTGTATATTAACTGCAGTAGAGATTTGACCTTAGATTTAACTTGGGAAGGGGGGAGGAGGGGAAGGATTGGGAGAGATAGGGGGTAAAGGGGGTATGTGGTAGTGGGTGGTCCGACATACCATCAAGCCTTCAACAGTGTTATTCAGCTTTCAACGTTTTAATCAAGCTTTCAACAATCTTATAAAATTTTCAACCATTATTAAATGGATGTTTGTCATCCTCTTTATGTCATTAAGGGGTATGAGTCTGATGTTTTGGATTTGTACTGATTCTGATTAGAATGACTATAGGGCTATGGTTCCATTCTCTCAGAATTACAGTATTAACATTACATGTATTAAACTAATAATGCATTTATATAGTTGTGTTCTCCAATACAATACTGAGTGGCACACATTGATTTATTTTTATCCAGTAAGCCCAGTTTAAGATTTCAGGGACATCATTCAATAAAGATACATTCAGAGAATGAGAAATTGAAAAGCTACAGTGATATACAGGTGATACTCAAAAAATTAGAATATCGTGCAAAAGTTCATTTATTTCAGTAATGCAACGTAAAAGGGGAAAATATTATAGAAGATAGATGCATTACATGCAAAAAAAGGTTTTCATGAGCTGTAAGCCATAATCATCGCACTTATGACAAATCACGGCTTGAACTATCTTGCTTTGCATGTAATGCGTCTATCTCATATATTAGTTTCCCCTTTTACGTTGCATTACTGAAATAAATTTACTTTTGCACGATATTCTAATTTTTTGAGTATCACCTGTATTACAAGTTGGTGTATTTTGTCAATACTTACCCTGGGCAGTACATACAGACATAATCGTATTTGAAGACATTATTTGAGCACTCAGCTACACCACATCCAACACGATTTGAGGAGGCCCACATCATCTGCCGATAAAAATACTATATTACTTAAGTGTAAAATCAATTGCTTGCTGCCTTTTAGACAATTAAAAAATAAAATGACAAAAATTGCCTATATAGTGGTTATTTCACTAATGGGAAACCTTTCAGATTTGTGTTCTAGCTTCTTACAATCTGTAATACTATATGTGGAGATGTAAATAGGGGACTTAAAGGAACATTTTTGGCACCATTGCAACTTCATCTAAATGGCGTTATGGTGCCAGTAGGCCCCGGGTGCACTCGTACCTTCAGGGGTAAACCATTCTTGAACGGTTTAATCCAAAGTTGCCACCAGCGCTGATCTCAACTGCCCCCCAGGCGGCATCCAGTATCTTAAATTTCAGTTAAGAAAGTGCAGAGTGCTGATGGGCAGGGATGACGTTGATTTGTTGAGAGTGGTCAGCTGACACACTCAGCCAACCAGTGACTCCCCATTCACAATCTGGCTTGAAAAAGGTACATATCTTGTCAAGCCAGTTTTGTGAATAGGGAGTTAGTGATTGGCTTAGGGGGTTGGGGGGGGGAGGTTTGAGATCGGAGCTGGTGGTTTGCTATGGGGGAAAAGGGGTGAAGTTAAGATCAGTAGTCTTTAACCCTGAAGGCAGGTGTTAGCCTTTTTTTAGATGAAGTTGTTATTGTGCCCAGAGTGCCCTTTTAATACTCAAAGACAAAAGCTTATTTTAGTGGTTTTTGGTTTTTTTAAAAAGAGTGCTCCCTCACATGCCCTCCAGGTAACACCAGGGCCCGCCTCGAGGGCCCTGAGGTGGCCAGCTCCTGGGCACCCCAGGAGACGAGGCTGGCCACACTGGATACCTACCTGGTCACAGGGGCGGCCGGGCCCCCTGGTGGGCCAGGCCCGTTCACAACCGCAACCCCTGCGACCCCGGTATGTACGCCACTGCCTGGAACCCTTTGCAAGTCAAGGCTAAATAGGGTCCTGGAATGAGGCACCTGTGACAGGGAGTGGTGCAAAACCAAGGAGTTGGCCTGGACTCCCAAATATATAAATGAAACCAAGAGGGCTGCACTCACCTGAACATCATTGTTTAGTAAATAAGTAAGTGTGCTGGACTATGTATTTTGTATGTTGTATATTGGCCCCAGCAGCACCCTATAATATATGCATGTTTAGTGAATAAGCGAGTGCGCTGGATTATGTAATATATATATATATAGTAGATAGTATAGTATAAGTTCCAATTTTATCACATGACAGGAGGCTTCGTATTTTGCATAATCTTTCTTTACTAACTCCATAGCAGCAAAGAAAAGAGTGACATAACTGAGAACCAATCACAATGCAGTATAGAGTATAAGAGGTGTAACGTATGACATCATTTCCTCTTTCTTTGCTGCTCCATCACAAGATAAGTACAGACTTAGTTTTCCTCTCTGTCCTTACACTATTTGTCATCTATATCTAAGAACTATTGTCTAAATATTTCTATTACTATTACATTTATTCATTATGTTATTTTAAGTGCTTCTGTATTGTTACCTTTGGGGGCTCTTCCCCCCCACCCCTCTGGCTCTGGGACCTTTTCCACTGCTTTTATTTGGCTTACCCCTTTCAGGGAGTCTTAACGGCATTTTCGCCATTTTCACCTATACTTCCTAGTGTCAGTTAAATTCGCGGGTTCTTTCCCGCCTTATCGTCATTCGCACGTTTTTTGGCGAACGGCACTTCTGTTCGCATAGACTTGTTCCCTTTGACGAACGCCTAGCGTTCGGCAATTCCCGTGAACGTCTCATATTAGGCGCTTGCATTCGTGCGTATTAGCCGAACGCTTCCGTTCGGCTGATTCGTACACACGAACGCCCGCCGTTCGGGTAATTTTTGCCGCTCAAAAATCTAGGGGAGGTACTAAAACCTCCCATTTCCTACTACTTTCAGTCCGGCGGCCATTTTAAACGTCTACTACTATCCTGCTTACTACTCCAGCCTATTATTACTGCCAGAATACTCTGGAATACTCTTTGAACTCTGCAGCCTTATCAGCTCACTGTGGGACCAGTATCAGGTTAGTGCTTTGCACTTGGGGTCGGTTTCAGCCAGTGGGAATACCCTTATTCTGGCAGGGGTGAGCCCCCTTTTATGTACTGCTGAAAGGACCTGTTTATGCAGGATTCCAAATTCCTGGGTGAGCCCCAGTGACAGCCCTCGCTTGACCTACCAGTCGCATAGCGCTTTCAGGTTAACCACTACCTATTCTACACCACCCCCTGGTCCCCAGGCCTCCCCATTTTGTGCCACAAGTACCACAAGTGCCCTCACGCATATTCACTGGGTGAGCCCCGGGTGTGATTAACAACATGGAAGAATCCCAAAATCCCTCAGATCTCCAGGCCATGATTGCAGCAGCGGTTGCTGCATCCATGGAAAAAGCTTTGGCTAAGTCGATCCAATTGGAACAGGACGCATCTAAGCCCATTCCCAAACGGGCTCATTATGGGGCGGATTCGGAAGACTCCGATTCCTCCAGGGAACGCTCCCACCCCCCTAAGCGCCATTGGAAATGCGAGGCTATGGGACCACGTAAATCCAAAGGAAAGGCCCCTGCTAAACGCAGACGAGACACAAGCAAATCATCCCAAAAACCCGCTCAGGTTTCCTCTGGGGAAGAGGACGCAGGTCCATCACACGCGTTAGCCGCGGTTGACGAATGGCAGGCGGCAGCCTCCGACCAGGAGGAATCCGACTACTCCGCTGCCAAATCGGACCCTTACTTTATAGGGGAACAGACCCTGGGTGAGCCCCAGGACTCCGGGACCACATCCCTAGACACCCCACAAGAGGGTTCAGAAATATTTTTGGACAACTCTGGCCTCCGAATGTTCGATCCTAGGAACATTCGCCATCCCCGTTCGGAAGAATGGACACCACCCGAACACTTGACCAGATTCATGCACTTCCGGCTCCGGAAGTCTCTGGACAAAGAAAGCGTATGAGATCTGAATGTCCTCGCCCGAGCCTACCAGATAAGGTAGCACACACCCCCGAATTCGACCCGCTCATGACCACATTCATGTACCGCGGGGGTCGGGACCCACGCAAGGGTGTGGAACGTGGTTTCAAGGGAGCTCAGGACAAACTATTAGATGCCATCGGGCCTTTGGCGAGGATCATGGATATGGCAGATGATGCCTATGAAAGGGCTGATGACTTCTCCCCAGATATGGTGCGTGAGTGGGCACGAGATACCCGAGAGTGGGCACAAAGGTGCTTCTGTTTCCTCAGGAACACTAATGTGGCCCTCTCTTCGGAGAGGCGCCGAGCAGCACTTTTCAGAATCGATGACAAGCTTGTCGAACTGGGGGATAAAGAATTAGGCCCTTTGGCACAGGGCAAACTGTTTGGCGAGGCCTTCCTTACTGAGCTTAATAAGAGGGTCAACATATTCACTTCCCTCAATAAGGCACAAACATCAATGCGGAAAGTGTTCCGCGGTCACAACACCCGTGGTGTTTTTGGGAGGGCTGGTCGGCAGAGGGGCCGTGCCACCAGCCGCTTCTGGCCATCCGGCCCCCGCACAACCAGGTCGCAACCATTCTACACAGATCCATCTGCACGCCATCGATTCCATCAGTTCAGGGGATCGGAACGTGGCCGTGGCAGCCGAGGATGCTCCCGAGCGAGATTCTCCAACGGTAAGTTACCATTCTATACTACCTCTAACCCCTTGCCATATCGCAGGTCGTGTTTCTCTTTAATTCCAGAATTGGGCAGACCTCTCCTCCGACACATGGATACTTCGGACGGTGCGGGGCTATCAAATAGAGTTCGAGACGAGGCCACTCCAACAGGCACCACCTCGCCCGATTCAGTTTTCACGGGCAGACGCTTCTTTGATAGACATGGAACTTCAGGACTTACACTCCAAGGGTGCCATCCAACCAGCTCCGGACTCAACCGGGTTCTACAGCAATATCTTCCTAGTCAGGAAGAAAACTGGGGAATTCCATCCCGTCATCAACCTCAAGGAGCTCAATTCCTATGTGGTGTACCGCCACTTCAAAATGGAGGGTATCCATCTTCTCCGGGACCTACTGCGAGACAACGATTGGTTCACGCGTCTAGACCTAAAGGACGCATACCTTACCATACCGGTGCACGAAAGGAGTCACTCATATCTCCGCTTCTACTGGCAAGGGACACCTTGGCAATTCACCAGTCTCCCGTTCGGCCTCAGTTTGGCCCCATGGTGTTTCACCAAAATGATGAAGCCGGTAATGGCGAGACTAAGGGCCCAAGGCATAAGATGCATCGTCTACCTCGACGACATCTTGATATTCGACGAGGATGCAAGGACCCTAAAGAGACATACAGACTACGCCGTACACCTCCTCGACTCTCTGGGTTTCGTTATCAACGGCCCCAAGTCATCACTGACTCCCGCTCAGTCGATCGAATTCCTTGGGTTCGAGATGGACTCAACATCGTGCACGTTACGTCTCCCGGCCGCAAAAATTGCCACCATCCGCAGAGAAATTCGGAAGGTACTTCGACTGACATCCATACCTTTACGACTACTAGCACGAATCGTGGGCCTTCTCTCGTCATCCATCCAGGCCATCTTTCCTGGACCCCTGCATTACAGAGCCATGCAACGCCTCAAGACAAAGTTCCTTCGCAAAGACCCAACATACGACCAGCCGGTCCCCATGTCGGACGAGGTTCGGGAGGAACTGCACTGGTGGCTGAACTGCATGCAGGCTTGGAATGGCAGGGCGATATTCGGAAACCAACCAGACTTCATATTGGAGTCAGACGCCAGCCGCTCAGGTTGGGGAGCAACAGACGGCACCTCCTCCACGGGGGGAGTGTGGACTCCCCAAGAACTTTCGATGCACATCAACTGTCTGGAGCTCCTGGCGGGATCGTTCGCCATTCGCAGTCTGGCAAAAGAACGATCCAACTGCTGCATCCTTCTCCGGATGGACAACGTCTCGGTGGTAAGATACATCAACCGACTCGGAGGCACCCGCTCCCAAGCATTAGTAGAACTCACGAAGGAAATCTTCGATTATTGTCTGCCTCGCAACATCACGCTATTAGCGGAACACTTACCAGGAGAGACCAACACGACAGCAGATTGGTACTCACGCCACTGGAGGGACGGCAGCGACTGGCAACTAGACCCTCATGTTTTCACGATGCTAGATGCACAGAGGGGCCCCTTCTCCCTGGACTTATTCGCCTCCCGCAACAACCGTCAGACGAAGGACTTCTTCAGTTGGCTCCCAGATCCGGAGAGTCTAGCAACCGATGCGTTTCTGCAACAATGGCCACAACACGGGGCTTACGCCTTCCCTCCATTCTCAATGATTACGAGGGTTCTCCACCGAATCCGCAGGCAGAGGGTGATACTGACCCTCATCACACCTCTATGGCAAAGCCAACCATGGTTCCCGGATCTTCTGGAACTTTCGAACAAGGATCCCCTCCTCCTACCAGATACTCCATCCATTCTCAGGAACCCGATGGGACTACCCCATCCGCTGGTCCAGGAGGGCCGACTGCCCCTGGTGGCTTGGACTCTTTCAGGGGTTCCTGGCGAACCGAGGATTTATCGCAGGAAACTAGAGAGCTCCTATGGGACTCATGGGCGCCAGGAACAAGGAGGTGCTACTTATCAGCATGGCACTGCTGGACTACTTGGTGTCTGGGACGGGATCTCAATCCCTTTACGGCACCTATTCCCTCCATCATGAATTTCCTCACCTCTCTGTTCACAACCGGGAAGTCATACCGGTCCATCAATGTGACACGTTCAGCCATCTCAGCGGCTCATACGCCGATTCAAGGGACACCAGTGGGCCAGAACCCACTCATCTGTAGACTCCTCCGTGGCATGCGCCTTCGGCGCCCCCCGGAACCCAAATACTCGAGACTCTGGGACGTTGGCATAGTCTTACAGTTTTTACGGGACTGGCCCCTAATGAGAACTTATCACTCCGCCAGCTTACGGCAAAGTTCACCTTCCTACTCTGCCTAGTCTCCTTTCGTCGGGTGTCCGATGTACGCGCTTTCGATGCCGACGCATTTACCTTCTGCCCAGCGGGAGTAACCTTCCAGATCTCTAGACGCACAAAATCTGACTCTTCCTCTGTTTTTTACCCCTTTTTTCCCTCAGACCCACAACTCTGTGTGGTCTCTACTCTTCGTCGATACGTGGAAGCCACCGCGACGTTGCGGCCTACTTCCAATCGCCAACTTCTCATCTCTTACGTCCGCCCCTACGCTCCAGTCTCGGTTACTACGTTGGCCAGATGGGTTAGATGGCTATTAGCCCTCGCCGGGATAGACCAGGCTTTTGGTGCACACTCAGTCCGAGGGGCCGCGGCCTCTTCTGCCTACGCGGCGGGGGCCTCCCTTCCAGATATTTTACGAGCGGCGGACTGGACCAGAGAATCCACCTTTAGGACGTTCTATTTCCGTCCTCCATCTAATCCAGCTTTTGCTCTACTTACTCAGCGTTGAAATTGCAAAATACGAAGCCTCCTGTCATGTGATAAAATTGAAGATTATGCTAGCTTCAGTGTACAGATAATCTTAATTTTAATAATGACAGGAGGCAAGTATTTTCCCACCCTGCTCTCTTTCGCTCTTCCCCACCTCTGCCTTCATGTATATTTCTATCTCTTTATTCACATGTTATTTGTGCTAAATGCCTAAGTTGTTTTCTTACAATTAATACAGATATTTCATATGGGTGGGATGGCTTAGGTAGCATCAATAGATGGGAGGAATGTATTCGCTCTATTGCAGTATGATGGTTACTTAATCATAAGGGATAGACATCTCGTTGTTTTACACAACCATCTCCGGAATCTAATACCCTTTTACATTCTCGTTTCAGTTTAACCAGATGAATCAGGACACTGAAGACTTCCTTCAAGATATCATCATCGTCTTGTCATGGAAGATCGTCACTTGACATCAAGAACTCTTCCCTGTCAAGAATTCTTCATACGTTTATGTTCTATTTTCATGTTATACGTGATCTTGTGATGTCGCATGCTTTAAAGAGGAAATGATGTCATACGTTACACCTCTTATACTCTATACTGCATTGTGATTGGTTCTCAGTTATGTCACTCTTTTCTTTGCTGCTATGGAGTTAGTAAAGAAAGATTATGCAAAATACTTGCCTCCTGTCATTATTAAAATTAAGATTATCTGTACACTGAAGCTAGCATAATCTTCAATTGCTTGCACTCCTGGATTAATAGTAAAAAGCCCGGTGCTTAACAGCCAAATAATAGAAATAAAGTAATGATAGCACTCCAAGGACTTCGAAAATATTGTGAAAAAACTTAGCTTTTTATTCAGCTTTTTTTTCAAGTCCTTGGAGTGCTATAATTACTTTATATATATATATATATATATATATATATATATATATATATATATATTTATTTTCTTCTAAATGTATATTTACCCTAAAGAACAATATTTTGGGGTTGTTACAATTTTCTTAATGTATACTTCGGGCAACTCCTTTAAACAGGTAGAGGCAGATACATTTTGTTTATACAATATTATATATTCGTTAATCTCTGACCTGTATATCATAGGTCAGATCTTCCTTAGTTTTTCTTAAAACATATTTTCCAGTAGTATGAAAGCTATATTTGCCATTTAATAATAGCCAATGTTCTAGCAATCTAATAAAGTCATATATTTTATTTTAGAAGAAATACCTGTGTATAATGACGAATTTCTAACGAAGGATTTTTTGGTCCTTTCCCTTCATCGAAATCTACAACTTCACTAAGAAATGATTTCATTACATCTTCCCAATCGGCTTTAAATGACGACAGGAATACATTTTCCCCACAATTGAAATCTAATATGCAAAAAATATGTTAGTGCATGTAATATTTCAGAAAATTAATTTTAACATACAGAATAAATAAGAGTTTAGCAAACAATTTTATTTTCATATTTATGTAATTGTAATTATCTTTTCAGCTCCCATTAAGCATTTCTATGTTTCTGTGTATATTTAAATTCAATGTTTTTTTTTATTGTAAAATGTTTAACCATCTCAATACACAGACTGGGCTATTTCTTAAGTGAACATTTTCTATAGGTTGATTCACATGAAGTATGGTAGGTATGTCTTTTATGAATTCTAAACATTTATTTAGCCATATCCTTGAACTCCTGATGAGTTGGTTGGCAAAACTGAATTGGGTATAGTGTGTGACTTACCTTGGTAAGCTTATTTTTACAGCTTAGAGGACAACTGTCACCTTAAAACTTTTTTTTTTTAAATAATAATTATTTTGAAATACATTTTTTTTTTAAATTAAGTATATATACAAATATGAGAAAAATACATTCCTTCCTTTAGTATATGACAGGATATTGGATAAAAATAATCAAAGTATTATTATAATACAAAATTGTTTTGAGGTGACAGTACTCTTTTTATAGAAATTGAAGCTGAATTTAGAATTAAACATTTCTTTCATACATTTCTAGATTTATAAACACTTATTCATGCGTTTCTTATTAGATGCTAATTAAACTAGATAAAATAGTCACTTACTTTTAATCTTTCTGTAGCTAGGTGGGCTATGGCCAGCTATACACATTTTGGCGTACCCTTCTGCTTTTTTTGCGGCATCATCATCCCATACCTTGGGAAATAAGGAAAGTGGCTTTAAAAAACAATCAATACATTTCTCTAGATAGTAAATCTATTATGTAAGGAGACATTGAGCGTTTATTAATATTTCTCTTCAACTACCAAGAAAATTTCAAAATTGACGACCAGAATCAAAGTATATCTGTCTTGATTGTGTAGCTTTTTTGATGGAAAATAAACCCAAAGATCGGTTAACGGACCACTATAGTGCCAGGAAAACATACTCGTTTTCCTGACACTATAGTGCCCTGAGTGTGCCCCCACCCTCAGGGTCCCCCTCCCGCCCGGCTCTGGAAAGGGGAAAAGGGGTAAAACGTACCTTTTTCCAGCGCTGGGCGGGGAGCTCTCCTCCTCCGATCCTCCTCCTCTCCTCCCCGTCGGCTGAATGCACACGCGCGGCAAGAGCTGCGCGCACATTCAGCCGGTCGCATAGGAAAGCATTATCAATGCTTTCCTATGGACGCTTGCATGCTCTCACTGTGATTTTCACAGTGAGAATCACGCAAGCGCCTCTAGCTGCTGTCAATGAGACAGCCACTAGAGGCTTTGGGGGAAGGATTAACCCATTTATAAACATAGCAGTTTCTCTGAAACCTCTATGTTTATAAAAAATGGGTTAACCCTAGCTGGACCTGGCACCCAGACCACTTCATTAAGCTGAAGTGATCTGGGTGCCTAGAGTGGTCCTTTAATGATGATAAAAATATAAAATAACTCTCTCTGATGTTTAATACACAAATTAATTTAACTTTATCTCTCCTGTTGATCCTTTAACACCTCCCTCCTCTGTCAATCTTTACACTAGCTTCTAGTATCTTATAGGTGTCAATTCAAAATACTAACCCTTACTTATAAAGCTCTAAACAATTATAACCCCTTCTATATTTTTCACTAATTCATAGGCATGCCTCTTTTTGGTTTCTCCTCTCTGCCGGTCATCTTCTCCTGTCTGCTTCCCTCACTCTTACTGCTAACTTTTGCTTGCAGAATGGCTCATTTCTTTGGAACATCCTGCTTATCCCTATCAGACTCTCCACTATTCATTTAAGTAGTCCGTCAAAACCCATCTCTTCAGAAAAACTTACGGACTCCCTGAGAAACATAGAAACATGAAAACATAGAATGTGAAGGTAGATTAGAACCATTCTGCCCATCTAGTCTGCCCAATTTTCTAAATACTTTCATTAGTCCCTGGCCTTATCTTATAGTTAGGATAGCCATATGCCTATCCTACGCATGCTTAAACTCCTTTACTGTGTTAAACTCTACCACTTCAGCTGGAAGGCTATTCCATGCATCCACTACCCTCTCAGTAAAGTAATATTTCCAGATATTATTTTTAAACCTTTAACCTTCTAATTTAAAAAAAAATATTTATAGAAAAACACAATGCTTTTCACTATCTCAAAGAAAAGTGTCACTCGCTGTGTATCCTGGAGATGTACAGAAGTCTAAACGAAAATACTTAAATAATATTAAAGATATTCCTAAAAGGTGAGGGTTATACAATAAAAATAAAAATGAAAATAAATATAAAGTGCCTAAATGCTCCACAATATATGGAAAATATATAGATATTGGATTATATCAAGTATCCACTATGAGCTTTAGTGTATTTTTTGGATCATAATCTTACCAGCATTACTAATCCAGCACTAATTGATAATTAAATCTTTTGACCTCACTATAGAGGATCCTTTTTGGCAACATTGTATATGTATATATGGAATGTTTCTTGTGCTAATTAGAGGTAGCACTTTAGAGTATTCTGTTTCTATTTGTCTTTTGG
>OW240913.1:27060959-27106116 GCA_933207985.1 Pelobates cultripes | reverse complement strand
TCCCTTAGCTCGTTGCCCTATCGTGGTTTCTGTTTCAGTTCCCTTTAGCGCTTGTGGTGTTCAGTTGTGTTTTCTCGTATTGACTTTGGCTTCGTATTCTGACTTAGTTTTCGCTTTATCCTTATCTGTACTGTTTGCCGGCTTGCTGTTTTCCGTGTACCAGACCCGGCTTGTCCTAGTTTACGCTGTCTCTCTGTGCCCTTGACCTCGGTTTGTTCCTGGCTCTGTCTCCTCTCATATACGTCGAGTCCGGCCATTCTAAGGTCCGGTAGACGTATCTCTCCTCTGTATTTGCCTCTGTTTAGCTGGATACTGCGTGTAGGGGTATATTCTCGTTACATTACGATAGGGCCATGGGCCCCGCAGATTTAGCTCAACAGATGGCGTCCCATGAGGCAAGATTTGTAGAGCAGGATCACCGTATGGATCAGATAGCTCAGGCTCTCCAGACGCTCCTAGCTAGAACCGTTCCAGCAACCACACCTAACCCTCCTACGCCCCTTCTCCCTGAAGTATCTACTTTGCCTAATACTTCGGGCCATTTAACACCTCCTCCTAGGTATGGAGGGGACTCTAAGACTTGCAGAGGGTTTATTAATCAAATTGAATTTCACTTCGAAATGTATCCACGTTCATTTCCCACAGAGAGGTCTAAGGTTGGGTTCTTTATGCACCAACTTACCGATAAGGCACTTGAGTGGGCAAATCCTAGTTGGGAAGCTAATGGACCTATGGTACATGATTTCAACAGTTTTCTTACGGCTTTTCGTAGAACTTTTGACACAATGAAAAGGTCAAAGAATGCCGCGAGAGCATTAATGAGAATTAAACAGGGTTCTAGGTCTGTGGCTGATTATGCTATTCAGTTTCGCTCTCTTGCTTCGCAGGTAGATTGGACCAACAATGGGTTAACTACTGCCTTTATGGAAGGTTTGTCAGATACGATATTGGATGAGGTAGCAGCTAAGGAGCTTCCTATTGCCTTAGAGGACCTTATCGATTACCTCATTGATATTGATAATAGAATCCGTGACAGGCTCTATACCAAGAACAGGAATAGATGTTTTGTTACACCCATTAACCCCAGAGTTAATATACCAGAGAGTGTTAAAGTGTCTGAGGAGGAACCTATGCAATTAGGGGTTGCCAAACTCTCTGATACTGAAAAATTACATAGGAGAAGGGAGGGACTCTGCCTATACTGTGGTAGGAGAGACCATATGGTAAGGGAATGTCCTTTACTCCCGGAAAACTCTCGCACCTAAGACCTTATAGGGGACTGGCCTTGGGTGTGATATCTAAGTCTCCTAAATTGCCTCCTAACCGCTTGCTTCTCCCGGTTTCTTTATATATGGGAGAGATTTGTATAGTTGACAACATATATGCTCTGGTTGACTCTGGGGCGGCTGAAAATTTTATAGACTCTGGCTTTATAAAGAGAAACAACATTCCCATCAGAGAGAAGGAGATACCCTTGGCCGTTGAGGCCATAGATGGTAGACCATTAAGTTCTCCAGTTGTTACTCATGAGACTGTACCATTACACATGTACACAGGGGTTTTACTCTATGAAACCATTCGATTCCAGGTCATCACCTCTCCCTCTTCACAGTTAGTATTAGGGTATCCATGGTTACGTGCTCACAATCCCATTTTTGACTGGGAGACAGGGCAAATAAAATCATGGAGTGAGGCCTGCCACGAGTCTTGTACGTTGGAAGTCACACCTTTGAATTCTATTGAGGTACCTACCAGTCCTCCTTTGTCTACGGTTATACCCCCTCAGTATTTATCTCTAAAGACTGTTTTCGATAAAAGGGAGGCTGAGAAATTACCGCCTCACAGACCCTATGATTGCGCTATTGACTTGTTGCCTGGCACTATACCTCCAAAGGGCAGGGTGTACCCCTTATCGGTTCAAGAAAACCGTGTCATGGAGGAGTATATTAAGGAATCACTAGAAAAGGGGTTTATTAGGAGATCCTCTTCTCCAGCTGGAGCAGGGTTCTTCTTTGTATCGAAGAAAGAAGGTGATTTAAGACCGTGTATAGATTATAGAGGTCTAAACAAAATCACTATCAAAAATGCATACCCTATACCTTTAATTACAGAATTATTTGACAGGCTGAAACATGCCACTGTGTTCACTAAATTAGACCTTAGGAGTGCATACAATTTGATACGTATAAAGGAAAATCACGAATGGAAGACTGCATTCAACACTAGATCCGGTCATTACGAATATACTGTTATGCCATTTGGGCTTTGCAATGCCCCAGCAGTATTCCAAGAATTTATTAATGATGTCTTAAGAGATTTTATTCACACATTTGTTATCGTATACTTGGACGACATTTTAATATATTCTACAGACATACACACTCATCACAGACATGTTACGACAGTTTTGAAGACCCTTCTTGCTAATGGTCTTTATTGCAAGCTAGAAAAATGTCTGTTTGACCAAACCGAAGTCCAGTTCTTGGGGTATTTGATTTCCGCTAAAGGTTTTCGTATGGATCCCCAGAAGCTTGCTGCTGTAATAGAATGGCCTCTACCGCAAGGTCTGAAAGCTATTCAGCGTTTTCTTGGGTTCTCCAATTATTATAGACGTTTTATCAAAGGTTTCTCGTCCATTGTAGCACCTATTACCCGTATGACTAAAAAGGATGGCAATACTCGTGTTTGGTCTACCGAGGCACTTCAGGCTTTTGAATTTCTTAAAACTACGTTCGCCTCTGCACCTATTTTACAGCATCCTGTCCCCTCACTGCCCTATATTCTTGAAGTTGATGCTTCGGATATTGGGGTAGGTGCTGTCTTATCCCAAAGAGAGTCGCCTGAGAAGCCATTGCATCCATGCGGCTTCTTTTCTAAACAAATGTCCAAAGCAGAGAAAAATTATGATGTGGGTAATCGCGAACTCCTTGCTATTATTTTAGCACTTAAAGAGTGGAGACATTTGTTAGAAGGAACTAAGGATCCTATCCTCATTTTTACGGATCACAAGAACCTATCCTACCTTAGCGAAGCCAAAAGATTGTCTTCCAGGCAGGCTAGGTGGTCACTATTTTTGTCCCGTTTCAATTTTATTATCACCTATAGGCCAGGTGATCGCAACACTAAAGCAGACGCTCTGTCCAGACAGTTCGAAACTACTGACAAACAGGAGATTGATGTTACTCCTGTCATTCCCCCAGACAGGATAATAGCTACTACTATTTTGTCTATTTCCTCGTCCCTCTTGCAGGCCATACAAGCGAAACAAAGCATGGCACCTAGCGAGAGGCCTAATGATAAACTGTTCGTTGATGTTCCTGAGAGACGGGATATTATGTCATTATATCATGATACTAAGACTGCTGGACATCCTGGTATTTCCAAAACGGTGTCAGCTGTTTCTCGGTATTTTTGGTGGGATTCCTTACGAAAGGATGTCACTGACTATATAAGTGCTTGTACTACTTGTGCCTGTATGAAATCCTCCCGTAGAGTTCCTTGTGGGCTGTTGCATCCGTTACCCGTTCCCGAGAGACCTTGGTCTAACCTGTCCATGGATTTTATTGTTGAATTACCCCCTTCAAATGGTAACACAGTAATCCTGATGATAGTGGATCGGTTCTCCAAAATGGCTCACTTCGTGTCTCTTCACAAGTTGCCCACATCCAAGGAACTGGCTCATATCTTCGCTAGAGAAGTATTTTGATTACATGGGATTCCTGTATCTATTGTATCCGATAGGGGTAGCCAATTTATTTCCAGGTTCTGGAGGGCCTTTTGTTCAGAAATGGGTATTTCTCTCTCATTTTCTTCCGCTTATCATCCCCAGTCTAATGGGGCTGCTGAGCGTGCCAACCAGTCTCTGGAGCAATACCTCCGTTGTTTTGTGTCTCACCATCAGGACAATTGGTCTGACCTGCTTCCTTGGGCTGAATTTGCTCGGAATAACGCCACTCATGATTCTTCCGGCAAGAGCCCTTTTTACGTTGTCTATGGCCAGCATCCCGTTGTTCTTCCGGCTGCATTCTCCTCACAGGGCATGCCAGTTCTGGATGAGCATTTGGCTGGTTTGCGTAATACTTGGGAGCAGGTTCAGCGTTCTTTGGTGGACTCTGCTACTCGCCAGAAGGCTCAGGCTGACAAGCATCGCAGAGCAGCTCCGTCCTATGTTGTGGGGGACAGGGTTTTGCTTTCCACGCGGAATATTCGTCTCCGGGTGCCTTCTATGAAATTGGCTCCCAGCTTCATTGGACCTTATCGTATTATACATAAGGTTAATCCTGTTTCTTATGCCTTAGGCCTGCCTAAGAATCTACGTATTCCTAATGTTTTTCACACCTCATTGTTGAAACCTTTCGTACGCAACCGCTATACCCGGCATACTCCTCCTCCCCTCCTATCTCGGTGGAGGGTCATGAGGAGTTTGAAGTGTCTGCTGTTCTTGACTCTCGTTTCCTTAGGGGTCGACTTCAGTACTTGGTACATTGG
This sequence comes from Pelobates cultripes, assembly GCA_933207985.1. Taxonomy (NCBI): domain Eukaryota; kingdom Metazoa; phylum Chordata; class Amphibia; order Anura; family Pelobatidae; genus Pelobates; species Pelobates cultripes. The sequence continues at coordinate 27,101,628 of OW240913.1, read as the reverse complement.
AAGGGTTATGGGCCTGAGGAGCACAGTTGGATTTCGGCTGATGCTGTCCATGCTCCCCGTCTTGTGCGCTCTTTCCATTCTCGTTTTCCTGCCAGGCCTGGTCCTACCCGCCCGGGGGCGTGTCCTCAGGGGGGGGTACTGTAGCGTTACTTACCTTAACCGGGGGCCGGTCGCGGTCCTCTCTTCAAGCCGCGCGCGGTCCTGCGGCTGCACGAGCCGCGCGCGGCTCATCCAACTACTTTGGATGGAAGGCGGGCAGTGACCGCGTGAGGCGGTCACGTGCCCCGCCTGAAACCAAGAGCGCGCCGCGAGTCTCGGGCGCGCTCTTAAAGAGACAGTGGGAGCCTAATTGCCAAAAGGCTCCCATTGGCTCCTGTCATACCACACTCCCTGTACAATTACCTATAGGGGGTGTGGAAGTGACAGGAGCCAATCACTTTCGTTTTAAAGCTATTTAAACTTACCTTTTTCCCTTAGCTCGTTGCCCTATCGTGGTTTCTGTTTCAGTTCCCTTTAGCGCTTGTGGTGTTCAGTTGTGTTTTCTCGTATTGACTTTGGCTTCGTATTCTGACTTCGTTTTCGCTTTATCCTTATCTGTACTGTTTGCCGGCTTGCTGTTTTCCGTGTACCAGACCCCGGCTTGTCCTAGTTTACGCTGTCTCTCTGTGCCCTTGACCTCGGTTTGTTCCTGGCTCTGTCTCCTCTCATATACGTCGAGTCCGGCCATTCTAAGGTCCGGTAGACGTATCTCTCCTCTGTATTTGCCTCTGTTTAGCTGGATACTGCGTGTAGGGGTATATTCTCGTTACAATGAGTTGGCCGTTGAACACCGCTGAGCTTTTGTGGATTTAAAATGTCCGCAACCTCGTGTTCGGTATACGAATGGCAGCCAACCAGCATTAATTAAGAGGTGTCTGCGGTTAACCTCAACGTTCTAATGGGGCCAAGAGGTTAACCAGCAGCACACTTCTCTACTGGGTGGCCGGCCATTCGGGAGTTTTATTTGGTAGTTAAAAAGGGAACGGAATAGAGTCCACATGAACGGGAAAACACGAATTAAACTAACGAATGAAGAATAAGTCTCTGTAAGTTCAAGACAGAGAGATCTGTCACAATCTACTAGTTGAGGAAATAGCTCAAATGACAATGAATGGAGAAGTTATCATCATGGGTGACTTTAATCTTCCTGATGTGAACTGGAAAACGCAAATTGCTGCTTGAGCCAGAAGCAAAGGATGTGAAAAGAAGGGAAGGCACCTAGATGCCAGGATCCCTACTTAGAGTGTGTCGAACTTTCTAGGGGGTGACCCTTGTATATATACAATTCAAGAAAAATAGGTAAAGTGATCCCGAGCTAAAATAGCATCAGGAGCACTTAGAGGAAAGTCCTACAGAGAATATGCTAATATAAAATAATATCTAAAAAATAGCTTTATTGGGGGGGATCTACTCAGTGGTATGATCCCAATTAAGAGAAAAAATAGCAAATGAAACTTAAATACCATAACCACTAAAGCGTAATTATATACATAAGGGGTGATGGACTCCATCTCTAGATCTAAGAAGAGAGCTAAAAAGGTAAAGGTCTGTAACCACAATAGATATATATCGAGCAGCAATGACCCCTAAGATCCAATCCAAATGTAAGATTATTGTGGATCTTATCTTTAAGGTCAAAGAGAGAGAGAGAACAACTAGAATACAGAATATGTCTGTATCTGTCTAGTTACCAACTATAATATCAAATACTGAAACTGTATTAATAGAGTGTTAACTAAAATATGAAAACAGAAACAAAGTATCTCCTCTGGGTAGAAACAAATGGCTTTGGACACTGCTGATGCATGTAGGAAGCTCAATTTGCTATAGGAGATCTGTGATGCTGTCTGCTAACACTACTGGTATACCTGTCTGGTTACCAGCTAGAATATCAAACACTGAAACAATATCAATAAAGTGTTGACTAAAATATCGAAACAGAAACAAAATATCTCCTCTGTATGAAAATAAATGGCTTGGACACTGCTGATGCATGTAACTAGACAGATACAGACATATTCTGTATTCTAGTTGTTCTCTCTCTCTCTTTGACCTTAAAGATAAGATCCACAATACTCTTACATTTGGATTGGATCTTAGGGGTCATTGCTGCTCGATATATATCTATTGTGGTTACAGACCTTTACCTTTTTAGCTCTCTTCTTAGATCTAGAGATGGAGTCCATCACCCCTTATGTATATAATTACGCTTTAGTGGTTATGGTATATTAAGTTTCATTTGCTATTTTTTCTCTTAATTGGGATCATACCTCTGAGTAGATCCCTCCCAATAAAGCTATTTTTTAGATATTATTTTATATTAGCATATTCTCTGTAGGACTTTCCTCTAAGTGCTCCTGTTGCTATTTTAGCTCGGGATCACTTTACCTATTTTTCTTGAGCCAGAAGCACACATATTCTAAACTTCATACTGGGGTTGTCTCTAAAACAATTTGTTGAGGAGCCAGCTCGTAAAGAGGCCATACTAGATTTAATGTTAACAAATGGAGATTTGGTATCAGATATTACTGTAGGTGAAAGTTTAGGATCCAGTGATCATCAGTCAGTGTGGTTTAATACAAGAACAGTGACTGAGTCACGCCACACAAAAACAAAAGTTTTAGACTTTAAAAACAGATTTTTCTAAAATTAGAATATGTGTAAAGGAGTCATTGTCAGACTGGAGCCATTTAAATGGAGCCCAAGAGAAATGGGATTATTTAAAAGTGGCACTGCTGTAGGCAATAGAAAATTGCATTAGGCTTGTCAGTAAAAGCAAAAAAAATTCAAGAAACCACTGTGGTACTCCACAGATGTGGCCAAAATAGTAAAAAACAAAAAATTAGCATTTAGTAATTATAAAAAAAAAAAACAGAATGAGGAAGATAGATAGATCTATAGGATTAGGCAGAAAGAGGCTAAGCAAGTTATAAAAGCTTCCAAATCACACACAGAAGAGAAAATTGCCAAGTCAGTAAAAAAAGGGGACAAAACATTTTTTTAGATACATAAATGAGAAAAGGAAAGTAAAATAATGATTAGTTAGATTAAAAACAAAAGAAGGAAGGTATGTAAAAGAGGATAAAGGTCTAGCTGACTACCTCAATGAATATTTTTGTTCAGTATTTACAGATAAAAATGAAGGAAAGGGGCCTCAGTTAGGAAAAATGACAAATTAGTCATATGTTACATATGAGTTTACAGAGGAAGAGGTTGTATTTCAACTGTCAAAAAGTAAAGAGAAATAAGTCAATGGGACCTGATAGAACACACCTAAAGTTATTAAAAGAGCTTAGTGGTGTACTAGTGAAACCATTAACATATTTATGTAATCAATCATTGTTAACAGGAGTAGTTCAAGGAGATTGGACTGAAATAGCATTTCTGGATAATTTTCACAAGCATTATCTGCACTTTTACTCCTGTTTAATTTACTTTTGCTGTCCTATTTGCCTCCCTCCCCTACAGTCTATCTGCTTAACTGATAACTTAAAATGTATTTAGTTTGTGTAAGGGTTTGGTTATTGAACTTATAGTCCTATTAATTGTAAAACATTTGTTACTTTCACATCTTTGAACTCCACCATGCCCTCCTATCTCTAAATCTCAAATTTCCTCTCCCCTGCTTTCTTCCCTTAATTGCCATCTTTCACTTCTATACCTGCATATCTCTCTCCACTCATAATTGATGGGTTTTTTTCATCTAAACCCAGAAATCCTATTTTAGTCAGAGCCCAAAAGACACATTTAAAGGTTGCCCAGGACTCACAGCCAGCACGTCTTGCAGCACTAAAGCCTTATGCTGAGGTAGCATTTCTGGATAATTTTTTCCCACCCTCCACATGGTACTCACTACATTTATAGATAGTTCAAATCACCTGGTTTTCCAAACACATCAATCATGTCTATTATCTTCTCCTCACATGTAATACCTCCATTCCAACAACACAAACCAGTTAACCCTTCACCCCTCCACACTCTCCTATGGTACTAGCTGCTGTTATAATTTCCTCATCTATAAAAAACACTACTTAAACATGTTCTCTCTACCATTTTTTAGTTTCAACCTCCCCTCTCATTACTAAAATCTCTATCTTTCTGCTTACCTGTCCCTACTGACACCATCTTCATGGCTCCTGGTTTACTACCCTCCTCTCTTTGTTCATCCAATACACTATACTTGTACCTATCCACCCTTTCTTCTCCAACTCCTAGTAAATCCTCAAAATGCAGACATTCAACCAAAACAGTTAAATCTTACTCCCACCTTCTCTTACTTTCTACACTTCTAGTCCTGACAGCTGGCGATGTCTCTCCAAACCCTGGCCCTGCCTCTACCCATCTACCTTGTGTCCACCCCAGAAACCTCTCCAACATTATATCCATCCCATGTACCTCTCCCTTTAAGCCCTCCTTCTATTCAGCCCTCTGGAATGCACGCTCTGTGTGCAACATAACTAAATCTACTTTCATCCATGATGTATTCCTCTCATGCTCCCTTAACTTACTTGCTTTAACTGAAACTTGGCTCTCTCCTTCTGACACAGCTACCCTTGCCTCATAATCCTATGATGATTTACAGTTTACACACAACCCAAGACAATCTGACATTAAAGGTGGCAGTGTATGGTTTCTCCTTTCACCTCACTGCTCCTTCAAAATTCTACCCACCCCCCTTCCCTCTCTCTCTCTTCCTTCGAAATGAACTTGATTCGCTTAATCAAACCCTTCTCTGCTAACATTGCCATTATCTATCGCCCCTCCTGGGCCTCTATTTCCTCTTCCTTGACCACTTCACTGCCTTGCTACCCCTCACCCAACAAGCTAAACCTAACCCCCCTCAATTCAGAAGGAACCTTAATTCTATTGACCTCCAGCAGCTGTCAGCTGATATTGATTCACAACTCCTATCCATCCCTTCCCTCTCCTGTCCGTCACTGGCCATCTCCACATATAACACTACCCTCACCTTTGCCTTGAACGCTGCAGCCCCACTCCAAACATGCACCTCAAGGAGGACACGCCCCCAGCCGTGGCATACTAAATCAACACGATACCTGCAAAGATGCTCTCATTATGCTAAACATTCCCGGAGGAAGTCTCGCACCCAGTCAGACTTTCTCCATTATAGATTCAAATTATGTTCATACAACACAGCCCTGGCCCTTGCCAAACAGTCATACTTTTCCTCTCTCATTAGTTCATGCTCCCGCAATCCCAGGCATCTCTTTGACACATTTAACTATCTTCTTTACCCTGCTATGGCCACCCCTCAAACTAACCTTACAGCCAAGAGCTTTGCATGCTACTTTACCGACAAGAAAATAATTCTCCCAACCTTGCCTTTCGCTTTTTCAACTACACATAGATCATGCCTATCTCTAGCCCCACAACTTGCCCGCTTGATCCTGTCCCATCTCACCTTATCAGATCTATCTCTTGTGCCTTCCTTAACACACACCTTCAACTGCTCTCTCTCTTCTGGCACTGTCCCTACTGACCTTAAACATGCTAGTGTAGTACCTATCCTGAAAAAAACATCCCTCAACCCATGCAACCCCTCTAACTATTGTCCCATATCCCTGCTCCCTTTTTCTTCAAAGCTTCTGGAAAGACTTCTCTTTACTCATATGTCTCACTTCCTCAATTCCAACTCTCACTTTGACCCTCTTCGATCTGGCTCCCCCCCCTCCACTCTACTGAGACTGCTCGTATCAAAGTTACTAATGACCTAATCAAAGCTAAATCCAAAGACCACAACTCCATAATAATACTTCTTGACCTCTCTGCTTCATTTGACACCATTGATCATGCTCTCCTTCTTCAAACTCTTTAATCACTCGGTCTCTTTGATACCATTCATCCTGTCTCTGTTTGAGTCCCCCAAGGCTCTGTCCTTGGTCACCTTCTATTTTCTCTTTATACTGCCTTGGCAAACTTATTGCCTCATTTGGATTCCACTACCACCTGTGACACCATTGATCATGCTCTCCTTCTTCAAACTCTTTAATCACTCGGTCTCTGTGATACCATTCATCCTGTCTCTGTTTGAGTCCCCCAAGGCTCTGTCCTTGGTCACCTTCTATTTTCTCTTTATACTGCCTCTCTTGGCAAACTTATTGCCTCATTTGGATTCCACTACCACCTGTGCGCTGATGACACCCAACTATATCTCTCCTCCACAGACCTCTCCCCTACCGTCCTGCAAAGTGTCACTGCTTGCCTTTCCTCCATCGCTGACTGCATGTCCTCCTGCTTTCTAAAACTAAATCTCTCAAAACTGAACTCTTGTTTTTCCTCCTCCTAATACTGATCCTCTTCTTTCGTTCTCCCTTCAAGTCAGTGGTATCCACATCATTCCATCATTGCAAGCGCGCTGTCTTGGTGTCATCTTTGATTCTAGCCTCTTACGCAAGATGGTACCAAAGAGCTTGTCCATGCTCTAGTAATTTCCAACATGGATTATTGTAACCTCTCCTAATTGGTCTTTCCAAAAACCGTATTGCCCCACTACAGTCTGTAATAAATGCTGCCGCCAGACTGAATTTCCTCTCTAGTCGGTCCTCTCACACCTCACCCGATTGCTTACATTGGCTTCCTGTATCCTATAGGAGTCAATTCAAAATTCTAACCTATACCTATAGAGAATTGACCAATTCTAGCCCCTTTTATATCTCTTCACAGATCCATAGGTATGCCCCATCTCAGTCTCTCCGCTCTGTCCGTGACCTTCTCCTGTCCGCTGCTCGCATCAGTACAGCCAACTCACGATTGCAGGAATTCTCACGGGCGGCTCCCTTCCCATGGAACAGCTTGCCTACCGCCATAAGACTCTCCACTAGTATTCAATAGTTTAAGAAGTGCTTAAAACTCATCTCTTTAGGAGAGTTTATGGCCTCCCAGAGTAACCTCTACCACACATACTTGTCTCTTGCTCTCTCCTGAAGGGCAGAACTCTACTCTCTCCTCCAGCTCTGCTTCACTCCCACCTATTTTGATTGTTATTCCCTGTCGAATTGTGTTTTACACCCCACCTCCAATAGAATGTAAGCTCGTTTGAGCAGGGTCCTCTTCAACCTATCGTTCCTATAGGTTTTCTTGTAATTGTCCTATTTATAGCTAAATCCCCCCTCTTATAATATTGTAAAGCAATATGGAATCTGTTGGCGCTATATAAATGGCAATAATAATAATAATAATAATAATAAAAGGAAGTTAGCAAATGTTGTGTCCATTCACAAGAAAGGTAGTAGGGAGGAGTCGGGCAACTATAGGCCAGTAAGCCTTACTTCAGTAATGGGGAAAGTAATGGAAACCATGTTAAAGGATAGGATTATTGAACATCTAAAATCACATGGATTTCAAGATCAGAGACAACATGAGTTTACTTCAGGGAGATCATGCCAAACTAATCTTATTGATTGGGTAACTAAAATAATAGATCAGGGTGGTGCAGTAGACATTGCTTACCTAGATTTCAGTAAGGCTTTTGACACTGTTGCACATAGAAGGCTTATCAATAAACTGCAATCTTTAAGTTTGGATTCCATTATTGTTGAATGGGTAAGGCAGTGGCTGAGTGACAGGCAACAGAGGGTTGTAGTCAATGGAGTGTATTCAAAGCATGGGCTGGTCACCAGTGGGGTACCTCAGGGATCTGTACTTGGACCCATTATCTTTAATATTTTATTAGTGATATTGTAGAAGGTCTTAATGGTAAGGTATGTCTTTTTGCTGATGATACTAAGATATGTAATGGGGTTGATGTTGCAGGAGGGATAAGCCAAATGACAAATGATTTAGGTAAACTAGAAAAATGGTCAAAGTTGTGTCAACTGACATTTAATGTGGATAAGTGCAAGATAATGCTTATTGGATGTAAAAACCCAAGGGCTGAGTACAAAATATTTGATAGAGTCCTAACCTCAACATCTGAGGAAAAGGATTTAGTGGTAATTATTACGGATGACTTATAGGTAGGCAGACATGTAATAGAGCAGCAGGAAATGCTAGCAGAATGCGTGGTTGTATAGGGAGAGGAATTAGCAGTGGAAAGAGGGAAATGCTCATGCCATTGTACAGAACACTGGTGAGACCTCACTTGGAGTATTATACGCAGTACTGGAGACCATATCTTCTGAAGGATATTGATACTTTAGAGAGAGTTCAGAGAAGGGCTATTAACCCCTTAAGGACACATGACATGTGTGACATGTCATGATTCCCGTTTATTCCAGAAGTTTGGTCCTTAAGGGGTTAAGATGGTTCATGGATTACAGAAAAAAACTTACAAGGAAAGGTTAAAGGAACTTAACATGTATAGCTTGGAGGAAAGACAAGACAGTGGGGATATGATTGAAACATTTGAATTCAAAAATTGATTCAACACAGTAAAGGAGAAGACTATATTTAAAAGAAGTAAAACTACCACAACAAGAGGACATAGTCTTAAATTAGAAGGGCAAAGTTTAAAAAATAATATCCGGAAGTATTACTTTACTGAGAGGGTAGTGGATGCATGGAATAGCTTTCCAGCTGAAGTGGTAGAGGTTAACACAGTAAACGAGTTTAAGCATGCGTGGGATAGGCATAAGGCTATCCTAACTATAAGATAAGGCTGGGGACTAATGAAAGTATTTAGAAAATTGGGCAGGATAGATGGGCCGGATGGTTCTTATCTGTCGTCACATTCTATGTTTCTATGTAAACACTATAGGGTCAGGAAAACATGTTTGTGTTCCTGACCCTATAGTGTTCCTTTAATATTTTTTTGCATTATGCTGTGCTATCCCCTTGCCACTTAGAACAGAAAAAACACCTTGTTCCCACTTTTGCCTTACATAAAGTGCTGTTATTACGATCTCCTGCAAAGCCAGAGCTCAAGCAGCTGCTAGAGATCCAATCTGACTATCTGTGTGTACTACTGCATCTCCAGCATCGGCTCAAGGCAGGGCCGTGCATGGAATAAAAAAAGCCCTTGATTTAAAAAAAAAAAGTTTTATACCAGCCCTAAAATGCACCTTGTTGCATAGTGCGCAGATATACAGATGTAAAACTTAAAACTGAAAATTGTAACATGAAGGAGCACACTCCAAGGACTTCAAATAATTTATAAAAGTGCCCATTCTATTGAAATCTGCACTTTATGTAAAATGAAAATAAGAGGACATGCAGTGGTACCTCGGTTTACAAACGCCTCGATTAACAAATGAAAATCCATTGAAAATAATGCCTCGGTTTGCAAATTTTTTTATCAATACAAAGCAAGTTTCCCCATGATGCATTGTGCCTGTAAGGTTTATAGTGCTGCCCCCGTGATGCTGGAGTTTGTGGGTTTGCATGTGGCGTCGAGTGTGGAGTTGTCGGAGGTTTTGTAGCAGCTTTTGCATTGAGTTTTGGAGCCATTCTGGATTTTTTTGCAGTGGTTTTGGGACTTTTTGCAATTTTTTTGGTGCATTTCTCAAGCTGTGGAAAGGTAGGGAGCTGAGCGTTGTCGTTTGCATGCCTTTTACTGTGTTTTCTGCATTATGGGTTGGTTTCCATGCCAGCTCATTTTGACTTTTTTCCGACCACCAGAATGGATTATTGGTTTTCAATGCATTCCTATGGGAAACCGCGTATCGGTATACAAATTGTTTGCAATAAGAAATGTATTTCCACTGTATTATTTACACATGAAGAACTTTGGCAAGCTAAGGAGCTTTAGGTGTTAGTAGAGTTTCTTTATTGTTACTCTTTGCATCAAGAATGTATCCTGGAAATCCTACCACCTACTGCATGCTGCTCAGATCTAGCAAGATATATTTTTAAATCATTAGTTTTGGAAAGTCATCAGAAGTTTATAAACATAGCTTAAGTCATTTCAAGTAGTTACAAAATATGCATCAGTGAATTTTAACAAGGTAAACTTTATTGAAGTCATTTGAAGAACTTACAAAGTATCCGTCATTGAAATTTAACATGATAAAGTTAATTGAAGATAATTATATGATCTCAAATTAACCAGATACCTTCACATAGTTTCCACAGCGGGCAACTAGAAGAAAAATGGGCTTTTAAACATAACAGAAAATAGTGTTTAGTGTAAGATTGTAACCATTGGTTTGCCATAAACATCTTAAAAACCTATCAAATAAACATCTTAAAAACCCTATCAAATAAAAAGAAATTGAGAATGATCAATAATTTAATTATCAAAATTGTTAGAAGTTCCAAAGTTGGAACAAATATTTATGTTGGGTTGGTAACTCTAGTAGCTACAGTCTACTATAAATCTATTCAGGAGTTTATTGTAATTCATCAACATGCTAGTTTGCAACCTTTTTTTGAGCATCTTCTGGAGTTTGAATGATGTCCATCTATGGTGGTTATCGTTACCCATACTGACATAGGTGGTTACTAGGTGTGAATTGTACACATAGATCAATGCAGTAAAATATGTTATTATAATATATAAATAAAGAGCAGAACAAATGAAGTCCAGATAAGAAATCCACATATGCATTTATAAAAAAGATTATTTAAGTAACCTTGAGTTTATCAACATGGCAACAAAATTAAAAAATATATATATTTTGCACACAATTACAAGCATGCTAACTTTAAATTGATTTATCAGATAAAAAAAAGGCATAAAATCCAGAACTAGATTAAGATCCCACAGTGACCTGGGCAGGCCATTGGTTCCAGGTATGTCCTTCATTTAAATCCTTTGTGCCTCACACACTATAATCACTACACTCTGTGGAGGATTTGTGTGTGAATGCAGAGGTGTATTTATAAAGAATGCCCTGCATTGATGCAGAAAGATAAAATAAAAAGTTACTATGGCTGAGGGGACATTTAAACCTTGCCATTTGTCATCTTGTGGTTAATACGGTTATGGCGTGATCACACTATGGCGTGATGCTTTTTAAAAGTTCCTTGGGATCCTTTTAAGGAACATAAGGCAAACTCTGTGGGAAGTGATGTATTGCAATGTCATGAGTTGTGCTTTGACATGAATAGGATCACACAAAATGATGGTGATAGATTCTGTTCTTTTGAACTTTTGACTTTTGGAATATGATTGAAATATCTTGCATGAGAACAAGGAGTGAAATATGTTAGGATCAGCATTTTTATATACTATTTTCTTAGAAGGATACATTATTGCATCATTAGTCAGAGTGTGCTAAAAGTAGTATTGCATTACATGATTCATCTATTAAGTTACACCCAATTGTCTATCATAAGACATATCCGATTTCAAATTGCAGAAGCCCAACACGTCAGAAAGACAATTAACAAAATATTAAAGAAGCACTATAGTGTCAGGAATACAAAAATTAATTCCAGCCACTATAGAAACACTCTGATTACCCTCCCACCCAGCCATTTCCATCAATACAATGGGTTAAATTACCCTTTAAACACTGATTCAGCGCCATCTCTGGTTTCGCCCTCCACTGATATCAGCCAATCGAGGAAACCTAATGAGCATGTGCAGCGAGTTTCTTTAAAACTCATTCCGTACATTGCATTGTTTTACATTGCAGGGTTAAGGGAAGAGGGACAGTGTCCACAGACCTTGTCAATGAGATGAAGTGGTCTGAGTGTCTAGAGTGTCACTTTAAGAGATATACAAATACAAGCACATTAACACACTAAGCATAACCAGAGAAATATTTTATCCTCAAGAAATCTTTAGAAATCATAAATATTCGAAATATTTTTAAATATATTGATGCCAAGTGACTATAAAAAAATATAGGTATACGAATATAAAGTAAAGCAGTTACCTTGTAAGGCATGTAGTGATCACTAGAAATGAGTAAAATTAAGAAACATATCTTTCAGGCAGCAGTTTAATAGATAGCTCCCTAATAGTATCATTATGTGAGACTGACATTTAAGGATACCAAATTAGGGAGCTATCTACTAAACACGGCAGCTACCCTTAATTATGGCAGTCCCACGTTAAGATATCAAATTAGGGAGCTATCTAATAAACATCTGAAAGGTGAAAATTAAGTTTAAAAAACCATTTTCTTAATTTCGCTTTTTCACTTGCTATTTGCTAAACAACTCAAAATTAAGAATAAAAAACAACTTTTCTTAATTTTGTTGTTTCAGTTGCTATTTGCTATACAACTGAAAATAAAAGCATTTCCCTAATTTGGCACCCTTAATCTTGGCAATCCCATGTAGAGATCACAAATTAAGGAGCTAGCTACTAGACAACTAAAAAGCAAAAATAAGACAAGAGCAAAAATAGAAAAAGATCTTTCAGGCAACTGTGTTAGTTATAACTCCCTAATGGTACCCTTATGTGAGATTGCAATTTTAAGGATATATAATTACGGAACTATCTACTAAACACAATAGCTTCCTAATTTGGCACCCTTAATTATGGCAATCCCATGTAAGAATAACAAATTAGGGAGCTATCTAGCAATGAGCTAAAAAAACTAAAATATTTTTATTAATTTGGATATTTCAGGCAGCTGTGCAGTACATTTATATCTGATTTGATGCCCTTATGTGGGATTATGGAGCTATCTACTGTTTTGGTATCCTTTGGAAGAATGGGAATAATTGCATCCAAGTTTTGTTTGTGTTTCAAAATTCCATTCCGAATCAATCATTTCTGAATTACAGATGACCCAATTAGGTGCAACCAAACATGTTATTTATTACTATTAGATATTGATACCCTTTATGTATGCATAACACAATATGACATATTAATAAAATATAAAAAATGGGAACATTACGTATAAGTACTGATAGTTAACATACCTCGCAGGTCTAGGATTTCAAAAATTTGTTGACAGTTATATGATAAACGACGAGCTTTGGTTGAAAACTAAACCTTTACTAAAATTCGCAGAATTCTATTCTGCTTCTTCTGCTGTGTATAGCAATATCCCACATATATACCTTTGCCAGATAAAGTTATTGGGTCAAATTCCAAACTTGCCAATTTTATTTTCATGCCTATTGCAGAACTGTTTCACTGGTGAGGGTCCAGTAATAGCAGGGTCATACCACAATCACCAAAATGCAAGTTATGCGAGGGATTTAAAGAGTCACTACAACCAATACATCGGGCATAAGTATCCGTAGTAATGAAAGCAACATACAGAATACATCACAAACGTCCTTGGAAATTCTATCATAACAATTATAGTTTTGTAACATCCTACCTGAACAAAAGTTTATTATCTAAGGAGTGGTGCAGGACATTTCCAGTAATGCAGGCATGATTAATTTTCTTGATTCATATTTCCTTATTAAATTTAAGTCCTCTGCACAATGTTTGCACACATGGGCGTTCACAGGGGGCAAACGGGGGCACTTGCCCCCCCCCCCTGGATTTTTCAGCTTGTTCTGCTATTTTTCATGTGAGATTGAAAATACAGTGCAATACCGGCACCGGTATGACACTGTCTTCTCTCCTCCTTGGCTCCTTCTGCTCCTTTACTTTTCAGACCCTTTCTGCTCCTTCTCCTACTTTACCTTTGTGCGCCTTCTGATTCTTTCTGCTCCTTTACCTTTGTGCTCCTTCTGTCCCTTTCTGCTCTTTGCATACCATTCCTTCTCCTTGCAGACTCTTCCTACTCATTGCTGCCCCTTCCTGCTCATTTCTGCTACTTCTCCTACTTCACCTTTGTGCTCTTTCTGTCCCTTCCTGCTCCTTGCTGCCATTTTCAGCTCCTTGCTGACCCTTTCTGCTCCTTCTACTTTACTTTTGTGCTGCTTTACCTTCCATCTCCTTGCTGACCCTTCCTGCTCCTTGCAGACCCTTCCTTCTCCTTGCAGACCCTTTGTGCTCCTTGCAGACCCTTCATGCTCCTTGCAGACCATTCGTGCTCCTTGTTGACCCTTCGTGCTCCTTGCAGACCCTTCCTGCTCATTTGTGTTCCTTTGTGCTCCTTCACCGATTGCCAATCTGTTAGGGGAAACTGACTTCCCATTTCTGTCTCCCATTGTGTCATGTATTTCATTTTTTCTCGGGCTGCGTTTGTAAGCAGCGCATTGTAGCATAGGGATAAGGGTTTAGCGAATTTGCTTAGTGACATGTGGTTAGGTCTAAGGGCCTTTGAGTCATTATTGGTTGGGGTATCCTTAATGCAGGTTTGTACTATATTCTTAACTCTTAGGTAAAGATAGATGTCTCTAGGCGCCAGTTCTAGTTCCCTCTGCAGGTCAGGGAATGGTTTTATTTGTTCCTCATTTAGTAAGTCGCTAATCTGTTTCGCTTCCTTAGTCTGCCATCTCCCCACCTGCAGTCCCGGGGAATAGGCTGCCAGTGATCCCATTGGTGCTGCTTTGAATAGCTGGAATAGCTGTGTCAGGTCCATCACTAATGGACTCCAAACTTTCCAGGTGGTTATTAGAGTCTTTGAGCAATGTAACATGGGTTTTGTGGTTGTGTGTGGAGTCGAGCATGTCCATAGGTGGTGAGACATGTTTTGTGTGTCTAGGCATGCATTTTCAAGTGAAAACCAAAGTGGGTTTTGGGATAATTTGGAGGAACACAGTAGTCTAATCCCCTGTGCTAGAAGGGATGACCTATAGTATGCTTTTATATCTGGCATTCCCAATCCCCATTTTACATAGGAGAGCCCCAGGCATCCCCAGCTACTCGTGGGGGCTTTCTCTTCCATATGTGAGTGTTGATGGTGCTTTGGAATTGTTTGAGCAGTGGGCTTGGGAGAGCTATGGGCAGGGTTCTAAAGAGGTATAGTATGTGTGGTAATGTCATCAATTTGATAAGGTTGATACGGCCTAGCCATGATACTTCCAGACCTTCCCATTCCGCAAGTGTGGATTTAATTCCTTTGAGCATTGGGTGGTGATTTTCTTTAGTAATGTTTTGGATTGATTTGGCAAATTTCACACCTAGGTATTGTAGGGAGGAAGTACGCCAGTCAAATGCGTGATGTATTTTTAATTCCTCCAGCAGGGCATGTGGTAGGTTGATGGGCAGTGCCTGAGTTTTGGCTATATTATTTTTATAAATACAGAAAGATAAGTCCTGCGCTCACTCCCCTCATTCCTGGGCAGCAATGACTACAATACACATCAGCCCCAATATATAGTAAAAAAAGTTTTTCTTTGGTTTTTACTATATTATTTTTATAGTACGAGATTGTCCCGTACTCAGTCAGTAGCTTAAGAAGGAAAGGCATGGAGGACTCCGGTTTCGTTACAAACAACAAGATGTTGTCCGCAAAGAGAGCAAGTTTTTTGGTACCCCCTGGTGTGCTCAGTCCTTGTATGTTTTTATCTTGTTTAATAATTCTCACAAAGGGTTCTAAGCATAAAATAAAGATCAAAGTAGATAGAGGGCAACCCTGCCCGGTACCATTGCGTATATCGAATTGGTTGGATATGAAACCAGTACTAAAAACTTTGGCGGACGGGCAGAGGAATAACACCCTTATGCTTGATCTGAAAGCGGGTGGGAATCCCATCTTCGTGAGTGTAAGTAGCATATATTTCCAATGTAGCCGATCAAAAGTCTTTTTGGCATCTAGTGCTAGCAGTATTCCTGATTGGTGTGATTTGTTAGCCCATTCCACTAAGTTTAGGAAATGCCTAGTATTGTCCCCAACCTGTCTCCCTTGTACAATCCCTGCCTGTTCCTCCGAGACGAGGTCCGGGAGGATATTTTTGAGTTGGGAAGCTATGGGTTTAGCATAGAGTGGTCCATGAGTCATTCAGATTCAGCTAGACCAGGTACCAGGGTCTTGCCCAGTGTTAATAGGTATCCTGAGAGCTGGTCTCTTGTCACATTCTCTGGTATTCTGCGGAAGCGGACATTGTTCCGCCTCGAGCGGTCTTCCATGTCCGCTAGTTTTCTCTTTAAGAACTGGTGTTCCTCTGCTAATGACTGAACGGTGTCCGCTATTGCATCGTGCGCCGAGCATATGTCATAAGTGCGGACTTCCAAATTGTTTGTCCTTTCTCCTAGATCAGCAATTTCCTTTTTTATATCATTAGTTGCTTTCCTTAGATCTGATTGTAAAGTAATTCTGAATTCTTGTAGCATCGCATATAGCTTTTTTTCTGTGACCGGGCATCCGTACATTGATCTGACTCATGGTCTGGTTGTGAGTGGGAGGCCTGCGAGCCATCCAGCCCCTCACCACCATCTTGCGCTGGTCACGGCTTGTCTTTTTTAGCGTGGTGAATTTGATCCGTTAATTTAGTTTGCTTCGCCGGATCCATTGTAGGTAGGTTGGGGTATCAAGTAATTGATTTGCCATTTTTTGGGGTTTAATTGCAGCTATTAAGTCTTGCTTTTGACTGTTTCGGACCGGGAGCTCTCACTCCATGCGTCCGTTCATCTCGGCTCCTGGCCACCACCCCTTGCTGACCCTTCCTGTAGGCTGTCTCCCCCATCCCTCACTTACCTGATCTATAGGCTCTCTCTGCCCCCCTTCATGCCTCACTTCCCTGATCTGTAGGCTATCTCTGCCCCCCTCCATGCCTCACTTCCCTGATCTGTAGGCTATCTCTGCCCCTCTCCATGCCTCACTTCCCTGATCTGTAGGCTATCTCTGCCCCCCTCCATGCCTCACCTCCCTGATCTGTAGGCTCTCTCTGCCCTCAATGCCTCACTTCACTGATCTGTAGGCTCTCTCTGCCCTCCATGTCTCACTTCACTGATCTGTAGGCTATTTTGGCCCCCCTCCATGCCTCACCTCCCTGATCTGTAGGCTACTGCCCTGCCCTCACTACCCTGATCTGCCTCATATGCCTCACTCACTGATCTGTAGGCTATCTCTGCCCCCATCCCTCACTTCCCTGATCTGTAGGCTCTCTCTGCCCCCCATGCCTCACTTCCCTGATCTGTAGGCTCTCTCTGCCCTCCATGCCTCACTTCCCTGATCTGTAGGCTCTCTCTGCCCTCCATGCCTCACTTTACTGATCTGTAGGCTCTCTCTGCCCTCCATGTCTCACTTCACTGATCTGTAGGCTATTTCTGCCCTCCATGCCTCACTTCACTGATCTGTAGGCTCTCTCTCCCCCCATGCCTAACTTCCCTGATCTGTAGGCTATCTCTCCCCCCATGCCTAACTTACCTGATCTGTAGGCTATCTTTGTTGGCTATATGTGTTGCTCCCCTGCGGATTCAGTCAGAGAGAAGCAGGGATAAGATGCAGCTTCCTATTCCTGTTTCTCTCTGTGGCGGAACAGACCTTGACACGTGTTCTTGGAGGGGGCTGCTTGCCCGCCTCCTACCTTCTGACTATAGCCCTGGGATATATGGAATTTAAAAACACTATTTGTGCCCTGTGACAAAACTGGAGATTGTGCACAAATATGACTATTGTCCATATTTTTTATGATTCCCTTCGTTTGTTGCACTGTTCCCCATGTGTTTCATCTGTTGGTTCGGCTGGATAGACTACCAGACAAACTGTGGAGTTACTGGTTGGCCACCATTTCATGTATCAGAGGCACATGGTGAAAACAATGGATGAAGCACATGGTGAGAACAATGGATGGCGGCCATTTTAACTCACAAACACTGTTTTGACTTTTCTACACGGTGCCATCTCGCCCGTATTTGGTGCACAAAGATATCATTCAGTAGTTTTAAACTACAGAACAGGGGACACATTTAACAGTAATTATTTTTCATAAAGCCTGTATATGTTCTGCGGAATCTGCATTAAACCGTATCTTCCAAACTACTTAACGGACCTGGGTGAATTTTTGGATATGTGGTTCACCCAGATCCCCCGTTTTTTTATGGGGTTATTGCATGTTTTGGGGTCCCTGTGATATGTTTTATAATACTGTATTTTCCTGCCTGTGATAATTAAGTTAGTCTATTGTGTTGAGATAAGTGTATCACAGGCAGAGGGGAGGATTTTTGATGTAATGAATGGGAGTGTTAGCTGTGTTGTAATGTGTTGATTGGTTGTTCTTCAAAACCGTGTGGGCAGTACTATGTTTGTAGACTGTGAATAAAATAGGCTGTATGTGCCAGTACAGTCAGTTCTTCTTCACCCTCAACATGTAGTCTTGTCTCATGATTGGAGGGGACAGCTATACTCGCACTGGGGATTGCTATGCTCTGCATACGCCCCTGAGCTTTAATCACTTAGCTCTTTTAAGAGCTTTTTCCTGTTACGCTCTCCTGGAGGAGAGGTCTTCACCACATGGTCCCGGAGGACCGAAGTTGATCCAGGGTGGACGAAGACGGCGAGACTCCAGTTAAGCTTCGGCGGTTGTGGAGTCTGCGGTGGTTGTGGTGTCCGGTGCGGTGCTTGTGGTCCTCGGCGCAGGCTAGGAAGTGTCCATCAACGGAAGGTACTCGGTTGGAGTACGGGGAGTTACGTTACACTCTCCATACACAGCGTCACCTACTGGCCGGCGCTGTTATTGCACTGTATTTTCAATCTCACACGAAAAATAGCAGAACAAGCTGAAAAATTCAGGAGGGGCAAGTGCTCCCCCTTACCCCACCCTGTGGACGCCCATGGTAACAGGTTATATACAGCAGTAAACAGGTTACAAGCATTATCCAATCCTAACAAAATCATCTAACTTATCTTAACGTCTAAACCTATTGCAAGCTTGCAAGTGTATCTTCATGTTTAGGCCTTGCACAAAGTTTCACTATAACTACACACTTAAACTTAATATGCATGCACACTAGGAATTAAAGATATTTACTACTCAGTTCTAAATTACACATTACTATGCAGTTATGGAGAAAAACAGGACATAAGGCCGACAGACAGAAACATTCAGGATATAACACCTGTTACTTGTTACACAATGTTCTACAACTCTTGTCTAGGGGTATATTCACTAAGCATTGGATATAGATAAAGTATATTATTTCAAATAGCTGACATGTTAACCAATTTTAAACAGACTGAACATCCTGTCATCTGTTGCTTGAGCTTTGGTTCAGTATAGGCAAAGTGTGTTTTTCCCAGCAGTTTCCCTCTTTCGTTCACAACGTGAACGCAAATAGTCAAAGTGGGAATAATACCTATCCCCTGTCCGTGGACGCCACTTGTGACTTATGATACCTGCACCTGTGAATACATAGCTTGGGCATCAGGAGGAATTGGGAAAAACTCGCATTTCTGACAATAATCGCAACCAGGATCTTGAGTCCTATATCTCCTAACCATTTCCCTATTCCAAAGTGTTGTATAATCCTTCTCTCACCACCAACACTTCCAATTGGTATCCTTTTGAGAGAAATCCACTCTGCGTTGTGTATTAATAGTGAATGAAATATCCCTGTGTCACCTCTTCCAAGAACTAACATATATCTTTATCCCCTTGTCCAGATAAATATATGACTAGAACTACTAAGGTATTCTACCCGATATTACAAATAAACAGCCAACACCATAGTTCTTACCAGAGAGAAATCTTTACTTAGAATCTGCCCAATTAAATATTACAGAAGAAGAATGTTACAGAGTTATAGTATTACAGTTACAATACATTCACAACACGCATACATTCCATCTATCTAATACTATCTGCTACATTGTGTATAATAATATTGGCTACATTGTGTATGTGCTGTGCATGTTATGTGCAGCTTGTGTGTCTTACCAAAACCTAACCTAATGTGATGTCAGTATCTTCTATTTTTAAAGGAATTGGTTCCCATGTTGTAAATATCAAATTCCTCAGCTCAATTGATATGGAAATGTGATTTCCTTTCCCAAGGCCCAAAGTGTTGTCTATCCTATTATTTTATTTAAGTGTAAACTCTCCCAGCCATCCCTTTGCCTCTAACCCAAGGTGTGTTTTCCTAGATAGGGACTCCTTTGAAGACCAGTTGATATGTAAATGTGATTGGTGCCTTTCAGGTGCTGTATCTTTCCAGCTATCTAAACAGAAACTCCCTTTGAAGATAATTCCGGACCTCCCATACACACAGACTTAATCAAGCACATATTAAACAGATATATACATAATATTTTCCCCAACACAAAGGTCCAGTCAAAACCAGTCATATCTACACTCAGTTCCTCAAAACATGGGAATCCATCCTTACATAGTTACATAGTTACTTGCGTCCATCAAGTTCAACCTACCTCACATTTGTTTTTTGCTGTTGATCCAAAATAAGGCAAAAAAAAACAGTTTGAAGCACAATTTTGCAACAAGCTAGCAAATTCCTTCTTGACCCCATAATGACAGTCAGATTTATCCTTGGATCAAGCAGTTTTTACCCTACATTGAAAGATTATATCCTTGAATATTCTGTTTTTGCAAGTATGCATCTAATAGCTGTTTGAACATCTGTATGGACTCTGATAAAACCACTTCTTCAGGCAGAGAATTCCACATTCTGATTGTTCTTACAGTAAAAAAACCTTTCCTTTGCCTTAGACGAAATCTTCTTTCTTCCAGTCTAAACACATGTCCTCGTGTCCTATGTAAAGTCCAGGTTTGTGAATAGATTTCCACACAATGGTTTGTATTGGCCCCGAATATATTTGTATAATGTTATCATATCCCCTCTCAGGCGACATTTTTCTAAACTAAATAGGTTTAAATTTGTTAACCTTTCTTCATAGCGGATATGTTCCATTCCTTTTATTAATTTTGTAGCCCGCCTCTGCACTTTTTCTAGTGCCATAATATCCTTCTTTAGAACAGGTGCCCAAAATTGCACAGCATATTCAATATGGGGTCTTACCAGTGATTTATAAAGAGGCAAAATTATATTCTTGTCCCGAGAATGAATGCCCTTTTTCATGCATGACAATACCTTACTGGCCTTGGCCACTGCTGATTGACATTGCACATTGTTGCATAGTTTGTTGTCTATAACAATTCCCAAGTCCTTTTCGTGTGTTGTTATCCCTAATTCGCTTCCATTAAGGGTATACGTTGCTTGTGTATTCTTTACGCCGAAGTGCATAACTTTGCATTTTTCAACATTAAATTTCATCTGCCATTTGAGTGCCCAGTCCCCAGTCTATCTAAATCCCTCTGCAGCAAAGTAATATCTTGCTCACATTGTATTATTTTACAAAGTTTTGTGTCATCTGCAAACACTGAAACATGACTTTCAATGCTGTCTTCAAGATCATTTATAAACATGTTAAATAGAAGGGGTCCCAGAACAGACCCCTGAGGGACACCACTTGCCACCTCTGTCCAGCTTGAAAATTTACCATTAATGACAACTCTTTGTACTCTGTTTTTAAGCCAATGTTCTACCCAAGAACAAGCATTTTCATCTAGACCGATTTCCTTGAGTTTGAACACTAATCTATTGTGTGGAACTGTATCAAATGACTTGGCAAAATCCAAATAGATCACATCCACTGCAACACCCTGATCTATACTTCTACTTGGAACACTCAACATACATCAACGACACATACTACATACTTACGTGGGTCAGCTTACACTTCCTCTCTCTCCGGCTAACTCTACAAAAATAAAAATAACAAAATAGTTCTATAGTTTAGCATAGTTCAGAAAAATAGAATAAGTCTTTCAAGGAGTATAAAGAAATCAGCTAAGGGTAGCAATATGGCTGACAACAAGACAATGTCAGCTTCTACATAGTTCTTAGTTCTTCTTTTGTTTACTGGATGTTCACCACAATGCTCTGTGCAACACCCCAATTGTTGAAAGGGTTAATACAGAACCAGCGGCATTAAACAGCACTGCACCTTCTGGACTTTCCAGGTTCTTGCATACAAAGTTTTCTGTCCTCATAAGTAAGCATCTCAGTTTCTTCGGCCTGCATGGATTTTTACTAAACAGATTTAATTGCAAAACAGTTAGTGCAGGGTCAGCTGGAGAGAAATTGGCAAGTCCCAAAGATCGTGTAGCAGAAACACTCCAGGACAGTCTCTACACTCATACAAACACAATGATCAATACAACATGAACAATTCCTAAAATGATATATCTAATATTATCAATTTATCAATTACCTAGGCTAAAAGTCAAATTAGAGCCTAAAGTTAAACCCTTAACTGGTGTAACATATCTGTTTTCTATATAAAAAAAAATTACATAATTTCCCTTTGGAATGCCTTTGTACAGATGAGAGAAGCACTCACTCTATATAAATACTTGATTTGGCAGGATGAGTACTAAAACACTTTCTCGAGCAAGTGACTGACTGACGAAATCTCTCTATATATATATAATCTTAACATACACATATGGGGATAATTCCCAACAAAACTCTGTTCCTAAACTTGAACCTTGATTTGATACTGCCAATTAATTACCCAAATAATCCCAAATAATTCAATACTCTTGGATTAACACCCAAAACTATATATAAAAATGTTCTAATTCATTTATTTTGGAAACAAATCTACTCCTTGATCCAAGAAGTAATTGGGAGTATTAGGAGTGAGCCCTTAGCTTCTAGATTTTAACAGCCAACTGCTGGAAAGAGATACACATTTTTCTATTATACAAACACCTGCAGACCATAAGGTCTCCTTGTGTTTTTCAAAAGATGCAGGGAGGTGTTGGGCAAAGCCTAGAGAAATTAAACAATATTTGGGAACCTTGGAAATATTGCATTATCTCTAAATGGTAACCAGCTGACTCTTCTACCAAACATTGGTTATATATTTTTTCAGACACTGCTATCATTTGTGGGGAAATTTATCTAGCAATCTGGTCTCTCCTTTTAGGAAGGCAGAGAAATGTGACACCCATCTCTATTCAACTATATTCTAATTTGTAATTTTGCATGTCTTGTTTTGCATGCCTTACAAAATATTATCTTTCCTCCAATGCTTTATCTATAAGTCTATGCAACTAATAGAAAAGACACTTTGAATGGGAACTGACACTTACCAGTATTTCTAATAGTATGCTATCTCATTAATATATTAAACATATAATATGTAATATATACATATTCATATATTTTGTAGTACACTGATAGGTGAATTTTCTAACCATTTGGTTCCCAGAATAAATTAGAAAAAAATAGCCCAAAGAGGGGAAATAGAGGAGGAGCGGTTAAAAATGATCCGTACATGGCCCTTCTAGAAATGGAATTTGTCCCAACATCCTATCAGCCCAAAGTCTAGAGGAAACATACAGAGAAGAGGAGAACTGAAACAATACTTATTTTCCTCCTCTTCATTTGCAGTGTTTGCCCTGTCTTTGCCATATTTAAAATGTACTATAAGGTAATGTACTAATATAAATCTAAAAGAAAACAGAACAATAGTAAGGATAAACATATTTTTTCAACTCTGTTTTTTAACAGAATATTAGATGTGCCTATATAGGAACAGATATTCCAAAGAAAAAGCAAGTGCTTTCCCTGCTGCAAATCTTTTTACAGGAGGAAAAGGAAGACCCTAACAGGCCATTAAATACAAAGGTTCTATAGAACTATACTGAAGACATACCATTCTATCTAATGTTGCACCACTGTATGGCGTGACAAGCTGCCTGGCAGTGAATCCATTGGCCATTCAGTGACCAGCCAAATTATTATTATTATTTATTATTATTAATAAAACACCAACAAGTTCCATGGTGCTGTACAATGAGTGGACTAACAGACACGTATTTGTTACCAGACAAGTTTGACGCACAGGAACAGAGGGATTGAGGGCCCTGCTCAATGAGCTTACATGCTAGAGGGACTGGGGTATAGTGACACAAAAGGTAAGGGAAAGGCAGAAAAATAGGTTGCTAGGATAGTATTCATTTAGGGCTTTGTGGTTTTTTTTTTTATAACAGTTTCAGGAGAGGAATCAGAGTGTGGGGAGGGAAAGCTGTTCACAGTTTAATTCATATGCTTTCCTAAAGAAGTAAGTACCCTAAGGGTATGTCCAACTACATAAAAGCCACTTTAAATTAAGAAATATACACTATGTATCAGCAGATCCCAGCCCAGTCCTCAAGGCATACCCGTTGTTAAGGTTTTCTCAATATTCCAATTGGAACAATTTTTGGAAATCTAAATTCTGGGCTTCTGATTTACCATGAGAACTGAATTGGAGGCTACTGATCTACATGATATGATTGAAAATATTAGTGCTTATTTTGTTTTATATAGATAGATAGATAGAAAGATAAAGAGAGAGTGAGAGATAAAACAACAAATATATAGCATTGTAGACATATGGTATACTAAAATTTGGTTTAGCACTTATTTATTTATTATTTTATTTATTTATTATTTAATTACACTTAAAGGAATTTGTACGAAAGTTGAAATAACACTATTTGCTTATTTAAGTAATTTGTACTTAAATCTGGGGCAAAGTTTCATCATGTTGCATTGCACTTAAACCCCTTAAGGACACATGGCATGTGTGACATGTCATGATTCCCTTTTATTCCAGAAGTTTGGTCCTTAAGGGGTTAAATGTGTAGTGGTCTGTTAAATAAGTTAATGTATAGTGACATGCAATGTTCTAAGATTGGCAAATGTTTACCTAGGATATTATTAACCAGACTATCAGAACATATAATCATGACCAAGATAAGGTTACCTGCACACTATACCAATTTGCTTTGCAAAATTAAATAACTGGAGATTTTTTGTACCATCTCATTGATCATTAAAGTGCAAGCTCACCTGCCCCATAAAGACAAAATCTCCTATACTAACAACTCAACCTGCTATATTCTGGAATAAAAGGGAATCATGACGGAATATTTTTGTCATGTGTCATTAAGGGGTTAAAGTTGACTGTATACTTTCCTAAATTCCAAGGCACTTTTAAAAACCAGAGGTTTTTGTAGCATCCCTCAAATGGCCACTAAAGTGCAAACACATTGTATTAGAACATATAATCTATCCATTGATGTCTTACTTTGGATGAATTAGTTACGTACTTATTTAAAGCTGACTACAACAGCTGACTTGAAAAAAGTTATTTTATAATAGTACTTTTAAAAGAAATCCAAACTAAAACAGTACTCAGCACAATGTCAATAGTATACAGAAACAAAATAAAGGGGTGGATGTATGCAAGAGCAATTGTATCTAGAAATGGACCATATGGACACCATTCTCTGTGAGATGAAAGATTGCTTTACATGATTAAGTATGGGTCAACAGAAGTCCTCATAATCAAAAGGGAGCTAAAATGAATTATGGGTAAGGTGAGGCCCAATAAAAAAACAACTAATGGATATATAAAAATACTGCTGTCCCTAAGAAAGTTTTTGAGTTTCTTAGAGGCCCCAAAAGTAATATGACAAGCTTCTGCAGAATGTCTTTACAGATGATTTAGCCAGACTTTCCTGTCTGAAATAGGTCAAAATAGTGTGTGTGGGTTTGTAAGCAGCAATGACAATGTGTATTTGTTGCGGCCACCCAGTTAGGGATACGGGTCTCGCCACCAAGGATATCCTTTTTCTACTCTCTGGATCTCTGCTGTGAAGAATTCAGTGATTACAACTCATGAATGATTATAGCTGCTGAGTGATCATTGCTTTTCTCCACATACATTAGCCAAGACTTAATGCTGGGAGTGCACTGGTTTAATGGGACATGGTACATGCAATTTATACACAGGCCCCCAGCAAGGGGTCTCCATACAGTTCAACACAGACTCCTCCTCGGCGTCCCGGCGTCTGGGAGATAATTGAGTGTACTTTGCTTAAACTAATTGTCTCCTAGGAACAGAGGTACAATGTAAAAACACCCCAAAGCATATATAATATTACAAGGGACCCCCACAAGACCTATATCCCCAGATAGCCTAGCAATCTGGGGATATAGGTCTTGTGGGGGTCCCTTGTAATATTGTCCACAATGTACAAATAGCTTTCAGATTCCACGAATACATAAATCGCCACAGTGGGGGTCCCTTGTAATATTGTCCACAATGTACAAATAGCTTTCAGATTCCACGAATACATAAATCGCCACAGTGGTAAATTTTTGACCGACCGCACACATGGCGTCTGCCAAAAACAGTTCCAGAACAAAAGTGGTGGCGGTTGGTCACGTTCGGGAGTCCCAAAATAAATAAAGAAAGTACTGAACAGATCCTCTGGTTTGTAGGTAGCGATTGTTTGCCTAGTTCGTGCAAACAATCCAGCCGAACAGTGCTCTCCTAAGATGTTTAGTCAAGAAGCAGGCGATGATAGAAGTTTAGCGGCGTTCGCGAGTTAGTCTGTCTGATTTTAGTTCCATGCACTCGACATCTGAACACCGCTGCCTGTTTTTGGGTGACAAGATGGCTGACTCATTGCCCACATGTTCGTTCATGCGAATGGAGTCCACTCAGCAGAACACTTGAAATAATAAGGTGCGAACCGATGATGGAGGTGTCAAGAGGGGTCAACAGAGTTAACAAGCTCCAAGGTGGGCTTAATACGGGGGTATAAAAACTGGAAATTTGTGGTTTTGTTCGGTTACTGATCTGAAAAGGGAAATGCATATAAACAGGGTGTTCTGTCACAGAATTTATCTGACTTGTTTTGTTTAACTTGAGAGGACATTGACAGTCCAGCTGTTCTCCCTGTCCAGTTTGCAGTGGAAAATTCGAAGCTATATTTCCAATATCTCCTCTCTGTTAACAAATCTGTTGTTTGATGCAGATTTTTAAAGTCGGTTGTATTGTGTTGGTAAAAATATTATCCATCTCCAGTCACAATCACAGTCACATACATATATCATATAAACTGTACATATAAACAAAATCACACACAGTCACATACATAGACACAAAATGTCTAGATTTTAAGATTGCTTGAGCAGTGTCCTCATCTACATAGTGTTCCTGTTAGCATTTATATAATTTGTTTCATTTTTGCCTTAATAATATTGTAAATCACAGCTGAATAAGTTGGTGCTATATAAAGGCTAATAATAGCACATGCAAATATATACAGTATCTCACAAAAGTGAGTACACCCTCACATTTTTGTAAATATGTTATTATATCTTTTCATGTGACAACACTGAAGAAATTACACTCTACTACAATGTAAAGTAGTAAGAGTACAGTCTGTATAACAGTGTAAATTTGCTGTCCCCTCAAAATAACTCAACACACAGCCATTAATGTCTAAATCGTTGGCAACAAAAATGAGTACACCCCTAAGCAGAAATGTCCAAATTGGGCCCAAAGTGTCAATATTTTGTGTGGCCACAATTATTTTCCAGCACAGCGTTAATCCTCATGGGCATGGAGTTCACCAGAGCTTGAAAGGTTGCCACTGGTGTCCTCTTCCACTCATCCATGATGACACCATGGAGCTGGTGGGTGTTAGAGACCTTGTTCTAATCTAATATAATCTAATCTAAAACTATGGCTTTCTTTTGTATCCTCACTCATGTTCTCTCCATCATTTCTCTGTATGGCACTCTTTTTCTGTTTAAAATGTGATTTTTAGTCTCATCTTCATAAAATCATAAACATTTAGTTATTGAGGCGTGGCTGGGAGCTCAATGGAGACAGACGTGTAAGGCTGTATCTTCGGACTGGTGGCATTCTACTGCAAGTTTTTACAGATTAAATATCCACTCTAGCGAACATTAACCTAAAGGACACTGCTAGAGACACGATGGTGAGCACACTGGCAAAAACCAAAAACAAAGCCACCATCCCTTGCTTTGTACTTTGACAGGAGTGATATAAGATCCATCTCTGCACTTTTGTCTATATTAGCAACAGACAACTCAATTTAACAAATGCTCAAGGAGCTAAAATCCTCATCGAGAAAGGGCTTATCTAAATTAACCAGAGGCATCAAAACTGAGGTTCAGGTAAAAAGCTGACCAACCTTGTAGAAAGTGGCGGAGCGCGAAGATCGTTGCTGCCTAAATAATATAAATATCAGAGGGATTACAGAGGATGTTAGCCCTCAGGAGTTAAATAACAACATTACTTCTAGACCACACAAACCTGTTACCAATATCTAAACAACTGCAGCACACAATCCCTCAAGATGTAATCACGTGAATTCATTACTACACAACTAAAGAACGTGATGTAAGCCTCTATAGTATCTTTTTTCCTCACAGGTAAAAGGTAGACCCTCACAGGTAGACATCATTTTACACACAGTGAGCAAATGAAAAGCCTTTGCACCCATTACAAAGGCTTTGAGAGAGGCGCATGTGCTAAAAAAGTGGGGATTCTTGGTGAGACTCATTGTCAAGAGGAATGGAATGAAATTAAATGAGTTATACCATACCCATGGCGATGGAACATTCAAGTAGAACAAGAGCTTGCAACTAAAGAACCACAATCTAAGTCTCTAAAACTATACCACGACTTGCATAGAGTGACCACATCAAAATGTTAAAGGGCTCTACTTTCTCAACAAAAGGATGTTGGCATTAACAATGGAAAAAATAAATACAGCACGTCCATATTGCCAATTACAAAGAAACAGACTTCAAGTGGGGGTACTGACCCTGTTTAAATTCTAGGGTTTTCACTCTTGCTACAAATAAAAAAAACAAGGTGTAATAATTTTGATTAGCAAACATGTTGCGTTCTCCTTGGTCCATAAAATTGGTGACAGGTAGGTAAGGCAATAAATACTATATTAATAATGTACCCTATATATTACTCCGTGTATATGGGGACCATGCAGGCTTCCTACATCAATTCCTCTCCCTAGCAAACAAATACGTTTGCAGAGATGATACTTGGAGATTACACTAATTGCATACTAGATTACAACCTAGACTCCTCCTCATCAAGGAATATTACTTTCAAATCTTATTTTCAAATCTCTACATAATGCTCAAAAAATTCCTTCTTGACCCCAAAATAGCAGTCAAATGTCTGCTTGCATCAAGCAGCTATTACCCCACTAATTAGAAATTATATCCCTGTATGTTATGTTTTTGCAAGTATTTATCCAATTGCAGTTTAACGCCTTAAGGACCAAACTTCTGGAATAAAAGGGAATAATGACATGTCACACATGTCATGTGTCATTAAGGGGTTAAACATCTATATGGACTCTGAAAAAAACATCTTCAGGCAGAAAATTCCATATCCTTATTGCTCTTACTGTAAAAAAACTTTTCTTTGCCTTAGGTGAAATCTCCTTTCTTCCAGCCTAAATTTGTGACCTTGTGTCCTATGTATAGCCCTGTTTATGAATAGATTTGATTAGATAATGATTTGTACTGTCCCTGAATATTTTTGTATAATGTTATCATATCCCCTTTCAGGCGCTGTTTTTCCAAACTAAAGAGATTTAAATTTTTTAACCTTTCTTTGTAACTAAAATGCTCCATTCCTTTTATCAATTTTGTAGCTTTTCTCTGCACTTTTTCTAGTGCCATTATATCTTTCTTTAGAACAGGTGCCCAAAATTGTACAGCATATTCAAGGTGTGGTCTTACCAGCGATTTATAAAGAGACAAAATTACATTTTTATCCCGAGAATTGATTCCCCTATTTATACATGACAAAACCTTACTGGCCTTAGCAACTGCAGATTGACATTGCATATTGCTGACTAATTTGTTCTCTATAACAATTCCCAAATCCTTCTCATGCGTGGTTATCCCTAATTCACTACCATTTAGGATGTAAGTTGCTTGTGCATTCTTGACCCCAAAGTGCATAACTTTGCATTTCTCTATGTTAACTTTAATCTGCCATTTTAGTGCCCTGTCCCCCAATCTATTCAAATCCCTCTGAGGCAAAGCAATATCCTGCTCACATGTTATTACTTTACAAAGTGTTGTGTCATCTGCAAACACTTATACATGGCTTTCAATGCCTACTTCAAGATCATTTATAAACATGTTGAATAGAAGCAGTCCCAAAACAGAACCCTGAGGAACACCACTTACCACTTTTGTCCAGCCTGAAAATTTACCAAGAACAAGAATATTCATCTAGACCAATTTATTTTAGTTTGAAGACTAACCTATTGTGAGGAACCGTATCAAATGCCTTGGCAAAATCCAAGTAGATCACATCCACTGCAACACCCTGATCTATACTTCTTCTTACTTCTTCATAGAATGCAATTAGGTTAGTTGCATGACCTATGAGTCATAAAACCATGCTGATATTGCTAATAACAAAGTTCTTCCCAAAGAATTCCTGAATATTATCCCTTAATAGCCCTTCAAACATTTTCCCTGTCACAGAAGTTAAGCTCACAGGTCTATAATATCCAGGTATGGATTTTGAACCTTTTTTAAATATAGGAACAACATCTGCCTTCCTCCAATCCTCCGGTACAATACCTGAAACAAAAGAATCTTGAAAAATTAAATACAGAGGTTCACTTATTTCCCCACTTAGCTCCTTAAGTACTTATGGGTGAATACCGTCAGGCTCCATACATTATGTATTTGGGGATCAAACTGCCCAAATCTACTCATACTATACTTATATATAATTATAATCCTATAGTACAAGAATACAGGGAAAAACTTGCAAGATGGAAAACGCTGTTTATCTAAAACAAACAAAGAAGGAAGGTAACGCCAAATTATCTATTACAAATAAAGGAATACATAAAACCTAATAATGAGCTGAGGTAATATAAATTGAACACAGAAATATATATAGAACCATAAAATAAAACAATACAAAAGTATACCAACAAGATCATAAATATGTCCGACATTAAAAAGTCCTTTTCATATAAGTAGGATCAGGGTATGTCTTCGATCTTGTATGCTTGGGATCTGTATGCCACCATAAAAGAAAGCAGAAGAAAAGGAACAAATAGTGCAATATGTCAAATTAAAAAGCATGTATAACTTTTAGTTATCATAATTGCCAACTCACATGTGAAAAAAGTTGAAAAAGATCGATTTAATTTTAATAGTGTGCAGTGATTTTGATCTCCCACTTATTGGATATCCAATGTGTGGCTTCCCTCAATAGAGTAGTGGCCGTAAAAACATAAAATATTTTAAAAAAGGAAACAATAATGCTCTCTGCTTTAGTATGTGTATCATTATACAGCTCTATGAATAAAGCTCAGGTGGTATGATCCCCAATCACAGATTCTTTTCCCAGTGTCCGCAGAGTAGTAAATAGGATGCCAGCTGGTAAAATATTCAATAATAATAAAGTATAAAAGTATATGACTACTAAATATCAAATAGTTAAAAATACTTTAGAAACATAAAACAGTCCACCATATAATGAGAGGAAAATAACTTTATTTAATAAATTAATAAAAATGGCTTTATTAAAAGGGAAGATTAGGGGCTCGGCCAAAACCTGGATGGAGCCAGTCACATAGGGTGAGAGCTTTGCTGACAATTGCTGAAAACTAGTTTGAATCCAACAATTGTACACTCCAAAACTACTTCCCGTTGCAGCTCACTACACAGCTGACCAGATGACGAGTAAGTCGCCACGAAAACTAAAACATAAAACCCGGACTCTCCAAATTGCAGCCTTAGCGCCAGAGAAGCACACTCTCTAATAATCTGCATAAGCTACTAGAAGACCTGAAAACTACTTAAAGGCCTGACTTTCAGAAACTAGCATCTTACAGAAAAGAGATCTGCAAGCTATTGGAGAACGTACAGCTCACTTGGAGGATAAGGATGAAAAGATTATAGCGGACCACAACACACTGGCTGATGTCTATATAAAACTTCTCTGCTAAACTACAACTCCTAGATACGAAGGTTACTGAGCCTGCAGAAATAACATCTGACTGCATGACATTTCAGAAGATATCAAAACACCAGAGCTAAAGAAGTACCTTATCCAGCTTTTCCAAATGCTGCTGCCTGAAGCCTCAGCCAACGAGCTGCATTTAGATAGGGCCCACAGGCTAATGAAACCACTGAATCTCCCTGCAGCATTGATGCCATTGTATGGATTCACTTTTTTAATGTTAAAGAGAGGCTAAAGCAAGTAACCCGAGACCCAACACGATTTATAGGACGATTTGCTGGAATACAGCTTTTTGTGGACCTGTCCCCTGCCACTTTAGCAAAGAGAAGGTCCTTTGGTGTCATCACAGAGGCAATGAGAGAGGCACTTATCCAATATAAGTGGGGACTCCCTACCATCTTATCCCAAATATCTAGCAACACCTCCAACTTGAGTAACATGGGACTGGCAGCGAGTTGCTGCAACAAAGTAAGTCAATAGACTAAGATCTATGAAAGCATCCATCTGTCCCTTATGTTTTAAGCTTTGAATGTCAAGGTGTTCCTTATATGGAATACTACTTTTTGCAGTCTTTTTTGATATATGCCATTTCTCATTTATTTTGGCCATGTTCGCATTATTTTAAAAACATAAGACCCTTGGCAGCTATTATGTGTGCCATTTTGGTTGCCATAGTTAATAATATACACACTGCCTGAGATATGCGGAAATCCCATAAGTATAGTAGATTAAGTTTCTAACTTTAAATCTTAGGCCCTCTTGGAGGCCATGCACTTTGCCTGTACTACCTGGAATTCTGGAATACCTGGAATTCTGTCAAAGCTGACATTTTGGCCCTGTGCTATGGACTCTTAAATTCTTATTCTATCTCACCACTCATGCTCCCTCCAGGCTCAATATGGAGCTGATATGGTGCACTTGATCTACACTGTATTTTTTCTATGGCCCTTATCCAGGTGCTTCAGAGGAAGATGCCTTTAGTTTGTAGGCAACTATATATAATTATGGTTTGTTTTTTTTATTGTTTTTTTATTTTCATTTCACTTTTGGTGTATTTTTATAACCGATGCATGTGGTTTTATACTGATCGTGACACTTCAAACAATGCTTGTAGATAGATATAGTAAGGAAGCGATACATATGCCAGGTTTAGAGAGCAGAAACATTGAATGTGGGTTTTTTTTCGGGAGGAACAGGAGGGACAGAAAAACATAGAGGAATGTCGAGGAGCGGGAGGAGGAACTGACCTATGTAATCGAGCAGGTGTATATAAACTGGAGGGAGCTGAGATTAGAGCATGCACAAAAAGCTTCGAAAGCTTTTTTGATGATGATTTACAATGGTATTTAACGTTTTTTCCCTAAATGACAAGGGCCTGAACTCCTCACATAAAAGACGCATGGCGCTTCAAAAGGCTGTTCATGAATTGAATCCATCGTAGTTTATCTCTGCCCCTGTCCTGCTGCTTCTCTGAGATTCTTGAAAAAGGAATGTATGGAATTGCCAGCTGCTACTCTAAGCCAATCAATAGCTCCCCATTCATATAAGCAACTGGACGAACAAAAAAAGTGAATTTTTCAAGCAGTTTTTAAAATAGGGAGATATTTATTGGCTAAGAGCATCAGCTGCCTGAGATTACCTCTTTCAAGAATCTCAGAGAAGTGGAAGGACAGGGACATTGCTAATTGGCACTGTATTCAAAACTTTGGGGTTAAACCATTGAATGGTTAAACCAATAAAGGTAAGCCAGCACCAGGGGCATCCTGGTTATATAACAACTACATTCTGATGAAGTTGCTATGGTGTCCAGTGTGTTCCTTCAAAATCTAGGTAGGGCAATGAATGTGACTTACAGGAGATTTTTTATTTATTTATTTTTTTAGGAAAGTCAATTGATAACTCTGTGCCAATTATGTCAGCTATTGCGAACATAATAGTGTCAATAGTCCTAGGAGTATGATGATCCAACATTTTTGAAACTTATGAGTCTGACAGTTGAAAATATAAGGCTAGTGGGATCTCCAATGATTTCGGTAATATGAAATAAAGAGTCTTTACTGATACTGGATCAAATTTACTGTTTGCAAATCTCCAGGGCCTATTTAATAAAAAGTAATATCAAAATAAAAAGAAAGAAAATCCACTAGCCGTGCCTGTCTAGTAACTGGTAGGGAGCAGGGCAGCAGACATTAGTGCCCCTTACATTAGTGCTCCTTAGTGCCCCTTACACACTGCATATATACACTGATCAGCCACATGACTAAAACCACTGACAAGTGAAGTGAATTGCATTGATTATATCATAGCACCTGTCAAGGTGGTTGGGCTATGTTAGACAGATTACCTCCAAAACGGCAGGTCTGGTGGGATGTTCCCAGTATGCAGTGGTTAGTACCTACCAAAAGTGGTGAACAAGCATCAGGGTCATGGTTGCCCAAGGCTCATTGATTCACATGGAAAGTGAAGGTTGGCTGATCACACTGATGGGTTACTGTAGCTCAAATTGCTTAAAATAAACGAAAAAACTTAATTCCAGCCATGATAGAAAGGTGTCAGAAAACACAGTGCATCACAGTTTGCTGCATATGAGGCTGCGTAGCTGCAGATCAGTCAGAGTGCCCATAATGACCTGTGTCCACTGCTGAAAGTGCCTTCAATGGGCATGTGAGCATCAGTACTGGACCATGGGGCAAAGGAAGAAAGTTGTCTGTTTTGATGAACCACGTTTGCTTTTAGATCAGGTGGATGGCCAGGTGTGTGTGCATCATTTACCTAGGGATGAGAAGACAGGCCGGAGAATGCAGTGTTACAAATGTGTTCTCATAAATGGGATCCTCCAACCAAAGAGGGCCTGACTCTAAGTTAGATTTAAAATATATATTACAAAAAGGAACCAAGAGTGTTGGAGTAAGCCTTAGGAATAGTGTAAGGATATGAAATAGTTAACTCTTTTTGCATTATATGCTTTAAAATAATGTTTGAAATAATTATGCTGACCTTGGCAGATGTATTCTGTAACATGCTCTGAGAGGCCTCCCTTCTACAGGATGTATGACCTCGCTTGACCTCAGGATGTTCCTGTCCCGTCTTTATTCAAATGCTTATCTTTTTAATGTCAGACAAGTATATACTATTAACTATAAGGAAGCGATAAATCTTGCTGCTTGCGTGACAAACTGTGTATAAATGCTAGCCCTGAAAATATACTCATTGAGAACTTGTTAAAGCACTCTTTCGTGTCTGTCGTTATTTGCTAAACAAGAACTCCCGTCAATTGATGTGGTGACCGGAGAATCGAGAATCGAGGGGAGTTGAGTCCAGAACAGCATTAACCCTTTCAAATAGAGCATATAAAATAAATGTTTAAAATTCCAAAGTTACAATTACAAAAATGTATTAACATATTATATTATAGAAATGTTAGAATCAAAAAAAGTCTCAAAAACACATTACCATCACACAGCCTATGCTAGTATTATTGGACATTTCCTTTATTAAATGCTATAACAAATCTAAGATGGTATGTCTACTAAATGTCTAAAATACAGGATATTGATTAAACCACCTATGTAGAAGACACACATATAATGAAATGCACCTCTATCTAAAGGCCATATGAAGGCTACTTATCTAAACAAGAACATTGAAATAATGTTCCAATTTGATATTATGTCGACCTAACATTACTCTCTAACAAGGTAGCAGAACAGTAGCAGTTAGAAGTGAGCTGGATAATGTATAAAAGTAGTCAGAAGAAAAAACTCATACAGTAATAAGTGGATCACCAGATCTCTGGGTCAACCTTATAACACAGGTGAAATTATCTCAGATGGCTGCTCTGAATCGCGGTAAGCTAAACCTGCAAACTAAGGTTCCCTTAGGAGCGTTGAGAGATACTGACTGTCTTGCTAAACCAACCCCTTGACTTTGCCTAACCGCTATATAAATCATAACATAATGCTATACTAAATTAAAATAGAGGAAGTCTATAAGCTCCATCTACCCAAAAAGCCCAAATTTAAAAAAAAAACCAGAATGTAAAGATAAAAAGCGAAAAAAAGCTTGATGCGTGTTTCGGCGCCACAATAATGCACCTTCATCCGCGGCTAATGTGAAAAAAGCACCTTATTACACTGCAAAAATGTTCAGGAATGGTTTTAGTAACTTGACATAGAGTTCAAAGTGTTGTCTTGGCCTCCAAATTACCCAGATCTAAATCTAATTGAGCATCTGTGTGATGTGCATGAACAATCCCGATCCTTGGAGTCTCTACCTTTCAACTTACAAGACTTAAAGGAACACAATAGTTTTATCAATACAAAACATGCAGCATCTCTACACACTGTAGTTTTTTTTATTAAAACACTATTTTTGGTTGGGTCAACTGCTGAAAAGTAAATCTGTCTCTGTTTGGGGATCCTGCAGGTGTGGGAGTTATGACTGTGCAGCTCTCACACACCCACTCTGTGTGCTGGGCAGCACACTTGTAATATCTAGGGGGTCAAGAGTAGTAGTAGCCAAAAATCCTTGAACCAGGAAAGGCACCCTTGATCCTTTTTGGGCAGTGTGAATTGTCAGTCCACTCTTGGTGCTTATAGTGTCTCTTTAAAGGATATGCTGCTAATGTCTTGGTGCCAGATACCACATGACACATTCAGAGATCTTCTGGAGTCCATGTCTCAAAGTATGAGAGCTGTTTTTTCAGTTCCTACGTGATATTAGGCAGGTGCTTTTAATGTTGTGGCTGATCGGTAAAACACAACCGATAACATATTGTAGTCACTTTTTCAATTTTAATTTTCAGCTTATCTAATCAGGACAATATTTTCTCAATTATTTGTTTATACATCTCGCCTCATTGTTTAGTAGACATCTTCCAATATTATTAATCATTTCAGTCACCATAAAACAAGTTGCAAAATAATTGCTAAACTAAATCTTGAAAATAATTGCTTTTGCTCATAACACTGAAGCAGTTTACATTCGTACAGATATTGAATAACTAGCTTCATGAAGTTTCAGGAAATATTTTCCTAATTCTTTTCAATATATATATATATACACACTACATGGACAAAAGTATTGGGACATACCTATTAACCTGTTATCGTCAACAATGTTGCAATCGGTAATTAGAGGCTCTACTAGGTGGCCGTCGTTCGGCTACCGACCATGCGGCGGTCGGTCATCTTGGATCCTTTGTTCCTCCAGCGGTGTTTGGTCGTCGAGCGAGTGGTACTAAAAACGGCTACTTGATGGCGCGAACACCGCTGAGCTTCCAGGCCGTTCGGTATTTTATTCCCCATATAGCAATCGGTCTTTTAAGTGTGTGTTTTAATGAATATGTTTTTCGTACGACGTTCAGTTGTTTTAGCTGGGATCTGAGCGGGAATCTCACGAATGATGCGCTCAGACCCCAGCTATCTACCGAACGTCCATTCGTGCAAATAGACCTAACATTCGAAAAACTGTATATTTTAAAGTAAATTGCCGGTTCTGCTGCACGGAGGGATAATCCACTTAATGGTACATTCCAGTGGGAGGATCCCTCTCGTGCAGCAGTACCTTATGGGAGAAAGGCTTTGTACATTAAGTTCCCCAAGTAGTCCACCCCTGGAATACCCCTGGGATAGGACTCAGGAAACCCCTTGCATGGGGAATTGTATAAATTGTGGAGCCTGTGAATAAAGCCTGCAGTTGACTCTCAGAATTGTGTTTCGTCCGGTTACTGGGAGATTTGGGATATTGCCTTGCTTTTCAGCACTTGACTGTGGATTACCTTCTGAACCAGCGGAGATCGTGGGATTTATTATTGCTGCTCCGCTACATTGTCTTTACAGCTTTTTATGTCATCCTGCATTTAATGGGCTTAAATGCCATTAGCACTCACATTCAATAGAGCTATATATCAGCTCCGCTCGGTACAATCCCCACTGATGGATATGTAGTTCTATGGATCGGTCTCAAAGCATACAAAATAATATATAAGATAAAATATAAAAGCAGACAATAGGGCTCACTGTGATAGTTTACTCACATTTCGTAGAGTAGTGACACTGCTAAATTGTTAGTGCTTGGGTGGTCTGATCCCCACCAGGGATATAATGTAGAGTAAATTCTCCAGAGGATAAACCTCACCAGGGATTTGATGTAGAGACTTTTTCAAGTGTAAACGTATGGTCTCATAGGCAACATAACAAATCTAGCACATTTCAATGTGCAAAAACATAAATAGGCAAGTCCTATATTTGCCCTGTAACTTTCCAAAACACCTTGAAACCTGGACATGAGGGGCACTGTTGTACTCCTGAGACATTACTGAACATAAATATGAGTGTTTTGGAGCAGTAAAATTTATAATTCTGATGATATCAGAGGTGAAAGGGCAGTTTTTTTGAAAAAAATGCAAAAGAACAGATATGAACCATAAATGTGGCCAGGGTCTGTGACTAAATGGC
Organism: Pelobates cultripes; assembly: GCA_933207985.1. NCBI lineage: Eukaryota > Metazoa > Chordata > Amphibia > Anura > Pelobatidae > Pelobates > Pelobates cultripes. The sequence continues at coordinate 27,063,560 of OW240913.1, read as the reverse complement.
TGCTAAAATGACTGGACATACCCCATTTTTCATTCCTGGGCTGCCACATGGTCTCAAAGGAAACATAGGCCCAGCAAACCAATCTGGAAAATTTCAATGTGTAAAAACTGAAAAGGGGGAAAGTCATACATTTGTCCCTGTAATTTTTCAAACCCCATAAATCCTGTACATGGGGGTGTACTGTTGTACTTGTGAAATTCCTTAACACAAATATGTGTATTTTATTGCAATAAATGTTGACATTCACAGTTAAAATGTCATGCAGAACTTAAAAAAAATTATTTCTTAATTTTTAAATTAATTTTTCTTTTTATTCATATTAAATAATGTTTCATATATGAATATGTTATGTGAAATTAAAGTCCTGTTTCTCCTGAACAAAATGATATATAATAAGTGTGCTGTGTCTTTAAGACCCAATTATAAAAAGTGCCACAAGTGCAAACAATGTAATAAAGTGCAAAGTGATACAAAGTGCACATAAAGTGTCTAGTGTAAATAAAAAAATATTATACATGCATATGTCCTCTCAAATAGAAATGTACATAAAAGAAAGAGAGACACAGAAAAAAAACAAGTGTAAAACTGTATGAGAAAATAAATATAAAATATAAATGCCAAATATTGCACTCAAAAAGGTAGAGCAGAGTAAGCTTTAACAGCTTCTTCAAATATAAGACTGCACAGACGAAATATTCCAAAATATTTATTGCCCAGCACAGCACAGCACAAATATGTCCCCTTCCTCCACATTCAGTACAGGGTTACAGAGTGTTCGGCTATATGCAGCTTAGGGCGTCGACTATTCCCTCTGTTTGTTCGCCGCCGTTATTGCCGTTTCCACTGCTGCTTCCTCAAACTTCCGGGGGGAGGGACTTCCGAGAGTGCGTGACGTATGGTGCGTGATGACGCGTGATGACGCGTTTTGCCGTGTTCACGGCTTCATCAGATCTGCCCATCCATGTCCTTTTCATTCTTATATACACATTCTTATGGGTGTGTTCAAGTAGCTGTCGTGCAAAGTCTTTTATCAAATCGCTGGTATCAATCCAAATTAATGAAGTTTATAAATCACCTAAAATACTACTTTATTCTAAAACATCTTAATTAAAAAAACTTAATTAAAAAATATCACATAATATTAAAACATATATACATAAATCAATATATTAAGACACCTCGTTTCCCAAATAAACTTATTCAGAGAAACACATTTAAAGAGACATACTTAAAAACATATTTAAAGAAACATATTTAAATAAATATATTTGAGGATACATTATTGTGAAGGTATGTTTAAAAACATATGTAGGTAGCATATTTAAAACAACAATTTAACATCACCTTCTGACATAAAATAGAAGAAAAAGAAAGATAATACCATTAGTAAAAAGAAATATAAAAAAACAATAATTCTGTAAAAAACTAATAAAATGTAATTTAAAACAATATTATTAAAAAACTCTTATATAAAAAAATGTATTTATACTTAATAAGATAGTAAAGCATGCATCCATATTAACTTAAAAAATTTAATAAATCAAATTCTATATTGAGCCCCCTAGGTTCTAATGTTTTTAACCTATGGACCCATTGCATTTCTTTTTTGCCTATATCGATAATATGATTTCCTCCTCTCCATGATTTCTTCACTATCTTTATTCCCAAGAATGCAAGGCCCCTAGGGTCTTTATTATGGTGTTTTTTAAAATGTGCCGAAACACTATGATTGTCATAGCCCTTAACAATATTATTTACATGCTCATATATTCTTTTATGTAGTGGGCGAATTGTCCGCCCCACATACTGTAATCCGCATGGGCATATTAATAAATAAATTACATTTTTACTAAAGCACGTAATAAAATCTTTAATAAAAAACTCAGCATCTTTCGTATTATTTTTAAATTTACTAACCCCCTTCAGAGTAGCATTTTTACTGCATCTGCATCCTGCACATTTATTACAAGAATAAAACCCTTTTTTATTATCTAAAAAAGTTTTGGGAATTTCCTTTTTAGGATGATTAAAAGTTAGAATACGTTTAAGATTTGGTGCTCCTCTAAACGTAATAAAAAGCTTCTCTGGAACAATTTTATTAAGTTCATTATCTTTCTTTAAGACATGCCAATGTTTATTCACTATTGATTTTATTTTGTTACATTCTTGATTAAAATCAAAAACCAGGGGCAATATTATTTCTCTTTCTTTATTTAAATTCCCTACATTCTTATGGTTACTTAATAACTGATTAGGTTAGTGGCCACTATACTCCTTGGCTTAACAATATTCCTAAGGGCCAATTACAAAGAATTAGAAGGAATTGTACCGATGAGGATACATTTGAAGAACAAGCCAAGACAATTATAGATAGATTCAAGCAAAAAAAGTATCCACAACAAATTTTAGAAAAAGCATATAACGAAATAATAAATTTAGAACCTAATCAGTTATTAAGTAACCATAAGAATGTAGGGAATTTAAATAAAGAAAGAGAAATAATATTGCCCCTGTTTTTTTTTTATTTTAATCAAGAATGTAACAAAATAAAATCAATAGTGAATAAACATTGGCATGTCTTAAAGAAAGATAATGAACTTA
>OW240913.1:27039694-27053447 GCA_933207985.1 Pelobates cultripes | reverse complement strand
ATTTAGAAATATATATAGAAAGGGATGAGATTAAAACAAAAAAAATTTTTAAAAAGGTGGACGCCAATAATTATGTTCTGTATAATAGTGGCCACTATACTCCTTGGCTTAACAATATTCCTAAGGGCCAATTACAAAGAATTAGAAGGAATTGTACCGATGAGGATAAATTTGAAGAACAAGCCAAGACAATTATAGATAGATTCAAGGAAAAAAAGTATCCACAACAAATTTTAGAAAAAGCATATAACGAAATAATAAATTTAGAACCTAATCAGTTATTAAGTAACCATAAGAATGTAGGGAATTTAAATAAAGAAAGAGAAATAATATTGCCTCTGGTTTTTTTGATTTTAATCAAGAATGTAACAAAATAAAATCAATAGTGAATAAACATTGGCATGTCTTAAAGAAATATAATGAACTTAATAAAATTGTTCCAGAGAAGCCTTTTATTACGTTTAGAGGAGCACCAAATCTTAAACGTATTCTAACTTTTAATCATCCTAAAAAGGAAATTCCCAAAAATGTTTTAGATAATAAAAAAGGGTTTTATTCTTGTAATAAATGTGCAGGATGCAGATGCAGTAAAAATGCTACTCTGAAGGGGGTTAGTAAATTTAAAAATAATACGAAAGATGCTAAGTTTTTTATTAAAGATTTTATTACGTGTTTTAGTAAAAATGTAATCTATTTATTAATATGCCCATGCGGATTACAGTATGTGGGGCGGACAATTCGCCCACTACATAAAAGAATATATGAGTATGTAAATAATATTATAAGGGCTATGACAATCATAGTGTTTCGACACATTTTAAAAAACACCATAATAAAGACCCTAGGGGCCTTGCATTCTTGGGAATAGAGATAGTGAAGAAATCATGGAGAGGAGGAAATCATATTATCGATATAGGCAAAAAAGAAATGCAATGTGTCCATAGGTTAAAAACGTTAGAACCTAGGGGGCTCAATATAGAATTTGATTTATTTAATTTTTTAAGTTAATATGGATGCATGCTTTACTATCTTATTAAGTATAAATACATTTTTTATATAAGAGTTTTTTAATAATATTGTTTTAAATTACATTTTATTAGTTTTTTACAGAATTATTGTTTTTTTATATTTCTTTTTACTAATGGTATTATCTTCCTTTTTCTTCTATTTTATGTCAGAAGGTGATGTTAAATTGTTGTTTTAAATATGCTACCTACATATGTTTTTAAAAATACCTTCACAATAATGTATCCTCAAATATATTTCTTTAAATATGTTTCTTTAAATATGTTTTTTAAGTATGTCTCTTTAAATATGTTTCTCTGAATAAGTTTATTTGGGAAACGAGGTGTCTTAATATATTGATTTATGTATATATGTTTTAATATTATGTGATATTTTTTAATAAAGTTTTTTTAATTAAGATGTTTTTGAATAAAGTAGTATTTTAGGTGATTTATAAACTTCATTAATTTGGATTGATACCAGCGATTTGATAAAAGACTTTGCACGACAGCTACTTGAACACACCCATAAGAATGTGTATATAAGAATGAAAAGGACATGGATGGGCAGATCTGATGAAGCCGTGAACACGGCGAAACGCATCATCACGCAAGTCACGCACCATACGTCACGCACTCTCGGAAGTCCCTCCCCCGGAAGTTTGAGGAAGCAGCAGTGGAAACGGCAATAACGGCGGCGAACAAACAGAGGGAATAGTCGACGCCCTAAGCTGCATATAGCCGAACACTCTGTAACCCTGTACTGAATGTGGAGGAAGGGGACATATTTGTGCTGTGCTGTGCAATAAATATTTTGGAATATTTCATCTGTGCAGTCCTATATTTGAAGAAGCTGTTAAAGTTAGAACAGGCTTACTCTGCTCTACCTTTGTGAGTGCAATATTTGGCATCTATATTTTATATTTATTTTCTCATACAGTTTTACACTATTGTTTTTTTCTGTGTCTCTCTTTCTTTTATGTACATTTCTATTTGAGAGGACATATGTATGTATAATATATTTTTATTTACACTAGACACTTTATGTGCACTTTGTATCACTTTGCACTTTATTACATTGTTTGCACTTGTGGCACTTTTTATAATTGGGTCTTAAAGACAGCGCACCTTATAATTTTAAGTATATATATATATGAGTGTTTGGAGGCGTTTTACACTTGTTTTTGGTGCAGCTTTATAATATATTGTTTGGATAGCTATATTTTAAGATGATTTTATTACTAGCACCTACTTTTTACTTGTTTTTGTGTGTATATATAATAAGTGTAGGTGCACTTAATATGAAAGAGGTAAATTATGGTTGAACAAACATATCGCAAATTGCAGGTTTTGTTTTGATTAGAATGTCTACAATTACCTCCGTCCTTATGGGGTTAATTATTGAATTCAGGTTTTTCAATCAGATCCATTGCCACAGGTGTATAAAATTAAGCACCTAGCCCTCAATCACCTAGATATTACAAAGTAACCTGTAAGTGGCAGGGCAGGGAAAAAAACAGCCTGGAAATGTTTTAATCACAGCTGCCCAGGGAGATGAACGCCCCCTCTCTAAGTGGATATGTTAGTTCAATTCTCTTCCAGGGTAGACCATGCACAGAGCCTTGCTGAAGAGCTCTTGCATAAGAAAAGGGTCCTGTATTTGTTCTGTACAGCTCAAGCAAAGTGTCAGGATACTGACAGGGATCCAATACGCAGAGTGCGGACAGAAGGAGGTACGTATACCGGACCTTAGAATGGCCGGACTAACGTAGGGACAAAGCAGAATAGTCAAAAGGTAAGCCGAGGTCGAGGGAGCCGGAGGACAGGTAAGCGAGATACAAGCCGAGTCAAAGGAGAGGAGAGGACAACAGGACAAAAGACAAGCAAGGGTCAAAACCGGAAACACAAGATAAAGAACGCGCTGAGTGACTAGCAAGCTAGAACCACGACAGGGCAATGAGCAGTAGTAAAGGTTTCCTTTAAATACCCTGTACCTAAATAGAGACCACGCCCCCAAAAGGTCCGGAATAGCGGTTCCCGGCACTTTATGCAAATGCCGACGTCATGACGTCGACGCTAGCCGTCGCGTCATAAAAGGGGGAGGAGCTAGCGCGGCCGGCGCGAAAACGGCCGGAATATGCCGAAATGCTAGGGGCAGGGAGCCCCTAAACAGAGAGGATGTCTTCCCTGGATTCAGCACCAACAGGTACCCTGACAGTACCCCCCCTTCTAGAAACGCCCACCGGGCGGATGGGACCGGGCTTAGAAGGAAAATGAACGTGGAATGCCCGAAGAAGACGAGGAGCATGCACGTCTATACCAGGAACCCAAGACCTCTCTTCTGGACCATAACCTTTCCAGTCTATGAGGTATTGCAGCTTCCCCCTAGAAATACGAGAATCAAGGATGGACTTGATGATATATTCCTCCTGACCATCCACACGGACCGAGGATGGAGGAGCAGAGTGGGAGGAAAATCTGTTACAAACAAGAGGTTTCAATAAAGACACATGAAAAGAGTTAGGGATGTGTAGAGTAGGAGGTAGATCCAGCAAATAAGAAACCGGGTTGATCCTCCTCAGTACCCTGTAAGGACCAATGTAACGAGGAGCAAACTTCAAGGAAGGGACTTTCAGGCGAATGTGTCTGGTACACAACCAGACCCTATCACCCGGAGAAAAAATAGGAGCAGGCCGCCTACGCCTATCAGCATGTGACTTAAACACCGCGGAACTACGTTCAAGAATTTGTCGAGTCTGATCCCACAACTTTCTCAGGTTGGCTATATGAATATCAACCGACGGTATACCCTGGGAAGGAGACACCGACGGAAGAACAGTAGGGTTAAAGCCATAGTTCAAGAAAAAGGGGCTATTACGAGTGGAACCACAAACAAGGTTGTTGTGAGCAAACTCCGCCCAAGGAATCAGACCGACCCAGTCATCCTGGTGTTCAGAAACAAAACAACGTAGATATTGCTCAATTTTTTGGTTAGTGCGTTCGGCTGCTCCGCTAGATTGAGGATGATAGGCCGAAGAAAAATTCAGTTTGATGCCCAACTGTGAACAGAAGGATCTCCAAAAACGGGAAATAAATTGGGAACCCCTGTCTGACACAATCTCATTGGGAATACCATGTAAACGGAAAATTTCTCTAGCAAATATCACGGCCAGTTCAGGAGAGGACGGAAGTTTAGGCAAGGGAATGAAATGGGCCATTTTAGTAAACCTGTCAAGGACCGTGAGGATAACCGTATGCCTACTGGAAGCTGGTAGATCAACAATAAAATCCATAGCCAAACAAGCCCAAGGTTTGTTGGGAACGACTAAGGGCTGCAATAAACCACAAGGGAGATCCCGCGGAAGTTTATTCCTGACACAAACATTGCAAGCCTTGACAAAGTCTTCCACATCCCTACGTAAACCGGGCCACCAGAAGTCTTTGGAGATCAGGCAGTAAGTTTTGTGGATGCCGGGGTGACCAGCGATCTTGCTATCGTGGAAACAGCGAATAATGTCCACTTGGAATTTGGGAGACACGAACAAGCGGCCCACAGGAGTACGTTCGGGAGCAAGAGATTGTTCGTTCTGAATATCAGCGAGCAATGGAGAGTGTATTTTGACATTGGTGTTGGCGATAATATTGACTTCAGGAATAATAGGGAACAAAGTATCCTCTGTAGAGGTGGTAGGTTCGTGCTGACGTGACAAAGCGTCTGCCTTAGTGTTCTTAGAACCAGGCCTGTAAGTAAGCACATAATTAAAGTGTGTAAGGAACATAGACCAACGTGCCTGCCTGGCAGATAATCTTTTGGCCTCCCCCATATACGATAAATTTTTGTGGTCAGTCAAGATGGTAACTGGGAGGACAGTGCCCTCTAACAAATGTCTCCATTCCTTTAATGCCATAATGATAGCTAAAAGTTCTCTATCACCAATGTCATATCTCCCTTCAGTGTGTGATAGTTTCTTGGAAAAAAAACCGCAAGGGTGCAGCGGCTTATCTAAACTTTGTCTTTGGGACAACACTGCGCCTATCCCTGTTTCAGACGCATCAACTTCAAGTAAAAAGGGTAGAGAGGTATCAGGATGAACTAATACAGGTGCTGAGGCAAAAGACTGTTTGAGCGTTTCGAAAGCAGATAAAGCCTCAGTAGACCAGGTTTTGGTATCGGCTCCTTGTTTGGTCATATTAGTGATAGGAGCGATAACAGAGGAGTACCCTTTAATAAACGTCTGTAATAATTAGAAAATCCAAGAAATCTTTGTATGGCTTTGAGTCCCTTAGGTAAAGGCCAATCTAAAATCGATTTTAGTTTGGTCGGGTCCATCATAAACCCGTCTTTGGAAATTACGTAACCTAAGAAAGTTACCTGAGACTGGTCAAAGCTACATTTTTCCAATTTACAATACAATCCATGTTGTAAAAGTTTCTGTAATACCTTTCTGACTTGTCTATGATGTGAATTAATGTCTCTAGAATGGATTAGTATATCATCCAAATATACAATTACACATTCATGTTGGAATTCTCTAAGAACTTCATTGATTAAGTCTTGGAAGACGGCCGGGGCGTTACAAAGCCCAAACGGCATTACGGTATACTCATAATGCCCGTAACGGGTATTAAATGCTGTCATCCATTCATCTCCTTGTTTAATTCGCACTAAGTTATATGCTCCTCTCAAGTCAAGTTTGGTAAAAATACTCGAGCCCTTTAGTCTGTCAAAGAGTTCAGTAATCAAAGGAATAGGGTAAGCATTCCTGATAGTAATTTTGTTCAATCCCCGATAGTCTATACAAGGACGTAAGGTACCGTCTTTCTTTTCTACAAAAAAGAAACCTGCCCCCGCCGGAGAAGAAGACTTTCTGATAAATCCTTTGTCTAAATTCTCCTTGATGTATTCCTCTAAAACTAAGTTTTCCTTGGTGGATAGAGGGTATACCGTACCCCTGGGAGGCATAGTACCAGGGAAAAGTTTAATAGAACAGTCATAAGACCGGTGGGGAGGTAAAGTATCCGCCTTACCCTTGTCAAAAACAGATTTGAGGTCTAGATATTGTAGTGGTATCTGAACGTCAGTGGATTGAGAAGTGTTAGCATAAGAGTTTACGGGGCAAACAGAAGTAACTCTCTGCAGACATGCTTTCCTACAACCCATACCCCAAGAAACAATTTCTCCACCCTCCCAGTCAATCTGAGGGTTGTGTCTCTTGAGCCAAGAATATCCTAGTACTACTGGGACTGCCGGGGAGGAAATTAACAGAAGGGAAATCAACTCCTCGTGGAAAATACCAACAGTAAGCTTAACGGGTTCGGTCTCATGGAATATTACTGGTTCAGATAAAGGTCTACCATCTATGGCCTCAACGGCCAAGGGTGTATCTCTCAATTGGAATGGGATACAATGCTTATTAGCGAAAGTTTGGTCTATAAAGCTTTCTGCTGCTCCAGAATCTAATAATGCCATCGTAGAAATAAACCCCTTTTCCCAAGCTAGAGAGACAGGAATCAGAAGCCTATGGTCTTTTTTATTATGCATAGAGGACAGTAATGAAACACCCAAGGCCCGTCCTCTAAGGGAACTTAGGTGCGAGCGTTTCCCGGACGATTAGGGCAACTAAGACGTAGGTGACCTCTCCGCCCGCAGTATAAACAGAGACCCTCCCTTCTTCTGTACTGTCTCTCAGCCTCAGATAAGCGAGTATTACCTATTTGCATAGGTTCTGGTGGAGTAGGATTATAGGAGTCAGGGTTCTGAAATGAGGGAGCGAGTCTTACAGGAAGTCTAGTAACTCTTTCCCGAGTGTTCTGCCTCTGTCTCATGCGTTCATCTATTCTGGAAATGAAGGATATTAAATCCTCTAAATTTTCCGGAAGTTCTCTTGTGGCAATTTCATCTAAAATTTCATCAGACAACCCATTCAAGAAAACATCCATAAAAGCTTGTTCGTTCCATTTCACTTCTGCTGCCAATGATCTAAACTCTAGAGCATATTCTACAAGGGTCCTATCTTGTTGTTTAAGGCGTAACAGGGATCTGGCCGCATTAATCTTCCTCCCTGGGGGGTCAAAGGTTCTTCTAAAAGCCGTGACAAACGCAGTGTAGTTGTAGACTAAAGGATTGTCATTCTCCCAAAGGGGATTGGCCCATCTAAGTGCTTTATCTATTAGCAGGGTTATAATAAAGCCTACCTTAGCCCTGTCAGTGGGGTAAGCCCGGGGTTGAAGTTCGAAATGTATGCTTATCTGGTTTAAAAAACCACGACAAGCATCAGGCGAACCCCCATATCGTAATGGTGAAGTGACATGGGAAGATGCGCCTACAGTGGCTACTTCCAAACCAGTACTTAGCGAGTGGCTGGCAGTGGAACGTATTTCTTCAGACTGGGTACTGGAGCGTGTTAACAAAGTTTGTAATGCTAAAGCCATTTGGTCCATTCTATGGTCCATGGCCTCAAATCTGGGGTCAGGAGGACTAGCACCTGCAGGATCCATCATGGCCCTGTCGTAATGTCAGGATACTGACAGGGATCCAATACGCAGAGTGCGGACAGAAGGAGGTACGTATACCGGACCTTAGAATGGCCGGACTAACGTAGGGACAAAGCAGAATAGTCAAAAGGTAAGCCGAGGTCGAGGGAGCCGGAGGACAGGTAAGCGAGATACAAGCCGAGTCAAAGGAGAGGAGAGGACAACAGGACAAAAGACAAGCAAGGGTCAAAACCGGAAACACAAGATAAAGAACGCGCTGAGTGACTAGCAAGCTAGAACCACGACAGGGCAATGAGCAGTAGTAAAGGTTTCCTTTAAATACCCTGTACCTAAATAGAGACCACGCCCCCAAAAGGTCCGGAATAGCGGTTCCCGGCACTTTATGCAAATGCCGACGTCACGTCGACGCTAGCCGTCGCGTCATAAAAGGGGGAGGAGCTAGCGCGGCCGGCGCGAAAACGGCCGGAATATGCCGAAAATGCTAGGGGCAGGGAGCCCCTAAACAGAGAGGATGTCTTCCCTGGATTCAGCACCAACAGGTACCCTGACACAAAGATAACGACATGGGTGTGCTGTCTTTGCATGTGACTTGTCTCTGGTTTCTTCATAAGTGGAATACCAGAGGACAAAAGGGCCAGGAAAGCATATTGTGCATTTGTTTGAGGAATGCTTGTGGGATTGCATGTGTGCAGAGTGAGCTGATTGTGGTGTTTTGTGTAAATAGTTTGTTTTCAGTTGTGTTGTGTTTGTGGTCTACTATGTGTAGCTAGGGACTAGTGACCAGAAAGCAGCCACGGACTGCACAAATTCAGTCTATTGGGTCTCATTTTATATATAGTGGCAAAAAAAGTATGTGAACTCTTTACAAATGACTAAATTTTTGTATAAATTTGTCTTAAAATCTGGTTTAGGTTTATCTAAGATATGTTAACCAACAAACACAATCTGTTTGTACTAATAACACACAAATGAATGCATTGTTCTTATGTGCATATTGAATATATCATTCAAATATTCACAATATAGGTTGGGAAAATTATGTGAAACTCTAGGCTAATGACTTCAACAAAAGCTAATTAGAGTTGGAAATTGGCAAACCTAGCCAGTTAATGAAAGGACATTGGAGGTGTGAATTAAAGCTTCTTTGACTTACAAAAAACACTCAAACATTTTGAGTTTGCTATTCATTAAAATGATCTGTTGATGTAAACCATAAACATCAGCATAAAGTGTGTGGTGACTTTAAGACATTAGAGTGTTTGTGATGGCACAATATATAAAATATTACTAATTTATAAGTGTTACTTTTTGCCAAAATGCACTGTATATTCAATAAATTTGCATGAAAAACAAAGTGCAATTCAATACTATTTCAATCACAATTAAGTATTTCAAACTAAAGTGTTCAATAAATACCTAGATCATATAAATCCATTTAGCATATATGTAAAAGAAAAAAGAAAACAATATATAGTGTAACACTATTTCTTTAAAAATAATAATCATATACAAGTAAAATATCTCTAACAAAAGTGGAGCAGGCAAGACTGCTCAGGCTGTAGGTTGTTCTCTCCTCCACTGTAATGGGTTGTTCTAGTAGATGCCACAGATGACAGCAGCAGTATATTCCAAAATTCTATATTTGCCAACTCGTATTAAAACAGTTTCAAGTGCAGTTAAAAACAAGGAAAACGGGGGCATGGCCAACCGTCAGAGGAGATGGCTGCATGTTAGCTCGACTCCGGCACCGCAGGCACTAAAACAGCGGGAGCACGAGCACCAACAAATATGGGGAACCCTAAAAGGACTCAAAGCGCCTACACAAGCAGGGGGAAAGTACCCGCCAAGAAACCGGGCTCGGTTTCCAAATTCTTTAAGGACTAGCATGGAGGAACACGGCATTGCAAATATGGCGCCGATGGCGGGAGAGCACCTCTCCAATCCGCCCAGCCCTGCTGCATCAGAGACCTCAGCAGCCTCAACGGAACAAGACATTAAGGTCCTGCTCCAAAATTTGCCCTCCAAGGCAGACCTCACAGCAATGCTGGAGAAACTTGAAACTTCATTCCAGCACAAGATGGAGGGATTGAGAGCTGAAATCCGGCAGGTAGGCCTCCGTGTCCGAGACCTAGAGGAAGACAGGGGTCAGGTACAGACCCAGCTTACCACCCTGTCAAACCATTTAGATGCCCACGAAACCCAAATGTCTCAGCTTCAAAGATCGCTTGACGACATAGACAACAGGGGGCGCAGAAACAACCTCAAGGGCCTTCCCGAAACTGAGGCTGAAGACATACAAGCATCATTGCAAGAGCTATTTAATTTACTATTAGAGAAACCAACCACAAAACCGATCCACTTCGACAGAGCACATCGCTCACTCAGACCCAAAGGCAACAATGGAGACGCTCCAAGAGACATCATATGTCACCTACACTATTTCACAGACAAGGACCGAATACTCAAAAAGCTAAGAGACACTACTCCGCCACTGCTGTTCCACGGACAAGAAATCCAGATTTACCAAGATCTCTCCTTGCTCACCCTCCAAGCAAGGCGACACCTAAAACCGATCACAGACCAACTGCATGCTAGAAACATCAGATACAGATGGGGTTTCCTCCTAGCCCTTATTGTCACACTCAAAGGGACCACCCACATTATAGCAGAACATAGAGATGTGACACCATTCATAAGAGCGCTAAAACTCGCAGAGGTATGCATTATGGACTGGTACGCAATGGACCCGGCGCAGACCCTTACCCGACAGCCAAGGGAACAGAGAAGACGTTCACCCCCCAAGAGACAGAGGATGGGATCCACAGACGACCGTAGAAGGGGAGACCACCCACTTGCTCAGAGAACCTGAGGGGCCCACAACACAGGCCAGGACTCCCCAGGGATGATACGCAACTAACCTCAAACCCAACACGAAAAGGACTGACCCAACTCGTACAGCAGGCTACTGGTACACCACATTATATCCCAGTTGGATCCATCATCTCGTCGTCTCAAGTCAGAGAGGCGCAACAGCAAAGGGCAACTCACAGATAATGCCACTGTGGACATACAAAAAAAAACAAAAAACAAGCAGGGCCTGATACTGGGACATTGAACTACATGCCGCTCCCCAAAATCACAACGAGCTGTACGAAAGACTTTCATAGACCAAGTCGTATGCTCATATGTTCACAGTCTGTATATGAAGTATAATGGTATGTAGCACTTAGTGACACAGGCCACCTAACACTCCCTGACCACACAAAGGAGATGTAAGGCCGGTAGCCCACCAACGCTCCTCCACACACATGCAAAACAACACTAGAGAGGGGGGTGCAACTAACAACACGTCAAAAAAAAAAAAACACACACATCCCTGATCTAATTTTGGGTAACCATGACATCTCCGCCCTGGAACCAAGCCTCCATCCTTCCCCTACACCTCACCCCATAACGCAACGACTGAACTTACGATCACCCTCAGCTCCAAATGAATATGACAAATGCAAGTGCCTGCTTGCCCACCGACACGTGCACGCCACACACCAACAATACAGCACATACATCCCTGCAGTCATACCGACCGCACCATCACCGCCACACCTCACACATTCTCAGAGCCGGAGACGCATACCGACCCTCCCGCTGTGTGACCTCACTAAGGCTCCAGCATTTCAGCCACACTAGATTTACTGTACATAGCTACATCCGAAAATATACACTACTCAGACGGGGGAAACTCACGCCCCCAGTCATCTCTGGCAGAGTGTAATACCAGAGCCTTTGTTTATGTTTATGCTTATGTTTGTTTATGCTTATATTTACTTTGTGCACTTTCCTTTCACAGTAAAGGTTCACTACAAAACGTTTCCACAGAAAAGGTTACACCACAAAACGCGGCGTTCAGTGCTCGCAGCTTTGACGGGGGGGACTTACCCACGAAAAGAGGGAGACTGATCACACAACAAAGTAGGTGACCATACAAACCCACCGCTACACTCCTAGCGTCACACCCTACGAATGGCTCTAAAAATTGTATCCCTCAATGTCAAGGGACTAAACACCACAAATAAACGCAGGCAACTACTAAGAGACCTGAAATCACGCAAAACCGACATTGCCCTCGTACAAGAAAACCACATACCTAAGACAGCATTAATAACCCTAAAAAACTGACACTTCCCACAGACCCACGAAGCTTGAATGCTGCACAAACGTGCCGGAGTGGCAATATTAGTACACAAAAACTGCCCACTCCAAGTGACAGGGACACAAGCTGACCCAGAGGGCCGCTACATTGTTATAACAGGCACGATACATAGCACGAAAATAAGAATCATTAATGTGTACGCCCCTAACGTACCAGACTCTACATACTGGGACACTCTCACAACAATAATCAACACTAAGGGGGAGGGATAACACTGGTGGGGGGCGACTTTAATGCTGTACCAAATCCGGCCATAGACAGGAGCACGAGAACAGGCTTACCCAGGTCCCACGGGAGAGGTGCACAGGATAAACTATTGCATACATTCCTCACCAACACACATCTCCTGGACTCTTGGAGGCTCCAGCACCCAGATACACGCGACTACACGTTCTATTCAGCGCCCCATGGCACATACTCGAGAATAGATCACATATTCCTCAATGATGTAGGGATGTCCAAACTCGTGCATTCCGACATAGGTAGTATCACCTGGTCGGACCACGCGGATATATCAATTACATTAGACAAACTCAAATACTCCGCCACTTGGACCTAGTGCCAAGCTTACTAAACAGTGACAAACTATGCGAGGACACGCGCACTCTTATCGCAGAATACTTCACACAAAACGCCACACCTAAGGTAGACCCAGTAGCGCTATGGGCAGCCCACAAAGCGGTCATGAGAGGACACTTCATAAAAGTGGCAACACACAAAAAGAAATGCAACACCCGAGCACTAATAGAATTTCAGGTTGCCCTACAAAAAGCAGAACAGCAGCACAAACAGAATCCAACAACCGGAAAACTAGCAGAACTCACCGCTCTAAGACATTCAATTAGGGGGATCCTGCTTGAAGGGGTCGCACACTCAATCCAGAGATCTAGGCGATTGTTCTATGAAAAGTCCAACAAAATGGACTCCCTGTTATCCAGAGCACTATGCCCCCACGGGGACTACAAACCCATCACAAAAATACGCACACTCACTCGGGAACTAGCAACGACTTCCCAAGACATAAACAGGGTATTCACGGAGTTCTACTCGAACCTCTACGGTCAGGCCCAATACCCACAAAACACACCGAAACAAATACGGTCCTCATTATGTACCTTCCTTGCCAGCATAAAACTTCCTGAGATAACATATAGTGACACATTCTTTATATGCAAACTTGGTTACCTATCACCGTTTCATTGATGACATATTTTTCATATGGAAAGGAGATGAATTGAGTCTCACTAATTTTTTAAGCTTTTTAAATTCCAATGATTGGGGAATCATTCTCACCTCTACTTCAAGTAGACAAGAGATTAATTTTTTAGACCTTACCATCTTTGTAGAGGATGGGGACATTCAAACCAAGAATTATTTTAAAGAAGTAGATTGCAATGGTTATATAGATCTCAAAGGTTGCCACTACAACCCTTGGCTCAGAAATGCCCCCAAGAGTCAATTCATGAGACTGCGAAGGAATTGCACACAAGATAAAGATTTTAACACACAAACTGCAGTGATTAAAGACCAGTTTTTGGAAAAAGGGCTATAAAGAAAGAGACCAAAAATGAATTTAGATGAAGTGAAAAATATGGAGAGAAAAGGATTACTGAAGTATAAAATGAAAATTAAGGAGAATAAAAATAGAGATACCCCATTCATTTGTAATTATTCTGCTAAAAATAAGCAAGTGTGACATGCCATTAGTGATGTCGCGAACCCGAAATTTTCGGTTCGCGAACGGCGAACGCGAACTTCCGCAAATGTTCGCGAACCGGCGAACCGCCCGAAACGCCATTGACTTCAATGGGGAGGCGAATTTTAAAAACACACAGGGACTCTTTCTGGCCACAATAGGGATGGAAAAGTTGTTTCAAGGGGACTAACACCTGGACTGTGGCATGCCGGAGGGGGATCCATGGCAAAACTCCCATGGAAAATTACACAGTTGATACAGAGTCTGGTTTTAATCCATAAAGGGCAGAAATCACCTAACATTCCTAAATCACAATGAATATGGACACCTGACATATGACATATTGAC
>OW240913.1:27018936-27039594 GCA_933207985.1 Pelobates cultripes | reverse complement strand
ACTTACCTAAGATGGCGGACGAGCTCCCTGAACATGGGCGCGAGCTGCACAGACCAGTGACTGGCGAATCAAGCATGGTGAAAGGCATATTACAGCGCCTCGATAAGCTGTTTGAGCAATTCTGGCATAGGATAGAAGCTCGGAAACAAAACTCACATCCTCAGCAACAGGGGAGGAGGCAAAGTGAAAGGAGCCATGCAGGGCCTGGGTCTCACGTGGGCAAAGCACCGTCCAAAGCATCAGCACATCCTCGTCCTAACCCACCAAGACGAAGGGCCACTCCGGTCACAGCCGTAAAACACGCTTCACTACGGCACAATCACGGCACCCGCACCCAGAGGCGGACCACTCCAGGCACATACAGCCACCCGACAGCCTCATCATACCCTATAGTCTGGATCCACAGACCCCAGGTGCAGGCCCCCTCGAAGGCCTGAAGGAAGAGTGAACACACCCTGGCATACCTACCTCAGACAGCACTATCCAGAGACTCTCCCAAAATGCCGAGTCGAGGTATTGGCTGAAACCACCACTTCACCTTGTGCGCGGCACCCGCACCCTCTAGTACATGTTCTCATGTACTGGACTTCTGCACCCGCGCTGATGATACCGTTAATCTAAATTTAATTTATGTTGTGCCATGATTGTTTTTTCCTGTTTGCATACCCCTAGGTAAACACATGCCATGACATGTTGGAGCAACCCAGGATCACCTCACTAGTAATCCTGCAATAGCTCACATCAACAGTTTTTCTCATAACACACGTTATATGCCTACAATCCAAGCTATTGTGCCACAGCTGACACCATATTAATTGTGTTGTATTCGTGCCTACACTAAAGGACAGCAGAACAGGATTCTATCTCATAGCTTGTACCTAGCCTGTTTAAGCATACTGCTATCTTGTAAAACACTCTTGCTACATACTCACGTTAAAACACTCAACTGAACCTCATTTGTTACACTAAGCTTGTTCATAAAAAGCTAAATGTGCAATTACTCATGCCACAGTCTAACCTGTATACACATATGTACGCTGTTGTGGCATTTGACCCTGATATGTACTAACCTATTCAATGTTTAACCTCTAACATGTTTCCTATCTTGAATATAAAGAAAATTGTGCTATGTATTTCAATGCCATACCTATGTTAATGTATGTTTCCGTACTTGCTTGCACCAGCTATCGTGGCAGTGCAAACATGATTGTTCACGCTAAGCACAAATAAAATAAAGAATTAAAAAAAAAAAAAGTATACACCTTTTAAAACATTTTTATGTTAACATATTTATTTCTATACTTCTTTATTTTATTGGTAAACTATTTATGGAATTCTAACCCTTGGAGGAGACTTGTTTGTTTAAAAAAAAAAAAAAAACCATAAGAAAACTATTAAGCTTAAAAATATAAATAAGGCACATGAAAAAAGAGCATGATGTTTGTTTTGAGAGAAAAAATACCAGATAAATAAACAAAGTCAGAATACACACTTGAAACAAGATGTTATTTGAAAAACACATGATCATGCAAAACAAAACCAGTTTAGATCAAGTCTTTATTTTATTAATGTCCTCTGATAGATTGCAATTCCTTATTTGCTCATATATTTGTTGCCCTTTCTCAGCAAAGCTAATATTTTTAAGAGTCCTTATGTACATCACATGAACAAGCATTGAGCAGCTTTCCCTCCCCGTGCCATGATTTCTCTCCTGAAACTGTCCTCAAAACAACACACTAAGCCCTCAATGAATACTATCCTAGCAAACTGCTTTCCTACCCTACCCTTACCTTTTGTGTCACTGTACCCCACTCCCTCTAGCATGCAAGCTCACTGAGCAGGGCCCTCAATCCCTCTGTTTTTGTGCATCCAACTCGTCTGTTTACAGATACGTGTCTGTTAGTCCACCCATCGTACAGTGC
Organism: Pelobates cultripes; assembly: GCA_933207985.1. Classification (NCBI taxonomy): domain Eukaryota; kingdom Metazoa; phylum Chordata; class Amphibia; order Anura; family Pelobatidae; genus Pelobates; species Pelobates cultripes. The sequence continues at coordinate 27,037,672 of OW240913.1, read as the reverse complement.
TACAGAACTTATTGGTGCTTTATAAATACAACTACTGCTGTTGCTACTACTACTACTACTACTAATAATAATAATAATACTTGGATGTCCCTAGCAAAAAAAAAAAAAAATGTTGGGAAATATTATTCAGCCAAATCAAAAAATTATTATGTGCACAAATCTAGAATTTCTCTAAGCCGATTACCGAATTCAAAGGAGAGCATTTATCTCAATGACTGACAGGGAGCTAAGATAGAGGTGCCCAGTTGCAGGATAACATTGTGTTAATGTCTATATATGATTTTATATTTCACACCTCACAAATATACATTTATTTAATTTAGGGATGGGATAACATAATATTAGAAATCCCGGTAGGTAATAATTTTGCTTCAAAGTGTTTTTCTATTTAGATACTTAGACTTACCCAGGCCTTAAATACACTTTCTACTACAATAAAGCATTTCTAGATACAGCATAGGCAGAAAGATAACGTGCTGTAAGGTATTCAAAACAGAAAATGAAATATAGTTGCATATAGATGGCTATCACATTTCTCTGCCTTCGGAAAGGGACACACCAGATTGTTAGATAGTTTTCCCCACACATGATAGCACTGTCTGAATTAGAATTTCCATGTGTAATTCAGAACAGTAAAGACGTTTAGTGGAAGAAAAATTTGATTAGATATCCAGAAAGAGCAACCCAACAAATCATGCATACCATAACAGGAAAATTACCAGAAGTACCAGAAGTAGTGAGAGGAGGGAGAAAATCAAAAAGAAGCCCCCAATATTTCAGCAATAATGCCTTTTATGAGGCTCTCTTGATAAAGGGATTTGTTGAGTTGCTCTTTCTGGATAACTAATCAAATTTGTATCTGGATTAGCATTTCTTCTTTTTGTAGTTATTTACTATATATTGAGAATTGTGATACATTTTGTAACTCTTTGTAGTTATTGACTATGTATAGAGCATTGTGATACATTTTGTAACTCTCTGTAATGTGCTATAATTACCAATATTGTCCTTTTGTTTGTTTGTTTGTATCTTGGGATACCTCTTATTATTAGACTCAATTAATAAAGTTGTTTCTATTAGTATGGTTGTGCTCCCCATTTAGTATTGTTATAGATTATATAGGTCCTTGGAGAAATAGGATCTTTTGAGTGAGCACCCTAATTTGGCTGGTTTGCTTTTGTTAATAAAATTCTGGTGTCATCGAAATAGTGTTCCTGCCTGTTCCTAATTATTTTTTTTATATGATCTGGCAACAGCTTAAGGAGCATTACCTGGGGAGTAGAAGGGAGAACACTCCTAATTACTTTTTGGATCAAAGAGCGGGTTTATTTCCAAAATAAATGAATTCGAACATATTGCCACACTATCTCATATGAGGCCTCCTACTACCTATACATAGCTAACAATTTGAAGAACTGTTGGCATGGTTGTCTGGATCCTGTGCAGCACAGCCCCCTAGTGTCCCCGGTGTCCACCCCAAATATGGCTTAAGATAGTTGCTTTTTTCCATTTATTTCCATGAATACATGTAAACTCGAAGAATTAGCAGTTGACTGAATGATACATCCAATGTATGCTTAACTAAATTGAACTGATTACAAGGTTACATTTGAAACCCCTGCTTGTATCAATGTACACTCACCCTATGATCAACCCGCTCCCAAAACTGTGCCAACATGCACTCACCCTATGATCACCACACTCATATAACTGTACCAATGTAGGCTCACCCCATGAGCACCCCACTCATATGATTGTACACAGTCAGGAATCGATGACATTATTAACACTCCACTGCGATCAAGCTCATGTGATATATATATATATATTTTAGAAATAGAAACACTTCTATGTAACTTTTTTCCCTCTTTAGTAAAATAAAATGTCGTCTTTCCCTCCCCCTCTGCGTGGAAATAGAGACATTACATAACACTGTAAATTCCTTAACATAATATTTATACATGATTACTTGCCTCCATTAGTGTTAAATATGGTCTCTTTATATCCAGAATGTTGAGATTTCCAATCAGTGGTAAAGGTTTGGGTCCAGGAGGATAATTTGGTGGTGTCCAGTCCCACAAGACATTGTAAAGAAATAAAATTGTTAACACACATATCATTGCCAGTATTAGTAAATATGTTGTATCCATTTTGAATGTCACAATGTATATAGCAGTTGGTTATTCTGTATTCCAGTGGGTTGTAAAATAGCATTCAACACAGCAAGCAAAAATATCCCACTAATGCAAGTTCTGAGACAGTTTGCTTTTTTTCCCCACACGCCCAGTCTAATGATACACAGGGATGGCACCTCCTACACTGTCACTACAGAACAGCAAGATTAGGAAGGAACAGTTTCCCCCTGGACAACTTCGGAAGGGGGAACATGACTGCTGCACATGAATAAGGGGCTGGATAAAAAAAAAATATATATACAATGCTGCAAAGTGCCAGTTTGGTAAGAGGCCGGGGGAGGAGACTCAGCAGAGACAAGGGACAGGAGAATACTGACTTTCCCGCCCGCCCACCCAGTTGGTTGTTTGGTGTCTGGCTTTGTTTTTCTGTTTTGTCACAGCTTGGCGGTATCCTGGACAGCGCAAAGAAAATGTGAAGATGAAGAGTTGCTTTGGGGAGATGACAGCCCGCACGGGAGCAGATGGCGGAGTGCCGACTGTTTAAGAATGCGTGGGATAGGCATAAGGCTATCCTAACTATAAGATAAGACTAGGGACTAATGAAAGTATTTAGAAAATTGGGCAGACTAGATGGGCCGAATGGTTCTTATCTGCCATCACATTCTATGTTAGGCTATGGAAAAAGGTTGGGGGAACTGTCTGTTGGGCAACCGCTCAACAGCTGACAGGTTTGGATAATGTTAAAAGTTATAAATTTAATAAAGCTGTGGCCGTTGCCCTTATCCACTAATAAGGTGTCTGGTGTGGACATGGATTATGGATCAGCAGTCATGCATTTAGAAAGAATTCATTTTTCTTTAAAATAAACATATTTATGTAAAATACATATCAGAGAAATTATGCTGTGACCCACAATGTGGCTGCCAAAAAAACCTCATAAAGCTGAAGAAAGTGTAGTGTTTTAGAGGATATAGTGAGGGAGCAAAATGAGTGTAACTATGAATGGACACGTGTCATTAAAACTTAACTTTTTTATTACATCATAGATACCTCAAACTGAACAAATAACGAAGTATCCATAAATATATATCTTAAAGACTACAAAAATGGTAAGTTGTAATGAATTAATTCCACTAAACAATTCAACATTGGTTTCTTTTACCAAAATGGTGGTAAATAAAGATTCAATAATAAATCACCCACAAAATAGTGTTAATTGAATGAAAGTAACTCATATAATCTCAGTACATGAATATGACACCTAGTATGCATCACTGATTTCTGCATATTTCAAAAAGGAGGAATATCACCTAAATGTTGATTTCAAAAGAATTCTTTAATGTAGTACAAATGGTGTATTGAACACAAAGAGTGGAGCATCTTCTCAGGTGCATATAGACAGCAAATTGGAAACTGGTAGAGTATTAGGTGCTCGCTAATATTGGGGTGAGGCAGCAGGGAATCTATGAATCTATACACGGATTCCCCAACCTTGTGACAAACAGTATAAGAAAAACAAAAAACAGTTGATATTCAGCCCTTAAATTTGTAAAACATAAATAAATATATACAGTTGTGCTCAAAAGTTTGCATACCCTTGGGGAACTAGTAATATATGTTTTTAAAGAAAACATGAGTGAGCAGGGAAAACACTTCTTTTATTTCTTACAGGATTCATATTCAACTGTAGTTTATAACACAATAGCACAATAATAAAACAAAACATGGCAAAAAAAACAACAACAAAAAAGTATGTATACTCTTAATGCGTCAATGACAGTGTGCAGTTATTTGTAATAATTGTCTTTGAGGCCCCTAATTCTTACAAGTAGTATAGCTGCCCATTCATCTTGGCAAAATGCCTCCAGGTCACACAAAATCTTTGGTCATCTTATTAAGCTCGATGATATTGGCTCGATGATATTAAGGTCAGAAGACTGTGATTGCCACTCCAGAACCTTCACCTTTTTTTGCTGTAACTACTGGAGGGTCAACTTGGACTTGTGCTTAGGGTCATTGTCATGCTGGAAAGTCCAAGAGTGTCCCGTGTGCAAAAGAATGCAAATTATCTGCCAGTATTTTCTGATAACATGATGCATTCATCTTGCCATTAATTATCACAAGATTCCCCATGCTTTTATAGCTCCCCCCACCCAAAAACATATTTAAGACACCACAATGCTTTACAGTGGGGATGGTATTCTTTTTACTATAGCCCTTATTGACCCCTCTCCAAACATAAAACTCTATGGTCACAACTGTAAGCGCTATTTTGGTCTTGTCACTCCAAATTACAGTGTGCCAGAAACTGTGAGGCATGTCACGGTGTAGTTGGGCATATTGTAACAGGGCTTTTTTGTAGCATTGGTGCAGTAAATGTTTCTTTCTGGCAACTGGACCATGCAGCTCATTTTTGTTCAAGCATTACCGTATTGTGCTCCTTAAAACAACCATATCATCTTTTCCCAGAGCAGCCTGTATTTCTCCCGAGGTCCCTGAGGGTTATTCTTTGTATCTTAAACAATTCTTCTGGCAGCTCTGACAGAAATCTTTCTTGGTCTACCTGACCTTGGTTTGCTATCAAGAGATCCCAAAATTTCCCACTTCTTAATAATGGATTGAACAGTACTGACTGGCATTTTCAAGGCTTTCAATATAATTTTATATCCTTTTCCATCTTTATAAAGTTCCATTACCTTGTTACTAACAGTTCTTTTTTGCTCCTTATGGCTCAGTATCTATCCCAGTGCATTCACGTGAGTGCCAACAAACTCATTGACTATTTAAACACAGACACTAACTGCAATTTAAATAGTCACAGGTCTGTGAAATTAACCTTTAATTGCCATTTGTTGTGTGTGTGTCTGTGCCAAGGCCAAACATTCAAGGGTATGTAAACTTTTGATCAGGGCCATTTGATTGATTTCTGTTATCACTATCATTTAAAAAGGAGCCAAACAACTATGTGATAATAAATGGCTTCATACAATCACTATCCTTCAAAAAAATACTTTTTTATTTCAGTCATCAAGTTTGGGATGAATGGGCTCAGTATGCAGAGATTTGGACAGACGCAGTCTTAAAATGTAAGGTTTTTATTATAAAGCAAAAAAGTATACCGGAAAAAGTCCATTATAAGTGGAAAATAAGGCAATATCTTTATTGGAAATAAAAGATAAAATAAAGTATTTTACCAGAGATTCAGCACTGGACAAATGATGAAAGGCTTGATTGAAGTTGTAGCAGGGTTGCAGGGGTTAACCAAGGATGGAACAAGGTTGCAGAGGTTAGCCAAGGCTGGAACCAAGGCTGGAACAGGATTACAGGGGTTAACCAGAGTCCAGGCATTCAAAGGAAAATATCCATCATTTACTAAAGATAACACCAGATCACCACGGTCGTGGGGTTAATGCACTTGCTGGGTGCCTCGGCCAGCTACAGCCAATAGCGCTGTACCAGCATATGTGATCGCTGTGACAGCCAGGCACAATGATCACAGTGCTGCTGGGACTTATGATCTGCCTCCCTTCACCTCTGTGTGTGTGGTAAGGTGGAGAGAGATGGATTGTTTGCAACTTTGTTTCTCTCAAAGTGTTCAAAAGTAGCAAAACCCCCCTTACCTGTTCCTGATACAAAAATTACCATGGATTACCCTTTGATCACTGATAGTGATTACAATATGGATCTCAGTACTTTTTTTAAAAACTCAGGGGTTAACTTTATTTTGTTTTGAACCCTCAGGGGTTAAATATATTATTTGTTTACTTTAATTTAAGTGTTTTAGCAAGCTGGGGTGGGTGGAAGCTAGGGGAAATTGGGGAATTCAGTGTGAGGGTAGCTAGGAATTTGAAAAGTTTTAGAAAGTTTAAACAAGTTTGTAAAAAGTGAAAAATGAAAAAAGTTTTTAAAAGTTTAGAAAAGTATAAAAAGTTAAAAAAGAAAGTAATTTATTTAAAGTCAAAGCATTTCTGCTTTGCTAGGTGTAAGCCCTGTGTTTAGCAATGATCTGATATCTATTTTTACCCACACGGGTTACATTTATTTAATTTCTTGTTTTATTTGTTTTATTTAAGTTATTTAGTTAGTTTGGGTGGATGGAAGCTAGGGGGAAATTGGGAAATCTGGTGTTTGGGTGACTAGGGTTAAAACATTTTAGAAAGTTTTAGAAAAGTTTTTTTAAAAAAAAGTGAAAAAAGTAAAAAAAAAAGGTATAAAAAAAGTTCAGAAAACAAAAAAGTTAAAGAAACTAAAAAAAAACCTTAAAGGGACACTCCAGTGCAAGGAAAACAATCTGTTTTCCTGGCACTGCAGGTCTCCTCTCCCTCCCACCTCCCAATCCCCAGTTGCTGAAGGGGTGAAAACCCGTTCAGTCACTTACCTGAGACCCCTGCCGATGTCCCTCGGCGGTGGTTTCGGGTCGCAGCCACTCCTCCTCCTCATTACTTTGGCCGGTGGGCTGATCCCGCGCGCAGTCGCGGAGACCTAATGCGCATGCGCATTAGAGCTCTCCATAGGAAAGCATTGAAAATACTTTTCAATACTTTCCTATGGGGAATTGAGCGATGCTGGAGGTCCTTACACAGTGTGAGGACGTCCAGCGACGCTCTAGCACAGGTTTTCTGTGCTATGGACCAGGAAGTGCCCTCTAGTGGCAGCCACTAGAGGTGGAGTTAACCCTGCAAGGTAATTATTGCAGTTTATAAAAAACTGCAATAATTACACTTGCAGGGTTAAGGGTAGTGGGAGTTGGCCCATTGGAGTGGTCTGGGTGCCTAGAGTGTCCCTTTAAGAAAATATATGTTATTTAGTTAAAGTTAACCCCTTAAGGATGGAGCCAATTGTATACATTTTGATCAAAACAAAATATTAACAAAAAATTTAATTTGTGCTATATGTCTGTTCAACCGTAATTCACCTCTTTCTTATTAAGTACACCCACACTTATATATAATTTTATTCAAATTTAACATCAAATTGTTAGCTAAGAAACATAATTAAATATGAATAAAATATAACAATATGTGAGAAATTGAGAAATTTTATTTTTTTAGTTTTTTTAGTTCTGCATGGAATTTTAACTGTGTATGTCATAATACTGTTAGCTGTAACTGCAATAAAACACACATATTTGTATTCAGCGATGTCTCACGATTAAAACAGTACCCCCTATTTACAGGTTTTATGGTGTTTTGGAAAGTTGTAGGGTAATTTATAGCATGTCACTTTGAAATTTGCCAGACTGGTTATGTTGCCTTTGAGACCATGTGGTAGCCCAGGAATGAGAATTACCCCCATGATGGTATTTTTGTGAATTTAACATTTTGTTAAGTTTCTCTTTGTCTAATATTCATTTTTTTAACCTTGATGTTGGGAGTAGGGTGTTTGGTGAGTTTTATATATGCATTAATATCTTTGAGTTGTCGGCAGGCCTCTTCCTTGTAGGATTATTTTGATAGGATAACTAAGCCTCTGCCAATAGTTTCATCATTTTGTAGTTCCTTTCTAGGTTCCCTTTTTTTTTTTAAGTTAGGTTAAAAATATATTTTATCCTCTTATTATTGCCTAGTGCATTAATGTCTTTGAATACTCTTTTCTCAAAAAATTCTTATGTGCTAGATTTAAAATAGAATGGGTAAAAGGAAGATTTTTTTTTTTTTTAACTTTTCTTAAAATTATCAACTTGGTCTATGTTATCTATATTTTTAGGGTTTTCTCTATTTTTACTAATATAAAACCGTTTTTATGTGGCATTTCTCACAATTTTGTTTGTCAATAAAAGTTAAAATGGATTGAATTTCTTCGTGGGGGCAATCTTTAATCCTTTATTTTAAAAAAAACACAATTGCACTTTGTTTAAGGTTGTTTTTTAAAAATCAAAATTTCGCATATTTTTGTTCTTTTTTTTATAAACCTCTCGATTCTTCATTTTTTTGTATGAACATTCACGCGTGCTCAATTGCATGGATTTGTGCGCACTCGCAAGCTCATAAATATTGGGACTGATATTTCTGTGTGATGTCACATTCGAATGGCATGCGCAGCGCATCGATTATGACTTTATCTGCTTCCTCGAAGCCCCTAAGGATATGGGCAGGCAAATACACATAACATTACTGCCGGGTGACTACAAACCTATGATGATCCTTATAATGTCACTTCAGGAAACACACAAAAAGAAGTATTAAAAGTTTTACAAGGAAGCCAATAAGAATCCACAATTAACAACGGAAATGATTGATCAATCACTGAATCTCCAATATATAATGAAGCTGCACTCAAGTAAAGCACACTTAAGATGAAGCCTTATGGAGAAATGCGTTTAGAGTGATCATATTGCCTTATTGCATATTTTCTATTGCTGCTATATTATTTTATATATTTGCAATTGAAATACAAGTTAAATCCTTGTAAATGTAATTTATGTTAATTTTATTTTGGATTCTACATACATTTTGCTGGCTTCTTCCCTCCACACCTCCCTCTGTACGTGTTACAAAATGTATTTTGTAACTGTTCCTTTAAATGACAAATTGCCCTGCTTCCCTGGATTATGGAGGAGCCTTTTTGCCAGCCTCCTCCCCCATGACCATGGACCGGGTGTGTATGGCCCTTTAAGAACAGTCTGTGAGCATATTGGGGCTCATGGACTTTTTATGGGACTGGTGCTGGCCCTTTAAGCATATTTTTAGGACATAGAGAAAATTGGGACAATGCTCGTTTAAGACGGTGTCCCCAGTGTCCCCAGACCTGGTTAAAACCCTTTGTTCCTGGCTATTTCCCACTTGGTTCAGTAAATGGGGCTTACTGAACCAAGTACCTAAATAGGGCTCTCTTTACAGGAAATGTTTATGGAAGGCTGTGCAAGTCACATGCAGGGAGGTGTGACTGGGGTTCATAAACAAAGGGATTTAACTCATAAATGGCGGAGGATTGAGCAGTGAGGCTGCAGGGGCATGTTCTATACACCAAAACTGCTTCATTAAGCTAAAGTTGTTCAGGTGACTATAGTGTCCCTTTAACAGATAAATCAAGAAGATCCTGTTTACTTTTACAAATAAACAATATAATACCCTGGAGGTCCCCCCAAAAAAAGAAAAATCTAAATATCTTATTGCCCCTAAGGCTGCCAGAAACTACTAAGGTTCCATCACCCCCAATAAAATATCTAAATGTTAAAACCAAATTAGTAGTTGTACCTGTCTGCGGGTACTCCGGTTGATCTCCATTACTTCTCAGCTTCCTAGGCTATTTTCAGACCACCCAATTTGACCTTGCTGAGTCAAAGTATTTGGTGCCACTAGGAGCATTCAGATGTCCATAACAAAGTAATCAAAGAAGCATTCAGAGGTAAAATATAGCAAGTGATTATTGCAGTGATAATAGCCTTTACCCCACACCATGAGTCAAGACTACATGTAGGGGTTAAACAGGACTTACTTTATTGCAGCTTTATTGAGGTAGTTATATCCACAGAGGGCAATTTCCATACAATAGGGTAATTAACAGTACACTCAATTTCTCTTCCAAACTCCATGTTTGTCTTACTGTAAACAACCCTCAGCCACACCAAAACAAACACTCAGCTCCATTTGGCCAATATAATTCAAACAACATGAAACAACAAATGCCACTTGTAAAATTACCAGCCAAGCTAGAGGAAACCCTACTCTGAAACCTTAAGTCCATGGCAGTATTGCTCTCAAATGTAGTAAACACAGATCATAAAGGCGTCTTTTTAGAGAGAAGAGGCTTTCTCCTTCCAAACAAACCATACTTGTTCAATATTTTTCTAATTGTCCTGTCATAACATTTAACATGCTAACTGAGGCCTGTTAAGTGTGAGATGTAACTCTTTGCATGGTGTGAGGTGAATTTACTAAGATGTCCACTCCTGGAAAGTTTGGCAACTGTATTGAATGTGTTCCACTTTTGGATAAACTGCCTCACTGTAGAATGATGGACTTTAAATTGGTTTAGCAAACTGCTAAAACTTTTACTTTTATAGAGGTGGTCACATGCATTACATTTCACCCTGAAGAAGAGGAGGGATAAGGGAAGCAGTAGGGAAAATGGACCATGTAGAGGGAAAGAAAAGAGAAATTTGATAAGGGATGAAAGAAAATTATGAGAAAGGAGAAACCAATAGCTTGGTTTCTTTCTGGAAAATTATGGGAGTATCGTGTGCTGCAGCAGTCATTTTTTTAATCAAATTCCAATGTCTTATTTACTTTATGGATAATGATAGTCTATTTTGGAAGTTTACTATCAGCCAACAGTTCTGCTATAGCCCTCTGGCTTGGCAAGGTGATCTTCTGTTCTTGTGGGATACGATAGAAAAAATAAGTGAAGACACAGCAGACCAAAGCAACTGAATTTGAAAGCAGGTCTACCAACAATGAATATAAATTTCCCGTGCGCCAGACTCATTCTAGCAAAGGTAAATAAGTGTTTGATGCATTTTAAAAAGCTTAAAATCAATTTGATACCAGCGTAGTAGGGTTTTGTAACCTTGTTCCTTAAATGTTTTTTTTTTTTTTTTTAGACAGTACCAGCCTTATATAATATGCTGAGGTTCCTGCATTTCAGGTATTGGTACATTAGTCATCATTAATGTTTTTCGTTTGCTCATATAACCTTTTTTACTCTATAAAACATTAATTTTCCAGATAGCAAGACAAAGAGAAAAAATGAAAAAATATATATACACTACAAACATAAAGATGGTGACATACCCTCCCTAATTGTCCTCCATAATATTTCTACCTTTGATATATGAGTTATCTTTTTGTTGTTCCTATTCTTTTTATTTCTTACTTTGCATCCTAAATTAAACTACCAAAGTCAGCTTGTTTAGCCACCTATCTATATCAACAGTCCTTTTTACTTCAGACTTCTATTTAGACCTCCTTTCATCTTAAGTTGCAAAATTAGTTGGCTTTTTACAATTTCCCAGTTCGACCTTCTAGCTATTGAGATCTTGGCTGCTATTAAGGCATGTGTGAAGAAATATTGCAAATCCAAGTTATATTGATTGAGGTATAAATGCAGTAAGATAATTTCGGGAGAGAGGGGAATTTAATTCCAGTTATTGCTTCAATTTTGGATAGAAACAATTTCCAAAATTCCCCCATTAGGGGACAACTCCACCAAATACAGGGAGTGCGGAATTATTAGGCAAGTTGTATTTTTGAGGATTAATTTTATTATTGAACAACAACCATGTTCTCAATGAACCCAAAAAACTCATTAATATCAAAGCTGAATATTTTTGGAAGTAGTTTTTAGTTTGTTTTTAGTTTTAGCTATGTTAGGGGGATATCTGTGTGTGCAGGTGACTATTACTGTGCATAATTATTAGGCAACTTAACAAAAAACAAATATATACCCATTTCAATTATTTATTATTACCAGTGAAACCAATATAACATCTCAACATTCACAAATATACATTTCTGACATTCAAAAACAAAACAAAACAAATCAGTGACCAATATAGCCACCTTTCTTTGCAAGGACACTCAAAAGCCTGCCATCCATGGATTCTGTCAGTGTTTTGATCTGTTCACCATCAACATTGCGTGCAGCAGCAACCACAGCCTCCCAGACACTGTTCAGAGAGGTGTACTGTTTTCCCTCCTTGTAAATCTCACATTTGATGATGGACCACAGGTTCTCAATGGGGTTCAGATCAGGTGAACAAGGAGGCCATGTCATTAGATTTCCTTCTTTTATACCCTTTCTTGCCAGCCACGCTGTGGAGTACTTGGACGCGTGTGATGGAGCATTGTCCTGCATGAAAATCATGTTTTTCTTGAAGGATGCAGACTTCTTCCTGTACCACTGCTTGAAGAAGGTGTCTTCCAGGAACTGGCAGTAGGACTGGGAGTTGAGCTTGACTCCATCCTCAACCCAAAAAGGCCCCACAAGCTCATCTTTGATGATACCAGCCCAAACCAGTACTCCACCTCCACCTTGCTGGCGTCTGAGTCGGACTGGAGCTCTCTGCCCTTTACCAATCCAGCCACGGGCCCATCCATCTGGCCCATCAAGACTCACTCTCATTTCATCAGTCCATAAAACCTTAGAAAAATCAGTCTTGAGATATTTCTTGGCCCAGTCTTGACGTTTCAGCTTGTGTGTCTTGTTCAGTGGTGGTCGTCTTTCAGCCTTTCTTACCTTGGCCATGTCTCTGAGTATTGCACACCTTGTGCTTTTGGGCACTCCAGTGATGTTGCAGCTCTGAAATATGGCCAAACTGGTGGCAAGTGGCATCGTGGCAGCTGCACGCTTGACTTTTCTCAGTTCATGGGCAGTTATTTTGCGCCTTGGTTTTTCCACATGCTTCTTGCGACCCTGTTGACTATTTTGAATGAAACGCTTGATTGTTCGATGATCACGCTTCAGAAGCTTTGCAATTTTAAGAGTGCTGCATCCCTCTGCAAGATATCACACTATTTTTGACTTTTCTGAGCCTTTCAAGTCCTTCTTTTGACCCATTTTGCCAAAGGAAAGGAAGTTGCCTAATAATTATGCACACCTGATATAGGGTGTTGATGTCATTAGACCACACCCTTCTCATTACAGAGATGCACATCACCTAATATGCTTAATTGGTAGTAGGCTTTCGAGCCTATACAGCTTGGAGTAAGACAACATGCATAAAGAGGATGATGTGGTCAAAATACTCATTTGCCTAATAATTCTGCACTCCCTGTATGTACACAGTCTCCCACTTCCCCGTCGCATCTCCAACATATGTCTGATATATTCTGATCTATTTTGTTCAGGCAGCTAGGGACCAAATAAAGTCTGTTAATTATCTTGAAGTGCATCTCCGCTAAGTTTAAGCGTTTGATATATTTAGCAACTGTTAGCCATGCTTTTTCCCAATCTTGTCTGTCAATTTTTTTTAAATTTTCATATCTTTCTCCCACTTCTCCATAGCTGGGAATGTAAGGTCTTCCTCCCCCTGTCTCAATATCAAGTTACACTTATTTAGCACGTTTTTCATATCTTTTCCTTTTAATAAATTTCCTAATTTTCTGCTAAATTATGATTTTTCTTTATTCAGAGCTTTAATTAGGTAGCTTTTAATCCTCATATAATTATATTTTTCAGTTTCTAGAAGACCAAGTTTGATATGTATTTGTTCAAATGGATTAACATTTGATCCTGTCGTTATATCTTGTATAGTTTGTATGCCTACCCTACTCCAGTTTTTTAGTCTTAGATCTTGCATATTATTTTCCAGTATTGAAATCAGTAAGGTATTAATAATACGGTTTTTGAGTCCTGCACTTTCTTTTATCTTGCTCCATATTTCTCTTATCAGTCTTGTCTTTCTCTTAGAGTCTTATCAGTGTCTCTTTCTTGAGTAGACCAAAAACGCATTAATAGATCTTTATTATCTGACATTTCTTTTTCCACAGCATACCATCTTTCTAATTTGGAGCCTGCCAGTTGCGAAATAATACAGTGGAAAATAACACTTGCTTTATAGTACTGTTGAATTATTGGGAACCCTACCACTCCATGGGATTGATTTATCACTAGAAGTTTTCTTGCCATTCTTGTTTTTTTCGATTGCCATATAAATTTAGAGAAGGACTGTTGAATCATTAACAACCAACTATCAGGTACCCTTAAGGGAATCATTCTAAACAAATATAGTCACTTTGGTAAAATATAAGATTTAATAATATTAATCCGGCCCCACCATGAAAATTCCATCACTCTCCATTCCCTTAAAAGCTTGTTCATTTTAATAAGAAGTGGGAGAAAATTAATCTCCACAATTTTTGGGGAATCTGTGCAGATATTAATTCCCAGGTAACTAAATGATTTCTCAACCCAGACAAAATCAAACCTCTTTATGATCTCCTTTTTTCTTCTATATTTATATCACTAGCTAAGATAGTTGATTTGTCAGTATTTATTTTATATCCTGAAACCTGGGAAAAGTTCTCAATAATTTTCCTAAGTTGTATTATTGATTGTAAAGGTTTTTCTATTGTTAGTATCACGTTATCGGCATAAAAATTTATTTTTATGTTTTCTTTGTTGTAATCAAAACCTGATTTTCTCTTCTTGTCTAATGTCCAAGGCCAGGGGTTCTAACAATATTATATAGAGTAGCGGAGACAATGGGCATCCCTGTCTTGTTCCGTTAGAAAATGTGAACCACTCCGATCTAAAGCCATTTCACATAACTCTAGCTGTTGGTACGGTGTATAGAGCCAAGATATTTTCAAAAAGTCTTCCCTCTAACCCAATTGCCTGAAGTGATTGCCTCATGAACTCCCAGTTGACCCTGTCAAATGCTTTCTCAGCATCTAAAGACAGGGTCAACATGGGAGTTCCCATCCTCCGCATGGAGTTCAACGTGTCCACCAATCTTCTAATGTTATGAGGGGAGGACCTACCTGGGAAAAACCTGACTTGATCCCTATTAATCATGTCTGATATGATTTTTTTTTCAAGCATTCCGCTATCATGGCCGAATAAAGTTTAATATCGGTATTTAAAAGGGAAATTGGGCAGTAGTTTTTTCTGGATCTTTTCCCTGCTTAGGGATTGGGACTACATTTGCGTGCAATAGTTCTGCCGGGATGTCTTTAGATGTTCCGAAAGAATAAAAAATTTCAATCAAATCTACTTTAATATTATTTTTTAATAGTTTATAAAAGAGGTTAATAAATCCATCTGGCCCTGGGGATTTATTCTTTTTAAGTTTATTAATACAAAATATCAATTCATCTCTTGTAATTGCAAATGAGTTATTTTCGGGATTTTAATATTCTTAAAAAACTCACTGATATCCGATTTATTAATTTGACCAGAAATATTGTATAAGTCATGGTAAAAGTTTTTAAATGCTTCCCCTATTTTTTCTGGCCTTAAAGGACCACTATAGTACCAGGAAAACATACTCGTTTTCCTGGCACTATAGTGCCCTGAGGGTGCCCCCACCCTCAGGCTCCCCTTTCCACCGGGCTCTAGGGGGTGGAAGGGGTTAAACTTACCTTTTTCTCCAGCACTGGGCAGGGAGCTCTCCTCCTCCGCCTCCTCCTCCTCTCCGTGCGCGCATTCAGCCAGTCTCATAGGAAAGCATTCATAATGCTTTCCTATGGACGCTGGCGTCTTCTCACTGTGATTTTCACAGTGAGAAGCGCGGAAGTGCCTCTAGCAGCTGTCAATGAGACTGCCACTAGAGGCTGGATTAACCCTAATATAAACATAGCCGTTTCTCTGAAACGGCTATGTTTATATAAAAAAGGGTTAAACTTAGCTGGACCAGGCACCCAGACCACTTCATTAAGCTGAAGTAGTCTGGGTGCCTATAGTGGTCCATTAATAAAACTTTTCCTTTATGAATGATTTTAGTAATAACCTTTTGGCTTTTTCTGTTTTTAGTCTATTCGACATTAGTGCTTCCGCTCTATTTCCCATATAATACCACTTCCGCTTCATACAAATCAGGGCTTTATTAGCCTTTGCTATTAGATGTTCGTTAATTGATTTTTCTACTTCTGTTATTGTATTAGTAATACTTTTCAATGGATTCTTTTTATTTTGGCAAAGCAAGCTATCCAATTTTATATACAGCTCTGCTAGATTAGCCTTTTTGTTATTTAATTTAGTTTCTTTAGCTGTTAAACTTCTAAAAAGGCATCTTATTACTGATTTATATGCACACCAAGTCATTGATGGGGAAACTTTATTATTTCTATTTTCTTTAAAAAAGTGGTCTGTAGTTTCTTTAATTTGTTTAAGATTACCTTCGTTTTTTGTTCCTTATATGTTACACATATGGATAAGGAGGAAGTATAATCTCAGATGTCTTGTCAGATTATATGATCACCCAACAAGCCTAAATCTTTCTCCCATGGTAAAATATATGGCAATGAATTTTCAAAGGAATGAGAAGTTGAGGTAGAATATAGGGTAGGAAAAAGATGGCATAATTAAGAGAGGTCTGGCTTTCACTTTTGATGTGAGATATGCCAAAGTTGTATTTTTCTTTACTTTACATTAAAGTAGCATTTTAACTAATGGAAAACTCTGTACACTACACTGTAGGTCCATTATGTATTGTTAGTATTATTAATTATGCATATGGGGATGGCCATAATTGTTGTTTGTTCGGCCTTAGCAATGTAAGAATTTCATTGAGGTAATAAATAAAATTATATTGTATAGTTCTTTTTATAAAAACAATTATACTTGTATATTACAAGTTTATGAAAGAAAAAATGTGTCATTGCCTGTTTGTCTGTATATCTGTCTGTCATTGTGGATCTATTAGTCTGTCTATCTGTATCTGTGTATCTGCGTGTGTGCCAGTGTGTCTACCTGTGGTTCTGTATATCTATCTGTTGGTCTGTGTATATATCTGTTTGTCCATGTATCTGCATCTGTGTATCTGTATGTGTATCAGTGTGTGTATGAATGTGTATATATATGCATACATCTCAGAAACATCTCAATGCAAATGTCAACACTACATAAAAATACACCCCTACATTCACACACACATACGCCATATAAAAACATGCTTACATTCAAACACTGCCTAATGCTAAATACAAACCTGCAAGGATGGGCAAATGGTAGATCCATAGCTGGCAAAGCATTGTGGGAGTAGTGGGGATCTACCTGTGGCAACCCATGCAATAGGGAAAAGGGTGCAAATAAAAGTCTTGCACCAGAGCCCTCTCTAAGTTTCTTCTGCCACAGCAAAGCAAGGCCCATAAAGACATGGATGAATGAGTTTGGTGTAGAAGAACTTGACTGGCCCTCACAGAGCCCTAACATCAACCCCATCGAACACCTTTGGATGAACTGGAACAGACATTGCAAGCCAGGCCTTCTTGTCCAACATCAGTGCCTGACATCTCAAATACTGTACTGGATGAATGGGCAAAACATCCCACAGAAACACTCCAAAATTATATGGAATGCCTTACCAGACGACTTGAAACTGTTATAGCTGCAAATTGGGGCCAACTACATATAAATGTCTATGTATTTATAATGCAATGTCATAAAAGTCCATGTTAGTGTAATGGTCAGGTGTGTTTTCACACTTTTCTGTCCCTTTCCTTTACCTCCCTGTACTCCTTATTGTATCCACCGTCGCGGCTTTTTCACCACCATCGGGCCATTTTTGACAGGGTCTTTATTTACATTATACATTCCAAGCGTGTATCTAACCTAGGGTGACCCCTTATTCAAACAAGGGCATATATCAGTGTTACTTCCACTGCATTAACAGGAGTGAACCCCCTACACTGGGTGACCCCCAAGCAAGATTTGCACAGACCCTTCAGTGGCAAGCATACTACAGGGGTGACACCCTACCTACACTAGATGACACCCAAGCGAGACTTGCAAGACCCTTCAAGGGCAAGCATACTATAGGGGTGAACCCCTAATAGCTGGGGTGACCCCCATGCCTTAATTAAAGCTCTCTACACCTTGCCATACACAGACCACAGGTCAGTGGTGGCTCTAGACTTGGCGAGGCCTTAGGCGAAACTCATACATGAGGCCCCCACTAACACCATTATTGGAAAAAAACTGCAGTTGACTTGTGTGTGTATAAGAAGCTGTAGATAGATTGAAGGGCGGGCTTGCAGTATTGGATATAGAGAACTAGTCTTTGTATACGTCGTTGCATTGTCTACCTGTGTGTGCCTGGCAGTGAGTATCTTTGTATATGTATGCATGTTTCTCTGAGCATGTGTATGTTTGTGTTACTGCCTGTGGCCTTTGGCATTAAAGGACCACTATAGTGCCAGGAAAACATACTCGTTTTCCTGGCACTATAGTGCCCTGAGGGTGCCCCCACCCTCAGGGTCCCCCTCCCGCCCGGCTCTGGAAAGGGGAAAGGGGTTAAACTTACCTTTTTCCAGCGCTGGGCGGAGAGCTCTCCTCCTCCTCTCCTCCTCCGTTCCTCCTCCTGGCCTGAATGCGCACGCGCGGCAAGAGCTGCGCGCGCATTCAGCCCGTCGCATAGGAAAACATTTACAATGCTTTCCTATGGACGCTTGCGTGCTCTCACTGTGAAAATCACAGTGAGAAGCACGCAAGCGCCTCTAGTGGCTGTCAATGAGACGGCCACTAGAGGATTAGGGGGAAGGCTTAACCCATTCATAAACATAGCAGTTTCTCTGAAACTGCTATGTTTATAAAAAAAATAGGTTAACCCTAGAAGGACCTGGCACCCAGACCACTTCATTAAGCTGAAGTGGTCTGGGTGCCTAGAGTGGTCCTTTAAGTTCATGGCGAAGCTATGTTTTATGACAGTGTGTAGAATGATTGCCTTCAGGGGGTGACAGGGTGAGTAAAGGAGTAACTGTGGCAGGGTGAGTGTAAAAAGAGCAGGAGGGTGCCAGAGTGCGGAGAGTGGTGCCCGTGTGTTTAGAGGGAGAGATAGTGTGTATGGAGGGGGGTGACAGTGTGTGCGGAGAGAGGTGACAGAGTGTGTGGGGGTGACATAGTGTGAGGGGGTGGCATAGTGTGAGGGGATGGCATAGTAAGAAGGGGTGACAGTGTGAGAGGGTTACATTAGTGTTAGGGGGGTGACAGAGTAAGAGGGG
>OW240913.1:27005025-27018836 GCA_933207985.1 Pelobates cultripes | reverse complement strand
GGGGTGACAGGGTGAGGTGGCAGGGTGAGGGGGGTGACAGGGTGAGGTGGCAGTGAGGGGGGGTGACAGGTGGGGTGCAGGGATCAAAATGTACCTTTTTCCCTGGTGGTCCAGTGGGGTCAATCTGTCCCTGGTGGTCCAGTGTCCTGGATGGCTCCCTGGTGGTCCAGTGGTCTCTCCGGTCTGCAGCTCCGCCGGATGCAGAGCTGCAGACCACGTGGTGAGTGTCTCGCGATCTCCAGTCAGAGCGTTGCCGTGGTAACCCGCGGCAACGCTCTGATTGGCTGGAGAGTGCGAGATACCTCAGTCTGCAGCTCACACCCGGCGGAGCTGCAGACTGAGGCCGGCTCTCCCCGGGCGGACTGACAAGAGGGGCCTCGCACCCGGCGGCATACAGGGCAAGCCGCCGGGCCCCCTCCTGTGTCGGGTCCTCGGTCATAGACTGAGGACCCGACATGTCAGTCTACCCTCAGGTGATTTAGGCGGCCGCGAGGCCCCACACAGCGCGAGGCCTTAGGCGGCCGCCTAAATCGCCTAATTAGAGAGCCGCCTCTGCCACAGGTTATACCTATATATGTAATACGGCACCTCCAGGTTACGACTGGCGTGATCCGTTCACCTCCTAACCGGATACAGGAGGGAGAAACCACAGTGACGTAACAAGGGTGAACCCTTTGGTCTATATAAAGGATTCCCACGCCTCACCTTACACGGGCTCTGACCCGATTACAATTGACCACTCATCCCGGTCTCATAGAGGGTAACCCTCTCCTTAAAAAAACACTTACTACCATTACCTTACACCAAGTGATTTTGATTGACGGACTACACTGGGTGACACCGAGTCGTATGTGGAGGTCCACTGTGTAACAACACCAGTACTTCTGTACCTGAACCTGTTCTATCTTCCACAGATGGGAAGATTTAATTACCCACAATGAGCAACCGACCTCAACCACCCTCTGATAAATGTGGGAGTGGCAGCCTTAGTGGAGAAAGCTATTGTGAATTTGGTGCACAACTCCCCCGACATGGCGGGCATTGACACAGCAACTACCGCAGACACCAATCACCCCGACAACTCCAAAATAGACACCTCAGCGTCCAAGAGACACTGGAAGGGCACCGCCAAGGACCCTTTGAAATTGATTACAGGGTGTCCGACATTTATATATATGTATACTTTGGATATGTTTGTTTTATATTATCAGTAATATCTCTTCCCCTTTCCATACTCATTAGTTTCTATTTACCCACAATCTTGTGCAATTATGGACTGTTCCGCAATGGAACGCATGGTGGAACGCACAAGCCCCCATTTGAACACAACAGATCTTTAGAACGCATGTGGAACGTACAAACCGCGCTCCGAACGGAACGTGATGACGTCAGACATCCTGAAACAGGAAGTAATCAAGATTTGATTGCGGACAGCCGAATCAACATAGCAGCACGATATGGATAAAAACATAGAAACATAGAATGTGACGGTAGATAAGAACCATTCGGCCCATCTAGTCTGCCCAATTTTATAAATACTTTCATTAGTCCTTGGCCTTATGCCTATCCCACGCATGCTTAAACGTCTTTACTGTGTTAACCTCTACCACTTCAGCTGGAAGGCTATTCCATGCATCCACTACCCTCTCAGTAAAGTAATTTTCCTGATATTATTTTTAAACCCTTGCCCCTCTAATTTAAGACTATGTCCTCTTGTTGTGGTAGCTTTTCTTCTTTTAAATATGGTCTCCTCCTTTTTTGTGTTCATTCCCTTTATGTATTTAAATGTTTCTATCATATCCCCCCTGTCTCGTCTTTCCTCCATGCTATACATGTTACGTTCCTTTAACCTTTCCTGGTAAGTTTTATCCTGCAATTCATGAACCAGTTTAGTAGCTATTCTCTGAACTCTCTCTAAAGTATCAATATCCTTCTGAAGATACGGTCTCCAGTACTGTGTGCAATACTCCAAGTGAGGTCTCACCAGTGTTCTGTACAATGGCATGAGCACTGCCCTCTTACTACTGCTAATACCTCTTCCTATACAATCAAGCATTCTGCTAGCATTTCCTGCTGCTCTATTACATTGTCTCCCTACCTTTAAGTCATCGGAAATAATCACCCCTAAATCCCTTTCCTCAGATGTTAAGGTTAGGACTCTATCAAATATTCTGTACTCTGCCCTTGGGTTTTTACGTCCAAGATGCATTATCTTGCACTTATCCACATTAAATGTCAGTTGCCACAACTCTGACCATTTTTCTAATTTACCTAAATCATTTGCCATTTGGCTTATCCCTCCTGGAACATCAACCCTGTTACATATCTTAGTATCATCAGCAAAAAGACATACCTTACAATCAAGTCCTTCAGCAATATCCCTAATAAAAATATTAAAAAGAATGGGTCCAAGTACAGATCCCTGAGCTACCCCACTGGTGACAAGCTCAAACTTTAAATATACTCCATTGACTACAACCCTCTGTTGCCTGTCACTCAGCCACTGCCTTACCCATTCAACAATATTGGAATCCAAAAGATTGCAGTTTATTGATAAGCCTTCTATGTGCAACAGTGTCAAAAGCCTTACTGAAATCTAGGTAAGCAATGTCTACTGCACCACCCTTATCTATTATTTTAGTTACCCAATCAAAAAAATCAATAAGATTAGTTTGGCATGATCTTCCTAAAGTAAACCCATGTTGTCTCTGATCTTGAAATCCATGTGTTTTTAGATGTTCATCAATCCTATCCTTTAACATGGTTTCCATTACTTTCCCCACTACTGAAGTAAGGCTTACTGGCCTCTAGTTGCCTGACTCCTCCCTACTACCTTTCTTGTGGATGGGCACAACATTCGCTAACTTCCAATCTTCTGGGACTACTACTGTTAACAATGATTGATTAAATAAATCTGTTAATGGTTTTGCTAGTACACCACTGAGCTCTTTTAATAACTTTAGGTGTATTCCATCCGGTCCCATTGACTTATTTGTCTTTACTTTTGACAGTTGAAATAAAACCTCTTCCTCTGTAAACTCACATGTAATAAATGGCTCATTTGTCCTTTTTCGTAACTGAGGTCCCTTTCCTTTATCTTCATCTGTAAATGCTGAACAAAAATATTAATTGAGGCAGTCAGCTCGACCTTTATCCTCTTCTACATACCTTCCTTCTTTTGTTTTTAATCTAACTAATCCTTGTTTTACTTTCCTTTTCTCATTTATGTATCTAAAAAATGTTTTGTCCCCTTTTTTTTACTGACTGTGCTATTTTCTCTTATGTGTGTGATTTGGAATCTCTTATAACTTGCTTAGCCGCTTTCTGCCTAATCTTATAGATCATTCTGTCTTCCTCACTCTGTTTTTTTTTTATAATTACTAAATGCTAAATTTTAGTTTTTTACTATTTTGGCCACATCTGCGGAGTACCATAGTGGTTTCTTGCATTTTTTGCTTTTACTGACAAGCCTAATGCAATTTTCTGTTGCCTTCAGCAGTGCAACTTTTAAATAATTCCATTTCTCTTGGACTCCATTTAAATTGCTCCAATTTGGTAATGACTCCTTTACACATTTTCTAATTTTAGAAGTCTGTTTTTTTAAAGTCTAAAACTTATGTTTTTGTGTGGTGTGACTCAGTCACTGTTCTTATATTAAATCACACTGACTGATGATCACTGGATCCTAAACTTTCACCTACAGTAATATCTGATACCAAATCTCGATTTGTTAACACTAAATCTAGTATGGCCTCCTTACGAGTTGGCTCCTCAACAACTTGTTTTAGGGACAATCCGAGCAGGGAGTTTAGAATATGTGTGCTCCTGGCACAAGTAGCTAATTTTGTTTTCCAATTCACATCATGAATATTAAAGTCACTTATGGTGATAACGTCCCCCTTCATTGTCATTTTAGCTATTTCCTCAACTAGTTGATTATCCAACTCTTCTATTTGTCTTGGGGGCCTATAAATCACACCTACACAAGTTACTGTGTGATAACCAAATTCTAACGTAACCTAAACGGACTCTATGTTCGCCTCACTAACTTTTACTAGGCTAGATTTTATGCTATCCTTCACATACAGGGCCACCCCTCCCCTTTCTTGCCTTCCCTGTCTTTTCTCTATAAAGATTACCCTGGTATTGCTATTTCCCAGTCATTTTTCTCATTATACCATTTCTCAGTAACAGCGACTAAATCTACATTATCAGTTGCCATTTTTGCCACAAGTTCATGGATCTTATTCCATAAACTGCAAGCATTTGTAGACATGACTCTAAGCTTATCCTTTTTTAACACACTTGCTAAAGGCACCTTCTGTCCTTGTTTTTGGGGGCAATTGGATTGCTGTTTTATCACCCTTTTGCCCCCCCCTCCTAGTTTAAATACATCCTAGCAAAACCTCTGAACTGCTCACTGAGAACATTTGTTTCCTTTTGAGAAAGATGCAAACCATCTTTTTTGTACAGTTTATTTCCATTCCAAACAGAGCTACCATGAGAAATAAAGCCAAATCCTTGCTCCTGACACCATTCACCAAGCCACAAGTTAAAGTCTCTAATACGCATCCGCCTGTCGATCTGAGTGTTATGCACAGGCAGAACTTCAGAGAATGACAGTGTGAAAGCAACCTGCCGTATATCATTGGCAAAAACTCTAAAAACTTCCTTAACCTCTGAAACCTCAATGCAAGCCAAGTCATTTGTCCCTAGATGGACAAGTACATCCAATTCCCCTTCCTGCTTTGCTCGCTTAACAATATTACAAATACGTCTCCTGTCTCTGTGAGCACTAGCTCCGGGAAGACATCTCACAAGACCACAGTTGTCCATCTCCACACCTCTTATGATGGAATCCCCCAACAACAACTGCTTTCTACACCACAGTTTCCATGCCTGTCTCTACAACACCATTACCCTCAGTGCCTGAGCCTGTCTCCACAGCATCACTACACTTGGTGCCTGAGCCTGTCTCCATAACTGTAACGAGAATATACCCCAACACGCAGGATTCAGCTAAACAAAAGACAACACAGAGGAGAGATACGTCTACCGGACCTTAGAATGGCCGGACTCGACGTATATGAGAGGAGACAGAGTCAGGAACAATCCGAAATCAAGGGCACAGAGAGACAGCGTAAACTAGGACAAGCCGGGGTCTGGTACACAGTAAACAACAAGCCGACAACCAGAACAGATAAGGATAAAGAGAAAACGTAGTCAGAAACAAAGCCAAGGTCAATACGGAGAAACACAACTGAACACAACAAGCGCTAAAGGGAACTGATACAGAAACCACGATAGGGCAAGGAACAAAGGAAAGAAGGTGAGTATAAATACCTAAACATCTAATTTGATTGGTCCCTGTCACATCCACGCCCCCAAAAGGTAAGTGTATGGGGAGTGTGGCATGACAGGGACCAATGGGATGCCTTTTCCAATTTAGGCACCCACTGTCCCTTTAAGAGCGCGCCCGATACCCGCGGCGCGCTCTTAGAGTAGGTAGAACACGTGACCGCTACTAGTCACAGCGGTCGGCTGAGCCGCGCGCGGCTCGTGCAGCAGCAGGACCGCGCGCGGCTCGAACAGAGGACCCCGGCCGGCCCCTGGAAAGGGTAAGTACCGCTACAATAACACCACTACACCTGGTGCCTGAGCCTGTCTCCATAACACCATTACACTCTGAAAGTGCAGAAAATGAATTATGTAGAGTAACAGACTGTGCAATATGCATTTTATCCACAACTCTAAGTCTACCAGATCCTACAGTAATCCATCTGCCATTCCTAGGACGTCTCTGCGGCAGTGGCTTTGCAGCAGATCCAGCCTGAGTTTGTTTACCAGATAATTTACTTATCTCAGACTTCAAAAATACAATCTCCTGCTGCAATATAGAGAACTGTCTACAGATTAGACAGCATCCAAATCTCAAAAAAGTGGAACGTAAAAAAAAAATGCATAACAACTATTACACTGAACTAAGTCTGCCATTTCAATGAGGTGAATAATTTAAATCAAACAAATCTTAAATTTTTAGTCCTCCTGAATACCACAGATTACCTCCAGTTTATCTCCAGAATATCCCCAACCTCACACTTAGAAGCAGCACCAAGATGAAGCAACCAAGCTATATTAGCCAAGCTAATGACAACAACCCTTATATAACTCCTAAAATCACCACCCACTAGGAATGTTTAACATCTGGATAGGCCTATGCTTATTTGCAAACAATAGCTAATTAACTAGCAATCAATAGTAAGTATTTAGCTAATCAAATCAAATGCCTTACCAAATTACCAACAGGGAATCAAACCTTGTACAATCAGTAACCTTTTCTTACAGATGAATCCTACCAAATTACCAACAGGGAATCAAACCTTGTACAATCAGTAACCTTTTCCTACAGATGAATCTTACCTGTAAAAGTAGAAAAGAAAACTCTTAGCAAAATCTTAGACAGTTGAAGATTCTGTAAAACTCTCCAGAATATCTCCAACCTCACACTTAGAAGCAGCACTTAGATGAAGCAACCAAGCTGGATCAGCTTCTGTCCACCCTGGATCAGCTCCTGTCCTCCAGGACCATGTGGGAAAGACCTCTCCTCCAGGAGAGCATATCAGAAACAAGCTCTTAAAAGAGCTAAGTGATTAAAAGCTCAAGGAAGTATGCAGAGCATAGCAATCCCCAGTGTGATTATAGCAGTTCCCTCAAATAACGAGACAAGGCTACGTATTGAGGGTCAAGAAGTAATAATGGACTGATTGTGGGGTGTATTTAAGAGGGAGGGGGGGGGAACTTTTATGCATTTTTGTACTTGTCTTTTGAATGAGAAGCAGTCCCTGAGGAAGTCCCTGAGTGGGATGAAACGCGTTGAATAGATTTTATCTGTATTTGACGCTGACTGATTTTTACTTCTGTGTAAGTAATACATATTTTTATACTATACTTCAATCTACTTTCACCTTATTTTGGATGCACTTTGTTTTACATCCTGCTGAGACCTGCAATGTCAACTACTAAGAGAGAGACACATTTCGAGATATCCAATGATTGCTGAATGCCCTTTATTCAATCAAAGTGTGAGTGACCCATTGGCACTAATAATTACCTTATCTGGGTTTTACAGAGTTGCACTATGTTCTATTTTTATTTCCCCTAGTTGGATTCACCCTATTTTGTTGCAAATATCCGCATTAAATACCTGGAATCACTGGTGTATGGAGAGGGACTACGCTCCCTTTACAGCACCTGTTACAGTAGTGCAACATTTTTTATCAACCCTTTTTTCAACAGGGTGGTCGTATCGTTCCATGAATGTGATACGTTCAGCAATTTCGGCTGCACACGTTCCGATAAACGGCACTCAGATCAGAAAGGTTCCTTTGGTGTGCCGCTTACTATGGAGTATCAAACTATCCAGACCCCCGGCTCCGAAGTATAATCGATCGTGGGACGTAGATTTGGTTATTCGCTTCCTTCTAAATTAGCCGGATAACTCAGATCTCTCGGTCTGACAACTATCAGACAAACTCACATTGCTTTTATGTCTAGTGTACTTTCGTCATATTTCGGACATTCGAGCGTTCGATGTGGACGGTTTTTCGGTATCCCCAGAGGGTGTTTCCTTTATGGTGTCTTGTAGAACCAAGATGGACTCCTCATCCGTGTCATACCCATTTTTCCCGGCGGTTCCCCGTCTCTGTGTCGTGAGCACTTTGCTTCGCTACGTAGAAGTTACTACTCCCATTCGGTCTTCACGATCAGGTCAACTTTTGGTCTCTTATACCAAACCGTACAAGCCAGTTACTACGACCACATTGGCTACATGGGTACATTGGCTTTTATCCTTAGCGGGAGTGGAGTGGTGTCAGGGCTCAGTCGGTTCAGGGGGACCGTCGCTTCTTGGGCCTTCATGGTGGGGGCCTCCCTAGCTGATATTCTACGTACAGCGGATTGGACCAGAGAAGATACCTTCAGAGTCTTTTATTTCCGCCAGACTTTACTCACGTCCTTTTTGTTTTTGCCACAGCGTTAAAAATGCAAAATAGGAAGCCTCCTGTCATGTAATAAAATTATAGATTATGCTAACGTAGTGTACCTATAATCTTAATTTTAATAATGACAAGAGGCGAGTATTTTCCCTCCCTGGGTTTCCCTCCCTATACTCAAGTGATATTACTACATGCATTGTTTACATTTCTTATATTACTACGATTTACATTACAAGGACGCTTCTTTGTATAGTATTGATGATTTTATAATTGTATGTCTTGTAGGTTAATACCTTTATATTGTGGTTATGTGGTCTAGAAATGTAATATCAGTTAGATTACATTATAAATTATCAAAACGTCTAAATTAAATTAAGTTTAATATGTGGACACACGTTGTTTTTCACCACCTTTCACTTGATTCTGTTCTTTTCAGTGCATTCGTCATTCAGGGATCCGGAATTGGACAAACAGGACCATTTCAAAATCCAACCCAAGTTTCGTTTTTCAAAGTTATTCAAGTTTTCGTTGTTTCCTGATATTCTCATAGACTGTTTTCGCATCCAAGAAAGAGGAAGTGATGTGCCTGTCAGGGCTTTATATGGATGTGATGCTTGTTTCTGATTGGTTTAAAGTTTCTTGATTGACTTGTGTTGCTGGAGGCATAAGTAAAGAAAGTTATGCAAAATACTCGCCTCCTGTCATTATTAAAATTAAGATTATAGGTCCACTACATTAACATAATATACAATTCTCTGTCTAATCTTTATACTAGAGATTACTTTTGTTTTCAGTTTAGAGTACGTTTGGTCAATCTTATATAGTGTTATTGTATTTTCAATTTAAACCTTTGTAGCCATCTAGTGGTTTATATATGGCACTACACATTTGTAATATTTTGATACATATACATATGGAGTGAGTTGTACTCTTGATATTGTCTACAGTACAGTATATCAAAGTAATAGCCTTCATAATCGATAATAAATGTACACATGGACAACATAGAAACATAGAATGTGACGGCAGATAAGAACCATTCGGCCCATCTAGTCTGCCCAATTTTCTAAATACTTTCATTAGTCCCTAGTCTGATAATGACTCCTCTACCCATATTCTAATTTTAGAAAAGTCTGTTTTTCTAAAGTCTAAAACTTTTGTTTTTGTGTGGTGTGACTCAGTCACTGTTCTTATATTAAACCACACTGACTGATCACTGGATCCTAAACTTTCACCTACAGTAACATCTGATACCAAATCTCCATTTGTTAACACTAAATCTAGTATGGCCTCTTTACGAGTTGGCTCCTCAACAGTAGGGAGTTTAGAATATGTGTGCTCCTGGCATAAACTATTTACATACATATATATATATATATAAATATATATATATATATACACACAGAATCTTCCCTCCTCCATGATAAAGTTCATAATCTATATATCTATATACAGTAGGTAATGATCCAAAAAATAGAAAAAATAGAAAAAATGAAATGAAAAAATAGAAAAAATCCAACCAAAAAAAGGGAAAAAAGAAAAAGAAAAGAAAAAAAGAAGAAAAAATAATTATAAAAAAGTAATACAGTCCTGATAGATAGCAGTCCAAAATATAGTGCACTATATGGTTCACTGTTTATGGGTGGATCTCACCAATGTAGAAGTTGCTTTTTGATATACACAGTAGGAGGATGCTGAAGTCTGCAGATGATAATGTGATAGAAGGGGATTGCGCGCTCGGGACGTTCATGTCCCTTCGATGGCCCCTGTTCTCTCCGTCCTGCAGATGCAATGGTTTATATGTCCTAAATTGGCGGCTAAATTCCACTTCGTAGACCTACTTCCGCATTCTGATGTCAGCATGCGTCGCTGCGTCATGCGTATTCAACCAAACTTTATTGTTCACAAACACATTGCTCCTGTAGACAACTTAATACATTTAACCAGAAGAAATGGCTCTTTAAAGGATAATACCACAGCATAATTTATATGCAATAAGAGGAGCATCTGGAGTGGACCCTAATTGTCAACTACCACAACAAGAGGACATAGTCTTAAATTAGAGGGACAAAGGTTTAAAAATAATATCAGGAAGTATTACTTTACTGAGAGGGTAGTGGATGCATGGAATAGCCTTCCAGCTGAAGTGGTAGAGGTTAACACAGTAAAAGGAGTTTAAGCATGCGTGGGATAGGCATAAGGCTATCCTAACTATAAGATAAGACTAGGGACTAATGAAAGTATTTAGAAAATTGGGCAGACTAGATGGGCCGAATGGTTCTTATCTGCCGTCACATTCTATGTTTCTATGTTTCTATGTCAATGTACAGCACAATAATAAACTAATGCAAAACCGAATAGTATATGTACAGTAGAGGTGGCCTATGGAGTGGACATTGTAAATGAAAAAAGAAAAAGAGGAGAGAAGAGACTGCCAAAAAGCTATTTTACTAAACAGCATATCTAATTACACAGTTATGAATATAAGGCAAACTTAACACAAACCAAATAGTTTGAAATAGTCTAAAAAATGATAAACAAAAAAGACAGAAAATCTTGGAATATTTCCAAGTAGGTCTATCCAACTGATGAACAGTTATTATAAAGCTCACCTGTAACAGATGATCAAGAGAAAAAAATAAAGCGAAAAAATCTGTAGATATAAGCCAGTTGAGCAACCAGCTAAATAAAAAAGAGAAAAAAGAGAAGAACAATTATCTTTATTATGTGCAATGAAAGAAAAAAAGAAAAAAAGAAAAAAAGAAAAAAATACAAAAAAGAGAGAAAAAATATATAATAAAAAGGAGAAAAAATAATATGAAAAATAAGAAAAAAATAGTAAAATCTGAGTATGCAACTCACCTGTCTAACAATGCCCCACAGTGCCACCGGGCCATGTGCGTGAGGGACCCTGTGCTGCTGGCAGGTAGCGGACCCAGGAGGGTCAAAGTGTTGGCAGGAAAGAACACCGGACCAAAACTGGTCAAGGGGAGCCTCTGTAAGGAGCACAAAATCATAGAGCAGACAATGAATGAAAACATGAAAATATTATAAGAAATGTTTAAGATTATAATCTTCATTAAGTCTTAATGGTGACAAGGTCTCCAAGGTACTTATCCATTTGGTTTCTCTCTGGAGCAAGAGCTTCTGTCTATCTCCCCCCTTACGTAGGGGTGGGATTCTGTCTAGGATTTGAAACCTCAATTGGTTTACATTATGGCCATGTGTTTTAAAATGCCTGGGTACCGGAGCCTCCACTGTATTGTGTTGTAATGCTGCCCTAATGCTCCTTTTATGCTCCCCTATCCGCTCTTTCACTGGCCTGATGGTCTCCCCCACATATAAAAGCCCACAGGGACACTTTAGAGCATATACGACAAAATCTGAGTTGCATGTGTAAAATTCTTTGACATAAAACTTTTTGCCTGACCTGGGATGAACAAAATATTCCCCCTTGATCACACTGTTACAGTGTGAGCAGTTTAGGCATGGAAAGGTACCCTTCTTGGGTTCTGAAAAAAATCTGGTTTGTTTCTTAGAGCTGCCAATATCTGACCTTACTATCATGTCCCTCAGGTTCGACGCCCTCTGGTATGAAAAAAGCGGGAACTGTTGGAATATCAGGGGTAATTGGGCATCCCCCTGAAAAAGTTGCCAATGTTTTAATATAACTTGTCTTATATCTCTGTTAAGTGGAGTGTATGGCGTCACTAACGTGATCCTTTCTACTTTGTTTCTGGCCCCTGCACCCGAGAGAGTTTCCTGTCGGGAAAGAATATCAACTTTCTGTCGCTGATTATCGACTATATGTGTGGGATAGCCCCTCTCTATGAATTTTTTGGCCATGAAATCTAAGCCTGTCATCACTTTATCTTCCTCTGATACTATCCTTTTTACCCTTAACAGTTGGCTGAATGGTAACCCCTTCTTAAGATGAGTTGGATGAAAACTCGAGTAGGTCAATAGATTGTTACGGTCAGTCGGTTTTATGTACAAGTCACTGTGAAGGCAATTAAGTACTCTCTGTACCTGAACGTCTAAAAAAGGGACCGTCGTCGTATCACAGTGCATAGTGAATTTAATATTTACATCTTGTGTATTTAACGACTCAAAAAACTCCTGTAAATGGGCCCTAGTGCCGCTCCAACATACAAACACGTCATCTATGTATCTCTTCCAAACTAGGCATTTAGAAAATAGAGGATGCTGGTAGATACATGTTTCTTCCATTCGATTCATGTAAATGTTGGCGTATGCTGGAGCGACATTCGAGCCCATGGCTGTACCTTTGAAATGAGTGTTACCATGATGAAATACTATTATCTTTATGAATTTATCTAAAACCATTACAATAAATATTTTGAAATTGAATGCAGGATTAGCAATAAGTTTCATTGCAATTTTTTGAGTGCGGTATTCATATTTGTTTATGATTGAAATTAGGAGGTTGTTGTGGGGTTAAACCTCGAATACCTGCACCTTACGTAATTGAGTGCCAGCACATATTGTGTTTTTGTATAAAAGTGATTAGCTGTGCATAAATAGAGATTGATATGCCTTATCCGGTGATACAAACAATCACACTGTCCCTATAAACAGTTAACTCAAATAGCACAAACGGATTGGTGGCTGAGCTGAGCCTGAATAGTACTGACCCTGAACAGATAAACCCGAATAAAATAAAGACCTGAAGAAAAAACCCTAATCAAAATGAAATAAACTTGGTAGTGCTGAACCTAGATAAAATTCATAATAGAAGTGGTTACGCTACTAGAGGTGGAGTTAACCCTGCAAGGTAATTATTGCAGTTTATAAAAAACTGCAATAATTACACTTGCAGGGTTAAGTAGTGGGAGTTGGCACCCAGACCACTCCAATGGGCAGAAGTGGTCTGGGTGCCTGGAGTGTCCCTTTAAGTATAACTGAACTCAGTTTTACTTATCTGTTTCTAGTAGAAACATTGAATACAGGAAAAGTTGGTCTTTAGTGCTCTTCTGTGAATGCCGACTTCTTTGTTTGATCCTCTGCTGAATCCGATATCAGAAAGGAGGCTCTGGTCATAAATATCGATGTGCCTTTGGTATTTCCTTGCGATTTTATCAAAGCTTTGTTGAACTCGGAATGGAAACTCACTCTGCTGTATTATGCCTTCGTTCTGCTGTCATGTGGGCTTCGGGGTGTTGCAGTCACGTTAAGCTTGTTCCTGGTTGGCTTGAAATATCAGCAAGATTTATCTGTCGGACATTTGAACAGTTGTTTCTTCGATAAAGCAGGTTATCCAATTCATGCTCGATCTTTCCCTTATTACAAGTTGCAGTTCATCGTCTTGCTTCCACCTTATCACCACACTTGTGTTCAACACCATGTGGGCGTCCTGTGTCGTACGTCATCATGCTTCCAACCCATTCCCCCACAACCCTTTTCTTAGACCCTATTATAGACTTTATTTATTTTAATCTTTTTTTCTTTGGTTATTTATGGAGTTGATTTTGTGATTCCGTTTGCCCGTTTTCTGGGTTCAGTTTTTCTCTTTTCCTTCCTGCTTGCCCTCTTCTCTCCCCTCTTTATAACAGGAAATTGACAAATGCAAAGAGTACATATCTAGAGAAGAGGGAAGAAGAAGACAGGAGAATAGTGGTATTATTTCTCTTCCTGTTTTATTATTAATTGGAAAAAACTTTTAACCATAATGGAATGATTATTAATTTAGGGCTTCCATTTTCTTTATCCATATATCCCAGTTTTCTATTTAGGTATATCTGCTACCTAAGTTCATTAAGATGCCCTTTTCCATTTTTTCCTGCCATATGACTTGTG
>OW240913.1:26832352-27004925 GCA_933207985.1 Pelobates cultripes | reverse complement strand
AATCTATAACAGTGAAAAAAAGTTTTTTGTTTTTAAATCCAAGCTATTGTGACACCAGATATAAGTGGTGGCACTGACTGAAGGAAATGGGCTGGTATGCACTGTGAGCCTGACACACAAGCTGGCAGCAGTGGCGAACAACTGACTGCTATTCAATCATAACAGTGAAAAAAGAGGGTTTTTGTTTTTAAATCCAAGCTATTGTGACACCAGATATAAGTGGTGTCACTGACTGGGGAAATGGGCACAGTATGCACTGTGAGCCTGACACAGAAGCTGGCAGCAGTGGCAGACAACTAACTGCAATTACATTACATAGAAAAAAAAATAAAAAAAAGCATACCTAACCCTAACCTAGCTATGCATTTCCCTATCTAATGAACAGCAGCTACACTTTCCCTCCTCTCACTAAGCATGCAGCTTGAGAATGAATCTAAAATGGATGCCTTCCAGGAGGTGGGAGGGTCTGCTAGGGAGGGTGTGCTGCTAATTGGCTGGAATGTGTCTGCTGACTGTGAGGTACAGGGTCAAAGTTTACTCAATGATGGCGAATAGGGGGCGGGTCGAACCGCGCATATGTTCGCCCGCCGTGGCGAACGCGAACATGCTATGTTCGCCAGGAACCGTTCGCCAGCGAACCGTTCGGTACATCACTAGTAAGAAATATTAAGAAGGGAATAGAAACACAGTGTCTCACATCATTTCAAATATTTTCACAACCAAAACCCAAAAGACCTCTCATTCTGTGCACTGAAAGTAGTCAAAAGAAATTGGAGGGGAGGAGATTTTACAAAAAAAATTGGAATTGAAGAAATGAAACTTATTTTTAATCTAAATACTTTAGCACCCCATGGCTTAAACATCGACTTTGAATTGTGCAATTTTTTACAATAGATTGAATCATATATTTTTATAGATTAAGTTAATATATATATATATGTATATATATATATATCTTTCATATATATTTTAATGAAAGCACCTTTTTTTTTTTAAATATATATGTAAGGACTTTTATATATATTGATTTCGAATTGTGCCATTTTATATAATGGATTGTGTTATATATTGCTACAGGTATTTAAATAAGATTGCACATATATTTTTATAACATTTTAATGTAAGTAATTAGATTTTTTTATTTATATATTTTTTTTTTTGCCCTTCTTCCCCTCCAATATTTTTTCTTTCCAGCACATCTAAATATTATACATATGTTCCTTTTATAATCATATATATATATATATATTGTCACAGACACACTATGGAAATGCAAGTGTATTATTGATGTAATTAATGTGTTCACCTCACTACTTTTTTATATGTTCGTCCATATTTATAAGGGTGGTCTTTGGTTGACTTGTATTTCTGATAAGTTGTATTTTCGTTGTTGTTTACTACTTTTTCTTTTTTGAGGAAATATTTATAACCTGTAAGGACAAAAACAAGATTGTTATATATCTATAAGGACCTTATAATGGAGGAGGAACGCATGAATGCGTTCCACAAGATAGGAAGCCAAATCACATGAACGCACGGGAACTGCACTTCCGGGTTCACGGGTGTTAGAACACGTGACCGGACGGAACGTGCGTTTCATTGGACGGAACGTGCGTTCCCTTGGACGGAACGTGCGTTCCATTGAAATCACTTAAGGTCACACGGACGCAATCAATTAATCAATTATGGAGGTATAAATCCACCGAAAAGAAGCCGGACTATTCACTAACCAACTGAGGAAGCCAGGATTTTGGCGAAACGCGTTTTGGACTTTATTTTAAACTTGTTG
Source organism: Pelobates cultripes (assembly GCA_933207985.1). Classification (NCBI taxonomy): domain Eukaryota; kingdom Metazoa; phylum Chordata; class Amphibia; order Anura; family Pelobatidae; genus Pelobates; species Pelobates cultripes. The sequence goes on along the minus strand of OW240913.1, from coordinate 27,003,136 downwards.
TGGACTTATACAAGCCCATTAATTTTATTTTATGTGTATTTACTTTTTATATTGTTAATTTATTTATAGTAAATAAATTGTGTATCCTTCCATCATTGGGACCTTCCTGTCTGTTCCATATATACAAAGGAGGAAGAAACCAGAAGGATATACGTTTAGTGGGTGGTTGATCTCCCCTAAAAAGATCACAGAGCGCTACACACTAGAGCCAGGTGACCAATTGGCTCTACTCTTGTGAGTTGTGAATTACCACTTATTTCCTGTTCACATTCATATATAGTTCATACTATCTGCACTATGTATATGTTGTATATTATTTACAGATTACTGTAAAGGAATACCATTAAATATATTTGCCATATATCCAGGTACTCCAGGTACTTTAGAGCTCCACTTATACTCTTTTTTTTCTAGGTTGGCACCGATGCTCACACGCCTAATCCACCCGGACCAGGTGGGGTTTATCCCCGGTAGACAATTATATGAAAACACACGTAGAGGGGCGGTATCAACATGAAATCCGAAAAGCCCTCACTGGCCATCTCCTTAGATGCGGAGAAGGCCTTTGACAGGGTGCAATGGCCATACATGTTTGGCCTACGGGAAGAGTGGGGATTCCCAGCAGCCTATATCAAGTCCACGCGCGCTCTGTATACCAACCTGAGAGCCCAAACCCTGATTGCAGGGGCCACAAAGACCCCCTTCCACCTCCAGAATGGATCACGCCAGGGCTGCCCATTATCGCCACTGCTATTAGCCATCTCCCTAGAACCGCTACTGCTGGCCATACGCCAACACCCACACATACACATACAAGGAATAAGTGTAGCAGAGGAAACCTTCAAAGTATCAGCGTATGCAGACGATGTGCTGCTGACTCTCACAGACCCCCTGACCTCCATGGACCACTTGACAGGCCTTTTGGTCACGTACAGAGCCCTATCGGGCTATAAGGTGAACCTCATCAAATCCATGGCACTTCCATTTCACCTCCCGGCCCAAGACAGAGCACAAATACTTGAAAGACATTGCCTACACATCACTACAAACAACATACCCTATCTAGGGGTTAGACTCACGGCGCAGCACGAACACCTAGATGAGACAAACTACTCCCCATTGATTCGCACACTCTTGAGGGACAGACAAACCCATCTCATAGCTAGGTAGACTCCACTCAAAATGAACATTCTCCCTAGATTACTATTCATGTTTCAGGCCCTGCCCACACCAGTTAAGAGAAGCAACCTATTCACGCTCCAAAAAGCGATTGACATGTTCATTTGGCAAAAGAAATGACCCAGAATAGCTAGGCAACTCCTATATTGACCCAAGGACAGAGGGGGACTGGGGCTACCGAACTTGTACCTATACTACCTAGCAGCGCAGATGGCGCAAATAGCATATTGGCACTCCATGCCTGACACCTGACGATGGGTGGAGCTTGAAACCTCACTAATAGGGCAAGACCTACCCCAGTTCTATCCATGGTTACACAAGACACACAGAGCACTCCCCAGGATAACCTGCCCAGCAATAACGAACTCCTTAAGAATCTGGGTCAAATAGCAACCAAATACTCTTTAAGTAGGTTCCCCTCCCCAATGTCCCCCGTACTTAGGAACTGATCCTTCCCACCAGGAATGACTGCAGGCGACTTTAGTGGCCTGGAGAGGGCAGGTATCCAGAGATATTGCCACCTATACAAAAATGGTCAAGTAGTCACATATGATCAGCTCAAGGAACAATCCCCCCTAACAACAATGGACTTCTTCCGCTTCCTCCAGATACGAGACTTTGCTAGCTCCAAAGGAGTCAAGGAGACAGCCATCCTCCCCCTCACCTGGTTCGAGAACATTTGCTATCAGGAAAAATACTCCAAGGGACTTACCTCATTACTATACTCTCACCTTAGCGGGGAGGTCAAAGAGTGGGGGGAGCTCCGATACACAGACCAATGGGAGGCAGACCTGGGAGAGACGCTAGAGGGCTCCGATTGGCAGGACATTTGGGAGGCCACAGCCTGATCATCCATATGTGTCACCCTCCAAGAGCAATCATTTAAAACGCTTTTCAGGTGGTACATTACACCATTAAAACAATTCCGCATGCAGATCACCTCCACTGACCTATGTTGGCACAGTTGCGGGGAACAAGGTACCTATGTGCACATGTGTTGGAAATGCCCCTCAGTACAGGCTTATTGGGTTCAAATCACCAACCTAAGCTCAAAAATATTGCAGAGGCCTTTACAGTTGGACCCCTGGGCCTGCCTCCTCTACAGGCCAACAGAAGGCCTTCCACGCCCAGAGCAACAACTGTTAAACATGGGAACAATACCAGGAGAATATGGAGGGTGGACAAGGGAACCGAACACACACTCAGAGCTAATGACCAAAGGGCACATGATGGTCCTCGTCCGAGCTGTGGAAGCAGACGCGCCAACTCACAGTATCACTGTCTACAATGTTTATAAAGTTTTGGTTAATGTATGATTTTTTACATGTTTGTTATGATACCTTTAGTTATCAATTGTATAAAACTACACCAATCGAAGTGACACGTGACCTGACAGCAAGCCCTATCAGCCAAACCATGTAGAGCTGTCTTAGCAAGCCACAGGGCGTCAGATGGACTGCAGAAAAGACTAGAAACAGTAATAAGCATACAAATAAACACAATGCAACACTCTTCCCTTCTGTATAACTGACCCATCTGAAAACGTACTGCGGCTTCTGCGTAAGCCTACACAGCGTCATAAATATGCTCCTCTTTTGTGGCTTCTGCGTAAGCCTATACATGGTCACATATATGCACTTCTTTTTGTGAAAAATAAAGAATTTAAAAAAAAAAATCATAAAAAAAAACCAAGGAAAACATTGATTCTAAGTCGGAGGTGGAGCGATGATGTAGAGGGCGTAGCTGTATCCTCATGAAACGTGGCTGAGGGGGTGATGGAGGGAGCCGACAGAGTGCAGAGAGGACTGCATGGACTGCTTGGTGTGCTATGCAGTTTCCAAGGAAACCATGAAATAGGGAGTGGGAGAGCATAAGGCCACATTGACTGCCAGAGGTATGCCACATTGCCAGCTCTATCACAACCGAGTGTGAAGCAAGGAGCAACAGAGGGAGCATGACCTGAGAACGCCTAAGCTACTGGTCGACAGGGAGAACCCCCAGAAGCATCTAAGCAGCAAGCTATACTAGATCATAAAAACAGAAATAAGAGCTGCGCCACAGAGGACCAATAAAATGTATGAAAATATGATGATAAACCAAATATAAAGTCTTAGTTGAATAATCTTCTTAAATAAGGGTCTGTAAAGTGCTTTTTCAGGAACACTGTCCTCAGTAGACCTTCCTCAGGTGCATCTGAATATGGAACAATGAAACACAATAAAAGACCAAATGGTGTGGTATAAAATACAACAAGTAGTAAAAGAAGATAGTATTGCACTCACATGTAAAAGAGCTATAGCTAGCTCTAATGTGGAAGGTGTACAGCGGTATATTATAAAAATATATGTGCAATCTTATTTAAATACCTGTAGCAATATATAACACAATCCATTATATAAAATGGCACAATTCGAAATCAATATATAAAAAAGTCCTTACATATATATTTTTAAAAAAAAGGTGCTTTCATTAAAATATATATGAAAGATATATATATACTTCCAACTTCCAACAGACCAACTTCCAAGAGATGTATTGATATGCTGTGCCTCCTTTAAACTCAAGACGCAAATACTGGGAGTCATAAGAAGTAACAAGCGTGCAAAAGAATATAAAACCCTAAAAATATTCCAGGATCTGCCATGGCCAACTAGACAAAAGAGGAAAACTTTTTCTGATGGCACATCAATTTTGAGAGATGATAATATTTAATACCGATGGGGGCTCCCTACGAAAATTAAACTGAGTAGAAGACCTAAAAAGCTGGCTAACCATAAATAAAATTGAATGTGGCTCCAATGACCAGTTAATAAACAGCAAGGTTCCAACTAATTAAAATAAATTGGCAGTAGTGACATTCAATTTTCCTAAGTGGAGAGGATGCAAGAGAGGAATCCATGAAAATAAGAAATTCTACAGATAATTATGTATATATGTATTATGTATATAAATGTGCACACCTTCTTTTTTTTTCTATTTATTTTTTTAAAATGTATTTATTTATTTATTTTGTTTGTGTGATAAGGGCACATTGGGATAACGGGTAAACAAAACTAGACAACGTAATAAGAGAAACTAGAAACTAATGGAAAATAAAACCAGATAATACGGTAAATGTTAAAATATAGATCATGTTTAGGAATGGATTAAGCACTTACTCAACCCAGTAAGCAAAGCATTAAGTGAATCCATACACATAGGTCTTCAACAATTAAGAGTGAAAAATAGCCATGTGGAGTTCGTTTCGTGCAATTTGGATATTCGGATGCTCATGAATGTTCGAATTCACGAATTTCCGAGGTGCCGAAAACTGAATTTCGGAAGTGCTGAGCCGAACCGAATTGCCGAAGAGCGGAATTGCTGAAGTGTCGAATTGCTGAAATGCTGAAGTGCTTCGGATTTCTGAAAAGTATCAAAACAAGAGAGAGAGAGAAAGTTACGTGAATGATGACAGGAATCCAATAAGCTGATTCCTGGCACTGGGAGCCCTATAGAAGTGTAAGTGGTTGTGGTGGTTAGGGTTAGGGGTTAGGGTTAGGGTTTTGGGGTTAGGGAGCCCTACAGATGGGCAAGTGGTTGTGGTGGCAAAGTGCTTTGGATTTCTGAAAAGTGGCTAAACAAGAGAGGGATGCTTATGAATGTCCAAATTGCTGAATTCTCGAATTGCCAAAGTTACGAATTTCGGAAGTGCCGAATTCTCGAATTACCAAAGTGCAATTTGGACATTCGGATGCTCACGAATGTCCGAATTGCCGAATTTCCGAATTGCTGAAGAATAGTGCTGAAGAATAATGTTGAAGAGAGAAAATAACTAATCTCTTCTGTTTAGAAAATAAAAATTAAGGCACACCGGACATTACAGTCTGGTGTGCATATAAAAGTGTAATTAGAGATCACATGAAAAAAATGGCAGCCACTGCAAATAAAAAAAAAGCACCTGCCCTCTCCAAACTATATAGAACATGAGGTGATTATAAGAGGCAGAATAAAACATTACCCTCTACATAAACAGCAATTAAGATGGCAGAAACAGAAAAAACGATAAATAATCAGTTAATAAATAAAGCATCAAAACTGCTAGAGTCGTTCCAATCCAAGTGTTAAAAAGTAACAAACCAGAAGCACTAATGACCAACAAACTAAAAAAAAGAAAGACACAAAAGAATAATATATAATATCAAGGATAAGGAAACATACTTTTTGGCACCAGAAAAAATAGGAAGAAGGTTTGAAAATTTTTATTAGGATTTATGTAAGATACCAAAAGAACTATACGGTAATGAAGAAGAGATTGAGAAATTCTTTGAAAACACACATATGCCAAAAATTCTACCCGACCAACTAAATCTGATAAACCCGCTCATAACAAAAGTAGAAGTTGGTAAATCAAAAAAGAAGCTCAAAACAAAGATTGCTCCAGGCCCAGATGGCTTTAAAAATAAATTTTACAAGTTGATGAGAGACCAATTAAAAGGAGAGCTTACAAATATTTTTAACTACATAATGATAACAGGATGCTGCCCTGGCGGGTTGATGAGAGCGAATATTGTTCCCATTCAAAAAGTAGATAAAGATCCATAATTGATCAGCAAATATAGACCCATCTCACTGATTAACACAGACATTAAAATATTACCTTCTATTCTTGCTGAAAGACAAAAAAACAGTTATACCACACTTAATCAACATTGATCAGGTAGGATTCATACCAGGGAGGTCATCAATTAGCAATCTCAGAAAAATAATAAACATATTAGAAGAAACAGAGAACAATGAAATCCCACTTATGCTATTATCAATAGACGTAGAGAAAACATTTAATAGGGTAGGATGGGGTTTCATGTTCGCTAACCTAAAACAATTCAGAATTACTGATTCATTACTACAAGCTGTATCTGCTCTCTACAACTCTCCAGCAGCAAAAGTCACAGGGTCAGGTTTCACGTCACATGTCGTAACATTAAAAACAGGACAAGACAAGGGTGCCCTCTTTCCCCTTTATTATATATAATGGTGTTAGACCTACTGGAGGTTTTGAGACAAAACAAAAACATTAGAGGTTTCACTAACGTACTAGGACAAATAAAACGGAATATATTATTATTATTATTATTATTATGTTATTTATATAGTGCCATCAAATTCCGCAGCGCTTTACAATGGGTGGATGAACAGACATGTAGTTGTAACCAGACAAGTTGGACACACAGGAACAGAGGGGTTGAGGGCCCTGCTCAATGAGCTTACATGCTAGAGGGAGTGGGGTAAGATGACACAAAAAATTAAGGATAGTATTAGACTAGTGACAGTTGCAGAAGAGGAATCAGTCAGGAGCTATTAACAGTTTAATTGATACACTTTTATGAAGAAGTGGGTTTTTAACGATTTTTTGAAGGAGTGGAGACTGGGTGAGCATCTAACGGAGGAGGGAAGCGAGTTCCACAGGAACGGTGCAGCCCTCGAGATATATATATACGCAGACTATATCTAATTAACATTAGAAGAAACAGAAATATCGGTCCCAGAGCTATTAAAAGAAATAAATACATATTCTAAAGTCTCAGGATACAAAATTAACTTAGATAAATCACTAATCATTGCTAAAAACATGAACAAAAGGTTAATTAACTTTCTTGCAAAAATTATTGGGCTCCCTGGAAATAAAAATAGGCTGAAATATTAAGGCATTACCATAACCTCAGATCTAAAAGTGAAGTCAACTTTTTACTTTTACTAAAACAAACCAATAAAAACTTAAGGGACTGGAGAGGATTGTTTTTATTTTTTGGTCGTGTAGAATCAGTATTCTAAAAGCATATATTTTACCAAAATGGCTGTATCTATGGAAAATGAACCCTTTCAACTTCCCAGAAAATTGGTTATCGCTATTACATCCATCCTTATTTAAATTTGTATGGGGTGGCAAGACAACAAGGGTCAAAAATGAAAAATTAAAATTAAAAATCTAGCTAGGTCAAGGCAAGATGGAGACTTGGGGGCCCCAGAAATTCTATAATTTTATCTGGTCAGCAGACTGTTTGACATAATGCTCTCACAAAACAATGTGGCAACCCAGGAATTAATGTACAAAATGGAAAAAGTCAAAACTGGGGTAGGGAATTTATCCTCACTATTCTGGGTCTTGGATGTGAATAAAAAAAATCATTAAAGAGGCACAAAGAAAATCACAGATACTTAAAGAATTAACGAGTTGGTGGGATAAATTTACAACTGAAATAGGAATTAGAGATAGAATAATTGATGTGCTTCCATTCTCTACCATTTCAGATATGTTGGATAATAAGAACATCGGGGAAATAAGTGAATTTAAAGAGATGTTTGGAAACACAAAATTAATCAAATTATGGAGGAATTTAATATTCCATCTAAATAAATGTTTAACTATCTGCAAATTAAAGGCTTCATGGCAGAATACATTCTTTAAAACAAAGGGGAGAAGATCATACATTTTACTCACCTTCTTGAATTAAAGAACTATAAAAACCTATTGGCAAAATGTGCCAGTTATATATAAATGGATACATGAAAAACCCATAGATTTGATTAATAAATGGGAAAAAGAGCTACAAGTACACATAAAAGAAGAAGCTTGGATACGTTTTAAATAAATTTTATAAACATATACATTGCTTAACCCCTTAAGGACGCAGCTTCAGAAGCTGGACATACCCTTAAGGACTCAAGCTATTTTTGCATTTTTTGCTGTTTGTGTTCAACTGCAATTTGCATCGCTCTCATTTATTGAATCAACACATATTATATATAGTTTTTTAAAGGACAAGATGGGCTTTACTTTGATGTGACTTATACATATATAAAATCTAATTTATTATTAAAAAACATTAAAAAAAGAAAGAAAAGAGAAAAAAAATATATATTTTTCACAGTTTTGGCAATAATAGTGTGTGTATAATATGTCCAGCTTAGGAAAAGTAATTCAAAATAAATTCATTTAGGTTTCTTGTTTTTCAAAGTGCATAATATGTAAAGGATTTCAGCTTATTTTAAAAGTTACAGGTCACAAAATACAAGGAGTAATATAAAATTTAAATGTGAAAAAAATTTAGAAGTTGGTATGTTTGACTTGTAAGTTTGACAGCTGTCACAGAAAACAAAATTGCTACACAAAAGTATATATTTAAATAAAGAAGACATCACAGGCTATTTATTTATGGGTATTTTGACACTTTTTACATAGCCTTTTTCCCACCAATCTCTGCTACATATTGTAGTAAAATTGTGTTTTTTCTGTTTTTTGAAATACACACATGTAACAAGGTTTTTTAAATGTGTATTTTGTAAAGCTGCTGTGTGCTATTCCTGGTCAAAATCCCATTTTGTGTTCAGCAACATCTGCTGAGTACAACAATACCCCCATTGTATGTCTTTGCCACTATTTTGGGAAGCTACAATGAAATATAAGAGGCCAGACTATTTCAGTTTCTACAGTTAGAAAATTCAAAGATGGATTTAATGGACCTATGTCTTATTTTGGGGCATTATAGTAGTTTGGTTGTTCAAATGACCACACAAAGGCCTTCCATTCGTGAAAGTAGACACTCCATGGTATCTCATATGGCATATATTTTGCCTTAACGGTTCACCATTTATTCACCATTATATGTCAAAATTTGTGTTAAAAAAATATTTTCCGCATTTTTTCCTTAAGCATTACATTTGTGCTGGGCATTTTGTATATTTGATATGTTCCACTATGGTCAAACACCCCTAATTATGCTCAGCTTAATCTTCTGAGTAAAACAATACCCCCAATGTATGTCTTTGACACTATTTGGTGACGCTACAGTGCCATAAAGGAGACCTGACCATTTCAGTTTTTAGAGTAGAATTTTCAGAGACGAATTTGCAGGGCTTATGTTTCAATTTGGACCATTATAGCAGTTTGACTGTTTCAATAACCGCAAAAAGGCCTACCATTTGTAAAAGTAGACACTCCAGGGTATCTCATGTGGCATATATTGTGCCTTAACATGTCGTCATTTTTTCGCCATTATATGTCAAAGTTTGTGGTAAAAAAATATTTTTCTCATTTTTTCCTCAAGCATTACATTTGTGCTGATCATTTTGTATATTTGATATGTTCCAATATGATCAAACACCCCTAATTATGCTCAGCTAAGTCTTCTGAGTAAAACAATACCCCCAATGTATGTCTTTGACACTATTTGGTGTCACTACAGTGCCATAAAGGAGACCTGACCATTTCAGTTTTTAGAGTAGAATTTTGAGAGACGGATTTGCAGGGCTTATGTTTCAGTTTGGGCCATTATAGCAGTTTGACAGTTTCAAAAACCGCAAAAAGGCCTACCATTTGTGAAAGTAGACACTCCAGGGTATCTCATATGGCATATATTGTGCCTTAATATGTCGCCATTTTTTCGCCATTATATGTCAAAGTTTGAGGTAAAAAAATATTTTCACATTTTTTCCTTAAGCATTACATTTGTGCTGGGCATTTTGTATATTTGATATGTTCCACTATGATCAAACACCCCTAATTATGCTCAGCTAAGTCTTCTGAGTAAAACAATACCCCCAATGTATGTCTTTGACACTATTTGGTGACACTACAGTGCCATAAAGGAGACATGACCATTTCAGTTTTTAGAGTAGAATTTTGAGAGACAGATTTGCAGGGCTTATGTTTCAGTTTGGGCCATTATAGCAGTTTGACAGTTTCAAAAACCGCAAAAAGGCCTACCATTTGTGAAAGTAGACACTCCAGGGTATCTCATATGGCATATATTGTGCCTTAATATGTCGCCATTTTTTCGCCATTATATGTCAAAGTTTGTGGTAAAAAAATATTTTCACATTTTTTCCTTAAGCATTACATTTGTGCTGGGCATTTTGTATATTTGATATGTTCCACTATGATCAAACACCCCTAATTATGCTCAGCTAAGTCTTCTGAGTAAAACAATACCCCCAATGTATGTCTTTGACACTATTTGGTGATGCTACAGTGCCATAAAGGAGACCTGACCATTTCAGTTTTTAGAGTAGAATTTTGAGAGACGGATTTGCAGGGTTTATGTTTCAATTTGGGCCATTATAGCAGTTTGACTGTTTCAAAAACCGCAAAAAGGCCTACCATTTGTGAAAGTAGACATTCCAGAGTATCTCACATGGCATATATTGTGCCTTAACATGTCGCCATTTTTTCACCATGATATGTCAAAGGTTGTGGTAAAAAAATATTTTTTGCATTTTTAACTTATGCGTTACATTTGTGCTGGGCATTTTGTATATTTGATATGTTCCAATATGATCAAACACCCCTAATTATGCTGAGCTATCTCCTGTGAGAAAAACGATACCCCCAATGTATGCCTTTAGTCGTATTTCCTGATGCTACACTTCCATATAGGAGACCTGACCATTTCAGTTTTTACAGAATTTTATAGGTTTATGACTCATTTTGGGTTCTAATAGCAGGTTGCTTATTCAAACTTTCCCCACAAAGGCCTACCATTTTTTAAAGTAGACACCCAGGGTATTTCAAAAGGCCCATTTTGAACCTTAGGGTGGAATCATTTTTTCGCTAGTGAGTACCAAGTCTAGTAGTAGTAAGCATTTTCTCTGCCTTTTTGACACACACTTTGAGATTTTACTGCATAGTTTACAATCCTTAGGTGTGCTACGGCAGTATAACGCTTCATATGTCACTCAGCTATGTCGTCTGAGTACAGCAATACCCCCGTGTGTACCTTTTCCAGGTATATGTGGATGTTGGAGGGGCAAATTTGAGACTCGGCAATTTCAGGTCTGTTTCAAACTTTGAATTTTTACGCTGGGTCCATGTCCCATTTTGGGGCATTTGACAGGTTGAGAATTCAAACTTCCCCCACAAAGGCCTACCATTTTTTAAAGAAGACACCCCAGGGTATTTCAAAAGGCCCATTTTGAACCTTAGGGTGGAATCATTTTTTCGCTAGTGAGTACCAAGTCTAGTAGTAGTAAGCATTTTCTCTGCCTTTTTGACACACACACTGAGATTTTACTGCATAGTTTACAATCCTTAGGTGTGCTACGGCAGTATAACGCTTCATATGTCACTCAGCTATGTCGTCTGAGTACAGCAATACCCCTGTGTGTACCTTTCCCAGGTATATGTGGATGTTGGAGGGGCAAATTTGAGACTCGGCAATTTCAGGTCTGTTTCAAACTTTGAATTTTTACGCCGGGTCCATGTCCCATTTTGGGGCATTTGACAGGTTGAGAATTCAAACTTCCCCCACAAAGGCCTACCATTTTTTAAAGAAGACACCCCAGGGTATTTCAAAAGGCCCATTTTGAACCTTAGGGTGGGATCATTTTTTCGCTAGTGAGTACCAAGTCTAGTAGTAGTAAGCATTTTCTCTGCCTTTTTGACACATACTTTGAGATTTTACTGCATAGTTTACAATCCTTAGGTGTGCTACGGCAGTATAACGCTTCATATGTCACTCAGCTATGTCGTCTGAGTACAGCAATACCCCTGTGTGTACCTTTCCCAGGTATATGTGGATGTTGGAGGGGCAAATTTGAGACTCGGCAATTTCAGGTCTGTTTCAAACTTTGAATTTTTACGCTGGGTCCATGTCCCATTTTGGGGCATTTGACAGGTTGAGAATTCAAACTTCCCCTACAAAGGCCTACCATTTTTTAAAGAAGACACCCCAGGGTATTTCAAAAGGCCCATTTTGAACCTTAGGGTGGGATCATTTTTTCGCTAGTGAGTACCAAGTCTAGTAGTAGTAAGCATTTTCTCTGCCTTTTTGACACATACTTTGAGATTTTACTGCATAGTTTACAATCCTTAGATGTGCTACGGCAGTATAACGCTTCATATGTCACTCAGCTATGTCGTCTGAGTACAGCAATACCCCTGTGTGTATCTTTCTCAGGTATATGTGGATGTTGAAGAGGCAAATTTGAGACTCTGCCATTTCAGGTTTGTTTCAAACTTTGAATTTGCATGCTGGGTCCATGTCCCATTTTGGGTCAAATTCTGAGGCACTGTCTGTCACCTCTGAATCCGCTGTCAGAATTCTCTAACTGTACTTCCAAAGCATTTTAAACTTTTTACACAAGAACTTTAACAAAACAATGTTATTTTATTTTTTTGTTGTTTTTTTTTTATTTGTATTTCTACCCCTAGCATACGCACTAAATTCCCCAATTTCCCAGGAACTATCATCCACCCCAATTAACTAAATAAAAGGTAAAAAAAAAATTGTATTGAGAATTTATTGGCTCTGAGTATGAAATAATTTAAAACAGTTCCCAATACAAAGGCCAGGCTGAGAGGGACAATCAGGGCAGTAGAAACTGGTCTCCATTCGAATGCCTCTCTGGTAACACAGCCTGCACCTTTTCTGGGGGGTCTTTTTTGGGGGGTTGGTGGTATCCGAAAGCAGAAGTGACCTGTCTGAATATCTCTGCTGCTAGGCCCTGCTGATGGCTCCCCACTGTGGCACTCAGTGAGCAGCACAGAAATGAGCTGAAACTGAAATGTAAGAAAAGTACATTTCAGCTGAGGATTTGCCTTTTTGAAAAGGATGAATGCATTGTGAGTAGCCATTTGCATTAAATAAATGCCCACTTTCTTATACCAGGCCCTGGTCTTTCTCATTATCAGATATGGCTGCAGCAGTTGATCAGACAGGTCAACTCCCCCCATGTGTTTATTGTATTGCTTAATGCAGACAGGCAGCCGTCTTGTTTCCTGTCTGCCACGAACTGCGACCCTGCGTGTGTGTTCACTGTGCATGGTAGTCAGTATGAACACCTCCTTTTTGTCTCTGTATTTCAGAGCCAGCAGTTCGTCCTGGCATAGAGCAGCCGTTTCCCCCTTTTTAATTTTTTTCTCTGCCAGAGCCTTGGGGAAGCCAGTGCGTGTCTTGCGGATAGTGCCGCAGACCACAGTCTCAAAACAATATAGCATTTTTTGGAGGGGTATGCTATTGTAGTAATTATCAAGGTAGAGGTGGTACCCCTTGTTCAGTAGCGGGTTCATTAGATCCCAAACTATTTTTCCGCTAGTCCCAACTACATCAGGGCAACCTGGGGGATCCCGGTGGCTATCTTTACCTTCATATATTCTGAAGGTATAAACATACCCACTGCTACTTTCACATAACTTGTATAGCTTGATGCCATACCGGGATCTTTTGGCTGGGATGTATTGCTTAAACCCCAGTCTACCCTTGTATTTCATTAGGGACTCGTCAATACATATATTCTTTTGGGGAGTATAAATTATGCCAAATTCTTTATTAAAATGGTTAATTAGGGGGCGGATTTTATAGAGTTTGTCATACTGCGGATGATCTTTGGGGTGGCACTTCGAATTATCATTGAAGTGCAGAAAACGCAGTACTGTTTCGTATCTGGGCCTACTCATGGTCTGAGAGAAAATGGGAGTATTGCATACTGGGTTTTTGGACCAGTACATTCGGATGCTGGGCTTTTTTATAATTCCCATTAGCATGGTTAGTGCCCAGAACTGTTTTAACTCTGGCACACTGGTGGGGTACCAGCTCCCTTTTGTGGCAAGGTGACTTGTTGCATTTTGTGCCAGATACTGCGCTGCATAAATATTTGTTTGTGTAGCTATCTGCCCTAAAAAATCATCCCCAAGGAACAGCTCCATAAAATCCTGGGAGTTATAGCTGGTCACGTCTCCCTGAATACCAGGAGTCGCAGTGAACAGAGGGATGTCGGGGACAAAATTGTTAGGGGGCACCCAGATATCAGCGCCAGGAGCATGCCAGGGGTATCGTCACTTTCTTCATCTGTGTCTGGCACATAGTCACCCTCTGCACTCTCTGAGGCAGTGTCGGTTGCCTCTGAGTCGGCTGCTAATATATTATATGCCTCCTCGGCACTAAACTTTCTAAGCATGGTGAAAGCTTAAAATTAACTTTAACTAAATAACGTATTTTTTTGTTTTGTTTTTTTAACTTTTTTTATACTTTTTTTTGTTTTCTGAATTTTTTTAATACTTTTTTTTAACTTTTTTAAAACTCTTAAAAACTTTCTAAAACTTCTAAAAACTTTTTTAAAAATGAACCCCTGTGGGTAAAAACAGGAATCAGATCACCGTGCTTACACCTAGCGAAGCAGAAATGCTTTGACTTAAAATAAACTACTTTTTTTTTCTCTTTTTTCCTTTTTTCACTTTTTTTTATACTTTTATAAACTTTTAATAACTTTTATAAACTTTTAATAACTTTCTAAAACTTTTCAGCTTCCTAGCTACACTAATGCTAGATTCCCCAATTCCCCCTAGCTTCAATCCACCCCAGCTAACTAATTAACTGAAAATAAAAGTAAAAAAAAAAAAATTAAATATATTTAACCCCTGAGGGTTAAAAAGAAAATAAAGTTAACCCCTGAGGGTTAAAAAAACCCTCTGATCTCAGTAAAGTACTGTGATCAGTATTGTGATCACTGCTGCCAGTGATCAAAGGGTTAAACTTTTAAAGTTAAAGGGGGTAAAAGGTTTTTTTTAAACTTTTAAACACTTTGTGTCTGTCAGGGACACAAAGTTTCAAACGATCCGTCTCTCTCCACTTCTAATCACACACAGAGGTGGAGGGAGGAGGATCAGAATTCCCAGCAGCACTGTGATCGCTGTGACTGGCTGTCACAGCGATCACATGTGCTGGGACAGCACTATTGGCTGTTGCTGGGCTTCCTCAAACGCCGAGGCACCCAGCAACAGCGTTAACCCCACGATCGCCGCGATCGCGGCGATCTGGCGTTAACTTTAGTAATTGACGGAAATTTTCCGTCAAGCGTCCTTAAGGGTAGGTCTGCCTTGACGGAAAATTTCCGTCCAGTGTCGTTAAGGGGTTAAACCTCACAGAAACACAATTCAAACTCTCAAATAGATGGTGCCTAACACCAAAACTCCTAAAGAAAATGTTTCCATAGATGTCAGACAGGTGTTGGAGATGTAATGTTAATAAAGGCAATCTGATCCACATTTGGTGGCAATGCGCACCAATAAATAAATATGGGAAAGATATAATCAATGTAGTATATCAAGTAATGGAAACGAAATTCATTTTTGAACCTGAAGTGTTTAAATTAAACTTAGATTGGCCAAAAAAAGTATTAATGCTAGCAGATATTACCACAGCTAAATTATTTTTAGCACAAAACTAGAAAACAGGGAAAAGTCCATGTACCCAAGAAGTAATATCACAAGTCATATGGCAGGAAAAAATGGAAAAGGGCATCTTAATGAACTTAGGTAGCAGATATACCTAAATAGAAAACTGGGATATATGGATAAAGAAAATGGAAGCCCTAAATTAATAATCATTCCATTATGGTTAAAAGTTTTTCCCAATTAATAATAAAACAGGAAGAGAAATAATACCACTATTCTCCTGTCTTCTTCTTCGCTCTTCTCTAGATATGTACTCTTTGCATTTGTCAATTTCCTGTTATAAAGAGGGGAGAGAAGAGGGCAAGCAGGAAGGAAAAGAGAAAAACTGAACCCAGAAAACGGGCAAACGGAATCACAAAATCAACTCCATAAATAACCAAAGAAAAAAAGATTAAAATAAATAAAGTCTATAATAGGGTCTAAGAAAAGGGTTGTGGGGGAATGGGTTGGAAGCATGATGACGTACGACACAGGACGCCCACATGGTGTTGAACACAAGTGTGGTGATAAGGTGGAAGCAAGACGATGAACTGCAACTTGTAATAAGGGAAAGATCGAGCATGAATTGGATAACCTGCTTTATCGAAGAAACAACTGTTCAAATGTCCGACAGATAAATCTTGCTGATATTTCAAGCCAACCAGGAACAAGCTTAACGTGACTGCAACACCCCGAAGCCCACATGACAGCAGAACGAAGGCATAATACAGCAGAGTGAGTTTCCATTCCGAGTTCAACAAAGCTTTGATAAAATCGCAAGGAAATACCAAAGGCACATCGATATTTATGACCAGAGCCTCCTTTCTGATATCGGATTCAGCAGAGGATCAAACAAAGAAGTCGGCATTCACAGAAGAGCACTAAAGACCAACTTTTCCTGTATTCAATGTTTCTACTAGAAACAGATAAGTAAAACTGAGTTCAGTTATACTTAAAGGGACACTCCAGGCACCCAGACCACTTCTGCCCATTGGAGTGGTCTGGGTGCCAACTCCCACTACTTAACCCTGCAAGTGTAATTATTGCAGTTTTTTATAAACTGCAATAATTACCTTGCAGGGTTAACTCCACCTCTAGTAGCGTAACCACTTCTATTATGAATTTTATCTAGGTTCAGCACTACCAAGTTTATTTCATTTTGATTAGGGTTTTTTTTTCAGGTCTTTATTTTATTGGGGTTTATCTGTTCAGGGTCAGTACTATTCAGGCTCAGCTCAGCCACCAATCCGTTTGTGCTATTTGAGTTAACTGTTTATAGGGACAGTGTGATTGTTTGTATCACCGGATAAGGCATATCAATCTCTATTTATGCACAGCTAATCACTTTTATACAAAAACACAATATGTGCTGGCACTCAATTACGTAAGGTGCAGGTATTCGAGGTTTAACCCCACAACAACCTCCTAATTTCAATCATAAACAAATATGAATACCGCACTCAAAAAATTGCAATGAAACTTATTGCTAATCCTGCATTCAATTTCAAAATATTTATTGTAATGGTTTTAGATAAATTCATAAAGATAATAGTATTTCATCATGGTAACACTCATTTCAAAGGTACAGC
The DNA here is from genome assembly GCA_933207985.1 of Pelobates cultripes. Taxonomy (NCBI): domain Eukaryota; kingdom Metazoa; phylum Chordata; class Amphibia; order Anura; family Pelobatidae; genus Pelobates; species Pelobates cultripes. Next base: position 26,986,183 of record OW240913.1, on the reverse strand, counting down.
CATGGGCTCGAATGTCGCTCCAGCATACGCCAACATTTACATGAATCGAATGGAAGAAACATGTATCTACTAGCATCCTCTATTTTCTAAATGCCTAGTTTGGAAGAGATACATAGATGACGTGTTTGTATGTTGGAGCGGCACTAGGGCCCATTTACAGGAGTTTTTTGAGTCGTTAAATACACAAGATGTAAATATTAAATTCACTATGTACTGTGATACGACGACGGTCCCTTTTTTAGATGTTCAGGTACAGAGAGTACTTAATTGCCTTCACAGTGACTTGTACATAAAACCGACCGACCGTAACAATCTATTGACCTACTCGAGTTTTCATCCAACTCATCTTAAGAACGGGTTACCATTCAGCCAACTGTTAAGGGTAAAAAGCCAACTGTTAAGGGTAAAAAGGATAGTATCACAGGAACATAAAGTGATGACAGGCTTAGATTTCATGGCCAAAAAATTCATAGAGAGGGGCTATCCCACACATATAGTCGATAATCAGCGACAGAAAGTTGATATTCTTTCCCGACAGGAAACTCTCTCGGGTGCAGGGGCCAGAAACAAAGTAGAAAGGATCACGTTAGTGACGCCATACACTCCACTTAACAGAGATATAAGACAAGTTATATTAAAACATTGGCAACTTTTTCAGGGGGATGCCCAATTACCCCTGATATTCCAACAGTCCCCGCTTTTTTCATACCAGAGGGCGTCGAACCTGAGGGACATGATAGTAAGGTCAGATATTGGCAGCTCTAAGAAACAAACCAGATTTTTTTCAGAACCCAAGAAGGGTACCTTTCCATGCCTAAACTGCTCACACTGTAACAGTGTGATCAAGGGGGAATATTTTGTTCATCCCAGGTCAGGCAAAAAGTTTTATGTCAAAGAATTTTACACATGCAACTCAGATTTTGTCGTATATGATCTAAAGTGTCCCTGTGGGCTTTTATATGTGGGGGAGACCATCAGGCCAGTGAAAGAGCGGATAGGGGAGCATAAAAGGAGCATTAGGGCAGCATTACAACACAATAAAGTGGAGTCTCCGGTACCCAGGCATTTTAAAACACATGGCCATAATGTAAACCAATTGAGGTTTCAAATCCTAGACAGAATCCCACCCCTACGTAAGGGGGGAGATAGACAGAAGCTCTTGCTCCAGAGAGAAACCAAATGGATAAGTACCTTGGAGACCTTGTCACCATTAAGACTTAATGAAGATTATAATCTTAAACATTTCTTATAATATTTTCATGTTTTCATTCATTGTCTGCTCTATGATTTTGTGCTCCTTACAGAGGCTCCCCTTGACCAGTTTTGGTCCGGTGTTCTTTCCTGCCAACACTTTGACCCTCCTGGGTCTGCTACCTGCCAGCAGCACAGGGTCCCTCACGCACATGGCCCGGGGGCACTGTGGGGCATTGTTAGACAGGTGAGTTGCATACTCAGATTTTACTATTTTTTTCTTATTTTTCATATTATGTTTTCTCCTTTTTATTATATATTTTTTCTCTCTTTTTTGTATTTTTTGAATTTTTTTCTTTTTTTCTTTTTTTCTTTCATTGCACATAATAAAGATAATTGTTCTTCTCTTTTTTCTCTTTTTTATTTAGCTGGTTGCTCAACTGGCTTATATCTACAGATTTTTTCACTTTATTTTTTTCTCTTGATCATGTGTTACAGGTGAGCTTTATAATAACTGTTCATCAGTTGGATAGACCTACTTGGAAATATTCCAAGATTTTCTGTCTTTTTTGTTTATCATTTTTTAGACTATTTCAAACTATTTGGTTTGTGTTAAGTTTGCCTTATATTCATAACTGTGTAATTAGATATGCTGTTTAGTAAAATAGCTTTTTGGCAGTCTCTTCTCTCCTCTTTTTCTTTTTTCATTTACTATGTCCACTGCATAGGTCACCTCTACTGTACATATACTATTCGGTTTTGCATTAGTTTATTATTGTGCTGTACATTGACAATTAGGGTCCACTCCAGATGCTCCTCTTATTGCATATAAATTATGCTGTGGTATTATCCTTTAAAGAGCCATTTCTTCTGGTTAAATGTATTAAGTTGTCTACAGGAGCAATGTGTTTGTGAACAATAAAGTTTGGTTGAATACGCATGACGCAGCGACGCATGCTGACGTCAGAATGCGGAAGTAGGTCTACGGAGTGGAATTTAGCCGCCAATTTAGGACATATAAACCATTGCATCTGCAGGACGGAGAGAACAGGGGCCATCGAAGGGACATGAACGTCCCGAGCGCGCAATCCCCTTCTATCACATTATCATCTGCAGACTTCAGCATCCTCCTACTGTGTATATCAAAAAGCAACTTCTACATTGGTGAGATCCACCCATAAACAGTGAACCATATAGTGCACTATATTTTGGACTGCTATCTATCAGGACTGTATTACTTTTTTATAATTATTTTTTCTTCTTTTTTTCTTTTCTTTTTCTTTTTTCCCTTTTTTTGGTTGGATTTTTTCTATTTTTTCATTTCATTTTTTCTATTTTTTCTATTTTTTGGATCATTACCTACTGTATATAGATATATAGATTATGAACTTTATCATGGAGGAGGGAAGATTCTGTGTGTATATATATATATATATTTATATATATATATATATGTATGTAAATAGTTTATGCCAGGAGCACACATATTCTAAACTCCCTACTGTTGAGGAGCCAACTCGTAAAGAGGCCATACTAGATTTAGTGTTAACAAATGGAGATTTGGTATCAGATGTTACTGTAGGTGAAAGTTTAGGATCCAGTGATCATCAGTCAGTGTGGTTTAATATAAGAACAGTGACTGAGTCACACCACACAAAAACAAAAGTTTTTAGACTTTAGAAAAACAGACTTTTCTAAAATTAGAATATGGGTAGAGGAGTCATTATCAGACTGGAGCAATTTAAATGGAGTCCAAGAGAAATGGGATTATTTAAAAGTTGCACTATTGAAGGCAACAGAAAATTGCATTAGGCTTGTCAGTAAAAGCAAAAAAATCAAGAAACCACTGTGGTACTCCACAGATATGGCCAAATAGTTAAAAACAAAACGTTAGCATTTAGGAATTATAAAAAAAAACAGAGTGAGGAAGACAAAATGATCTATAAGATTAGGCAGAAAGAGGCTAAGCAAGTTATAAGAGCTTCCAAGTCACACACAGAAGAGAAAATAGCACAGTCAGTAAAAAAGGGGGACAAAACATTTTTTAGATACATAAATGAGAAAAGAAAAGTAAAACAAGGATTAGTTAGATTAAAAACAAAAGAAGGAAGGTATGTAGAAGAGGATAAAGGTCTAGCTGACTGCCTCAATGAATATTTTTGTTCTGTATTTACAAATGAAAATGAAGGAAAAGGACCTCAGTTGAGAAAAAGGATAAATGAGTCATTTATTACACGTGAGTTTACAGAGGAAGAGGTTCTATTTCAACTGTCAAAAGTAAAGACAAATAAGTCAATGGGACCTGATGGAATACACCCAAAGCTATTAAAAGAGCTTAGTGGTGTACTAACAAAACCATTAACAGATTTATTTAACCAATCATTGTTAACAGAAGTAGTCCCAGAAGATTGGAAGTTAGCGAATGTTGTGCCCATTTACAAGAAAGGTAATAGGGAGGAGTCGGGCAACTATAGGCCAGTAAGCCTTACTTCAGTAGTGGGGAAAGTGATGGAAACCATGTTAAAAGGATAGGATTGATGAACATCTAAAAACACATGGATTTCAAGATCAGAGGCAACATGGGTTTACTTCAGGGAGATCATGCCAAACTAATCTTATTGATTTTTTGATTGGGTAACTAAAATTATAGATCAGGGTGGTGCAGTAGACATTGCTTACCTAGATTTCAGTAAGGCTTTTGACACTGTTGCACATAGAAGGCTTATCAATAAACTACAATCTTTAAGTTTGGATTCCAATATTGTTGAATGGGTAATGGGTAGTGGCTGAGTGACAGGCAACAGAGGGTTAATGGAATATATTCGAAGCTTGGACTTGTCACCAGTGGGGTACCTCAGGGATCTGTACTTGGACCCATTCTCTTTTAATATTTTTATTAGTGATATTGCAGAAGGTCTTGATGGTAAGGTATGTCTTTTTGCTGATGATACTAAGATATGTAACAGGGTTGATGTTCCAGGAGGGATAAGCCAAATGACAAATGATTTAGGTAAACTAGAAAAATGGTCAGAATTGTGGCAACTGACATTTAATGTGGATAAGTGCAAGATAATGCATCTTGGACGTAAAAACCCAAGGGCAGAGTACAGAATATTTGATAGAGTCCTAACCTCAACATCTGAGGAAAGGGATTTAGGGGTGATTATTTCTGATGACTTAAAGGTAGGCAGACAATGTAATAGAGCAGCAGGAAATGCTAGCAGAATGCTTGGTTGTATAGGGAGAGGTATTAGCAGTAGAAAGAGGGAAGTGCTCATGCCATTGTACAGAACACTGGTGAGACCTCACTTGGAGTATTGTACACAGTACTGGAGACCGTATCTTCAGAAGGATATTGATACCTTAGAGAGGGTTCAGAGAAGGGCTACTAAACTGGTTCATGGATTGCGGGATAAAACTTACCAGGAAAGGTTAAAGGATATTAACATGTATAGCTTGGAGGAAAGACGAGACAGGGGGGATATGATAGAAACATTTAAATATATAAAGGGAATCAACACAGTAAAGGAGGAGACTATATTTAAAAGAAGAAAAACTACCACAACAAGAGGACATAGTCTTAAATTAGAGGGACAAAGGTTTAAAAAATAATATCAGGAAGTATTACTTTACTGAGAGGGTAGTGGATGCATGGAATAGCCTTCCAGCTGAAGTGGTAGAGGTTAACACAGTAAAGGAGTTTAAGCATGCGTGGGATAGGCATAAGGCTATCCTAACTATAAGATAAGACTAGGGACTAATGAAAGTATTTAGAAAATAATAATAATAATGGTTCTTATCTGCCGTCACATTCTATGTTTCTATGTTTCTATGTTTCTATGTTTCTATGTATATAGGATGAAATGAGTGTTACCATGATGAAATACTATTATCTTTATGAATTTATCTAAAACCATTACAATAAATATTTTGAAATTGAATGCAGGATTAGCAACAAGTTTCATTGCAATTTTTTGAGTGCGGTATTCATATTTGTTTATAATCACTCTTATAGATCGGTACTTCAAGCACATTGAACCCTAATTGTACTCAACACGCGTTACACCAATACCACTCAGTGGGCTATACGAGCCGTACATATCACAAACCTTTGAGTAAAGTATTCTGACTGCTCAGTAAGGGTTTAGGTGTTTAAAGCACTTTAGAGGACGTTCTCCTTGTTGCTCTCTGTCCGGCCGGACTTTCTATTCACCAATTACCCAAACTATATGTAGCATCGCCCCAGCCATCATCTAGGATTAGAGGAAGTATTCAATTAAGGGTCTAGGATTCATTGTAAGGCTAGTTTTTTCGACCCCCTTTTGAATAGGGTCTAAACTGCCTCATTCCTCCACAGTGCCCCTCTAACACCCATTAATAGACCTCTAATTGAATAAACCCCCACTAGCACTATAACCCAGCGTTTTTTCACATTTGTAATGATAGCATGATAAAGCATCCAGTCACTTAATTTTATTTAAGGACTTCTGCTATCTAGTATATCAGGGGATACATGGTTAGTCTTTCTAACCCTTATGTCTTAGTGCAGATAGCTGGCTACAGAATGAGTTGTTATTTTTAAACTGTTTGCAACATTGTATCTCAGTTAGATACTTCTCAGCAATAGCCACAAGTTATGCACAGCTTGTGAGGGCAAAACGCTTTTTTAAATAGGTAGGCTGCTCCTTTTTATTATTGTACATATTTTAGTTTTTCACTCTTTTTCACTTATTTCATTACTATTATTCTTGCTTGATTTCCCCTAAGAGGGATTAATAAAGACATTTACTATTTTCACACTACTTTTCTGTTAATTTATGCTCTAGGAACTGGCACTATTTTGCTATACATAGATAGAGCAATTTATTTTGGGGTATCGAGTCTGAAGTTGGTTAACCCACTCCGGTCTCGTTTTAAGCTACTTCAATCTTTGGGTTATGCCCTAATACCCTACAACCATTACAACCCTGACGAGGAATCTTATTGGTCTCTCATTGGCGCTGTTTTTCTCTTACATGGAATTCAGACACACCCTTCATCTTTCCAGCCTTGTGTTTAAGAGCTTTCCTGGGAAGAATGCTCTCTCCGGCTGATCCCACCTCCTATAACCTCTGATCCAGTACTAGTACTTTATTTAGTCTACCTTAATATGAAAAGAAAGCAGCTCGATTCTCCTTTTCCTACAGAGATGAAATACTATTATCTTTATGAATTTATCTAAAACCATTACAATAAATATTTTGAAATTGAATGACCTCCTGCACACTTTCAAATCTTCCCCAGGCCTAAAATCCCCCCCCAGGCCTAAAATCCTTTTAGAGATCCCTCTCTTCATATCTTAAAACAGAATGCATCTGTAATGGTTGATTATATATTTCTTACCTGTTCTATGTTAAATTTTGTATATATTGTGTATTAATAATAGTTTTTGAATTTTATTGTACCCTATTGTATCAATGCAATGTTTTGTGAACAAAGGACATATTTGAAAACAAGAGAAATCTGAATGTATCCTTCCTGTAAAATATTTTAAAAACAATAATTTGATAATCGCAATACTTTTTTTTTACCTTTCAAATAATACTGTAAGATAAGTCCATAAAGAAAGAAAATGGTAACATGTAATGTTCTATCGAACCTTTAGCAGCTTATATCAGTTTATATCAGACAATCTAAAAATATCTCAGGAATTTCAACACGGAAAAGTGAGCAAAAAATAACATAATTTGCAGATGACATAATTCTAACTTATCCAGAAATTTCTATCCCTTCAGTTATGGATTGTATAGATTAAATTAGTCTAATTAGAAAGATAACCTACACAAACTCAAATAATAGATTGTAATCTCTCTCAAGTCTAAGAAGATTCACTTAAATTAAAATGTAGATTTAATTGGGATACTCATACAATACAATATCTGTTAACTTTAATTCACTTTGATATAAAAACATGGATACATTTAAACTACCTTAAACTTTTTAAAGATTTGAAAGATCAAATCAAAAACTGGAATAATAGAATACTATTCTGGATGGGTAGACTTAATACATTAAAGGCATACTTAAAACCTAAACTGTAAAATGTTTTTCATACAATACCATTAAGAGTCCCAAAGAAAATATTAAACCTTTTTTTAAGCTTTTTTATTCTCTTATATAGACTGGAAAAAAAGCAAGGATAACCTGGAAAATAATGACAGGGCATTTAAGTGAAGGGGGTTGTCCTTTCCCAATATTCAATTGATTCATAATACAGTTATGTTCTCCCATAAATATAAATTCTAGAAAGTAAACGTGGTATAAGATTGAGAGGAAAATTTGTGATTGTGGATCCCTACCTACTTTTTTGGATAGATAGTAAATAATTTAAAAAAGCAATGATCGACAATTTGATAATCTCTTAAATTTATAAATCTGTTGATATATGCTGCAAAGAAGTGGTTAAATTATTTATAGAAGATCTCAATATAACTTATTGGTTAAAAAAAAAAAAAAAAGTATAGTTTAAATTGGTCAACTGGGTTCAAATATATCACCTAATACTTTTTTTTAGATATGCAACAGAAATATGATTTGTCTGATAATGAAAAATTTCATATAAATATTACTTGTTTACCAAATTCAACAAAGATCTGTATTTCCAAGTATGTGCTATGGTAAGAAGAAGAAGAAGAAGAAGAAGAGGAAGAAGAAGAAGAAGAGGAGGAAGAGGAAGAAGACTACTAAATGGGCATTGAACTATCTATAATTTGCAAATTGAAGTATTGTCTCTGAATCGATTAATCAATAACAACAATATCAAATAGTCATAGCGACTCTCTTGTTCGACCCAAAGGCACCCCCAGCACACAACCTACCCTCTTTTTTTTTTCTTTTTGCTTTCATTGTTTATATGGTAGTGTGTATGTTTGTTTATTATGAATAACATGTAGAATAGAAGAATTGTGTAAATCATTAGTCATTACATGATTAATATTAGATTGATATTGTGAAGAAAATAGACTTTTACCTGTTATTTTCTCCCTTTTTATTCGGTATTTTTATATATGAATACTTGTATATTGAATGGATTGGTTCGGTAGTTTGAAACTACTGAACGCCGACCACCCTCCTGGCTCATTTACTTCAAAGAAAACTAGCTATTAAGTGTTCCCTGGGCGGCCGCTGTTCGTATAACCGAATGCCACGTGGAAAAGAAAACGGCGGCCATCTTGTTCGCACTAGGAGAGCCAGCGGGACTTGGTCGTCGAGTGTCTGGAACTAAAATCGGACACTCGACCTCACGAACTACCGCTGGAAACTACCGAACGCCGGCTTCTCATACTTCCCGAACAGCCAGGAAAGCCTCATTCGGTAGTTCTGTGCGAACGGACAAGGGGAGCAATCGCTACTATGAGCCAGGGGAATCCATTCGGGACTTTTATTCGTTTTTTTCAGTTTTGTGAATTGATCGACCGCACACGCTGAATTCATGGAACTGTTTTGGGCAGGAGCTGCGTGTGTGGTCGGTAAAAGGGACCTTCCACACTTTTTCAGAACCCCTGAACCGATCTGGGTGAAATTTGGATATGTTTCTCCCCCCGATCGGGGCTATCAGGGGATAATTTGTGGGGATACCTTGTGTGGAAAGGGGTGTTCTAAGTTTTGAGGAAATTATGTGCTCTCTGCCTGGAGATAACTCCTTAACTTATCTCAATATCTCCCAGGCAGAGAGGAGGCGTGTAATACTGTAAATTTGTGTGATGATTGGCTGTGGCTTTTGTTTGCTGTGGGAGGTCCTCTTGCAGGAGGATTTCTCATAAAAGCCTGTGTGTTTTCAATAAAGGCTATTCCTGTTACACCCTTCATGAAGTCTAGGCTCATGTTTGGGGGATATTCTACTTGCTGGGAAGAATCACCTTGGAACTGCATTTCATCTATTCTATTCCTCTACTCCCTGCTGCAGCTATAATCACTCATGCTCAGCTGTTGGGAGAGGGAACCAAGACCGCAGCACCATAACCACTGCAGGTCTTAACAGATATGAATCACTCAAGAGAATTCATTCATAAAATAGTGAATGCTTAGAATTCACTATATCTGTTACAATATCCCTTACATTTCTTGGTTCTATAATCAAAGGATTTTATATGACACAGAACATAATACTAATAGGTTTGCCTTGAGAGTAATCTAAAAAGACAATTCATAATGTGATGCATGTGAGTTCTGTCTTTCTATTCCTGTACTAATAATATGTTACAAATTATAAAACAAGATGTTTGTGTTTTTTTAAAATGAAAATTAATAAAAATTCTAATTAAAAAAAAAAAGGTTGGGGGAGAGTTGGGAGAGTTAAGGGGGGAAGGGATAGGGAGGTTAAAAGATAAGACTAAAACAATGTAGCTTTCTCCTCTTGTTTTCTTCTGTTTTTTCCTATCTACAAACTCAAATAAATGAATATTAGGGAAGATTAAGATAGGACAAGAGACTTAATGGCAAAAAGGAGATGAGATATTAATGATGACAATGGTACCAATAATTCAACTATATAAGCAACAGCTATAATCGCAGAAGGCAGGTACATGTCTGAAAACCAGGGCCGGACTGGCCCACCAGGATACCGGGAAAATTCCCGGTGGGCCGCGGCACCTGGGGCCGGTCTGACAGCCCTGATCACCCCTGTCAGTCTCCCGGCACAATTTACCTTAATTTCGGCCGTATGCCCTGCCTCCGCACCCAAGCCCCGCCTCCTTAACATAGCTCCGCCTCCCCGTGCAAGCCACGCCCCCACACTTTGCTCGCCGGAAGGAAGAGGCTGCAAAAGGGAAACTTCACCTACCAGGTAAGCTTCAGCCAGGACAGTGATTGTGTGTGGGTGTGTCTGTGTCTGCTAGTGAGTGAGCGAGCTTGTCTGTGTGTGTGTGAGTGAGCTTGTCTGTGTGTGTGTGTGTGCCTGCTAGTGAGAGAGCTTGTGTGTGTGTGTGTGAGTGTGCCTGCTAGTGAGAGAGCTTGTGTGTGTGTGTGCCTGCTAGTGAGTGAGCCTGTCTGTGTGTGTGTGTGCCTGCTAGTGAGTGAGCTTGTCTGTGTGTGTTCCTGCTGGTGAGTGAGCTTGTCTGTGTGTGTGTGTGTGTGTGCCTGCTAGTGAGGAGCTGGTCTGTGTGTGTCTGCTAGTGAGTGAGCTTGTCTGTGTGTGTGTGTGTTTGCCTGCTAGTGAGTGAGCTTGTCTGTGTGTGTGTGTGCCTGCTAGCGAGTGAGCTTGTCTGTGTGTGTGTGCGCACCTGCTAGGGAGTAAGCTTGTCTCTGTGTGTGTGTGTATGCCTGCTAGTGAGTGAGCTTGTCTGTGTGCAGGGTCGGTGCAAGGATTTTTGCTGTCCTAGGCAAAGATCCATTTTGCTGCCCCTTCATGTCACTCACTGACAGACACACACATGCTGTCACACATACACTCACTTATTGACACACACAGAAGCTCACCGGCAGACACTCGATCACTGACAGACACACACACACACACACATACACTCACTGACAGACATACACACTCACTCACTGACACACACTCACTCAATGACAGACAAACACACACAGACACTTACTGAGACATACACACACTCACTGACAGACATTCACTCACTGACATACACACTCACACAGACACTCACTGACAGACATACACTCCACTCAGTCACTGACACACACTCACTGACAGATATACACTCACTCACTTACACACACACACACACACTCAGTGACAGACATACACTCACTCACTGACAGACACTCACTGACACACACACACAGGCAGACACTCAGTGACATACATGCACACTCACTGACAAACACTTAAACGCTCACCTCCCTAGGATCCAGTGTGGGGCAGCTCCTCGCTCCTCCCGCCCGCCGTTTAGTATGCTGGGGCCGGAATGATGTCATATTCCGGCTCACGGCATCACAGAGGGCGCATGAGGGAGGAGTGAGAGGCTGCAAGAACAGCCTCCCTCGCTGCTTTCTCCTTCCCCCCTCTCCTCTGGTCACCGGAATTTGATGGCAGAGCAAAATCAAGGTCATCAAGGTAAGAAGGTGCCTGCTCTGCCATACTGTGACAGGGCTCTTCTGGGCGCCCCAACCTTCGGGTGCCTGGAGGAGCGGCCCGGTGCTGAGGGGGGGGGCGGCTCTAGAGCCGCACGCCCAGCGCTGCAGGCCCCAAAACAGGGTGAGCTTGTCTGTGTGTGTGTGTCTGCTAGTGAGAGAGCTTGTGTGTGTGTGTGTGCCTGCTAGTGAGAGAGCTTGTGTGTGTGTGTGTGTGTGTGTGTGTCTGCAAGTGAGTGAGCGTGTGTGTGTGTGTGTCTGCTAGTGAGAGAGCTTGTGTGTGTGTGTGTGTGCCTGCTAGTGAGTGAGCTTGTCTGTGTGTGTGTGTCTGCTAGTGAGTGAGCTTGTCTGTGTGTTGTGTGTGCCTGCTAGTGAGTGAGCTTGTGTGTGCATTCTAGTGAGTGAGCTTGTGTGTGTGTTAGAGCTTGTCTGTAGTAAGTATGTACTACATTTGTGTGTGTGTATGCCAATAAGCTTGTCTGTGCATGTCAGTGAGATTGTCTGTCAGTGAGCCTATTTGTGTGCATCTGTATACTTGTGTATTTATGTCAATGAGCTTATATATATCAGTGAGTATGGGGTGGCAAGACAGATAATATATGTATTTATATATGACTCAATCATATATTATCTGTCTTGCCACCCCAGATGATATACATATATATATATATATATATATAAAATATATGTATTTATATATGACTCAATCATCTGGGGTGGCAAGACATAGCCGTACGTATTACATGTGACAATACGTGGCTCAATGACTTATGGGGCTGGCATAGATATGTTTTTTCCAGGACTGCTTTGTATCCCCAGTCCGGCCCTGCTGAAAACCCCCCAAAAACAATGAAAACATTAAGCTTCAGTGATCTAAGTCCCCTCAGTGGAGTAATAACGGTGTCCCAGCTCAAGTGTCAGTTTACACCGGGCTGTGGGATCCGATTTTCAGCTCCAATTGCCAGGATGTGGAGGCAGTGATGTCGGATAAAACTAAATGTGCAATGAAGGAGTTTAAACGTTAGGTCTAGGAAGTGTTTAGTAAGGCTGTACAAGTCACGTGCAGACAGGTATGACTAGAGCTGTATAAACAATGTGATTTAACTCCTAAATGGCTGAGAATTGAGAAGTGAGACAGTACACCATAACCGCTTCATTAAGCTAAAGCTGTTTTGGTGCTTATAGTGTCACTTTAAGTACAGTGGAGGGAGCATCATGACTTGGGGATGCTTTGCTGCTTTGAGGCCAGGACCACTTGCCATCAACTACGGAAAAATGAATTCCCAAGTTTATCAAGATATCCTGCAGGATAATATCAGGGTGCACCAGCTAAAGTAGAAGTTGGTGATGCAGCAGGAAAATTAAAAACCTAAGTAATTCCATTAGAGAATGGCTTCAAAACAGAGTGATACTGTGGAATGGCATCAAGAGAGCTGTTCACACCAGAAAACCTAAAAAGATGACTGGTCTCAAGAATTTCTGTAAGGAAGAGTGGTCCTCCTGAATATTGTGCAGGTTTAAGCTTCAGCTATTGGAAAATGCTTGGCTGGCTTTTTACATAGTTACATAGTTACATAGGCTGAAAAGAGACATGTGTCCATCAAGTTCAGCCTTCCTCGCATTTGTTGTTTGCTGTTGATCCAAAAGAAGGCAAAAAAAAAAAAACAGTTTGAAGCAATTTTCAACAAACTAGAAAAATAATTCCCTCTTGACCCCAGAATGGCAGTCAGATTAATCCTTGGATCAAGATGCATTTACCCTACATTAAAAATTATATACTTGAATATTCTGTTTTTGCAAGTATGCATCTAGTTGCTGTTTAAACATCTATATGGACTCTGATAAAACCACTTCAGAAAGATAATTCCACATCCTTATTGTTCTTACGGTAAAAAATCCTTTACTTTGCCTTAGACTAAATCTTCTTTCTTCCAGTCTAAACGCATGACCTTGTGTTCTATGTAAAGTCCGGTTTGTGAACAGTTTTCCACACAATGATTTGTATGGCCACGGATATATTTGTACGTATAATGTTATCATATTATGAGGAGACATTTTTCTAAACTAAAGAGGTTTAAATTTGTAAACCTTTCTTCATAGCTAAAACATTCCATTCCTTTTAATAATTTTGTAGCCTGCCTCTGCACTCTTTCTAGTGACATAATACCTTATTAAATCCAAGTGTTACTGTTTCAAGTGTCCAAGGCTAGGCTAGGGTAATAGGCTTCACATATCCCTTTTGCAATACATGAACAAATGCCTGATCCACAACTGCGATTCCTCTTTGTCACAGGAGTGATAGGCTCTCAAGCTTATACTTTAGTGAATGTATTTGCACTAGACACTAAACAGGGATTTTTCTAAAATCACATCATCTAAATTAAATGGTTTTGTGAAGGGTATCTGTAGCGGAGCTCCCTGTACCCCTGGCTGGGTACATCCACCAAGGACCGCTTCCTTGCTGGATCAGGGGACAAACCGCAGCACTTCTGCCCACAGTTGCTGTGGCTTGATTGGGGCCCTGGAACCGCTCTCTGAATGGTAAACTTGCTCTAGCAACCCCCAGGCACTGGATGACACTCAGTCCTGGGAGCTCTAGTCCTTACAGGGTCTTTCCCCATTGAATCCTCTATGTTGGAACAAGCTGGAACAGTGATTAGCCCTTTCCCCTCCCAGTAACCAGATGACACACAGTTCTGGGAGTACAAGCTGGAATCCTTTAACCCCTTAAGGACCAAACTTCTGGAATAAAAGGGAATCATGACATGTCACACATGTCATGTGTCCTTAAGGGGTTAATGGCAGTCTCAACTGGCCTTATATCCATGTCCCCATGCAAGGAACACTCTTCCAGGACCTGAGAGTTAATAACAGTAGAAAAAAATACACAATTACATTGGCTCTCAGATCCAGGACACTCCCATACATAATCAGATAATCTCTCCTCTGTTCTTGGGAGATAACTGTATCAGTAACTGTACTAATCTAATCCAATTATCTCCAAGCACAGAAAAAACACTTTTTCCCAAACACCCCAAAAGTACCCTGGAAATACATAAAACCCCCACACAAGCTACATCCCCTGATAGCCCTGATCTGGGTGAACAACATATCCACAAATCACCCAGATCAGTTCAGGGGTTGAGGAATTTCATGGAAGTCATTTGTTTGACCGACCGCATGGTCCCAGGTCTAAAACAGTTCCATAGAATCAGGGCTAGCGGTCAGTCTAGTTTGGTAGTTTCAAAGTGAACAGTCTTTGTTACATGAGTGTATCTATGAATTTATGATCAAACGGGCGACATTTATTGATTTCGCATTAGAACTGAGTGGGAGAATAGATTGAAGATACAGCACTCTTCCCAAAATTGGTAGAACATTGGTTTTACAAAGAGTTACGTTAGTTCAAGAGACAAATTAGGCTGCTGTTGGCCCTTTTCAATATGTTGGTTAGAAAATTCTCTAAATATATATGCAAAATCAATGAATAAATAATATAAAATAAAAATAAAGGGTTTTGTAAACACCACACTTTGCAGCTTCTGCAAATAGTTCTGCCCAGAAAGGAACCTAGCCAATCACATTGCTCTCTGACCTTTATTTAGAAGTACTGCTCTTATTCCACAATGCACAACAATTCTCTGTGGGCCCAACAAATAATACTAGGAGGTTTATTTTCATATGGCAGCTTTGTATCACATAGGTCTGTAATATTTTAATATTGGAGCAAAAATAGGAATAGTATATGTTTGTGCAAAGAATGTGATAAGTAGGCCATATCTTGGATCATCGAGATACACATAGAACAGTCATCTCTCACATTTCACTAGGGATGCTAAGAGAAAATGTATACTCAAAATCACATAAAAATAAAACATAGGGTTAAGCGTCAGATTTGCGAATGTCTATGTTTAAAATACATATGCAGAATTTAGAAGGATGTATTGAGGCCTTTGTTTTAGATGGTGTGCTTTTTCCCTGGAAGAAATAGCAGGGCATCACCCAAGCTATTATTCCTGATTCATTATACACACTTTTGCCCTAAATTAAAGTGAAATGTTATTGTTATTTCTCCATGATTAACAGTTTAGTAAATTACCATATTAGGCTGCAAAGATATCAATGTTGATATCACTGTTTTGTCCATATAGTGTATCTTGAACTTAAAATAATTGTGTAATGCCAAGTCACTCTCCCCAAAATCGATGAAAACATAAGTTTTAGTAATAATTAAAAAAGACTGGTAAAAATAGTCTCTAGAGAACCTACACAAAACTCAAACAAAATCAAAATGTGCTCAAAAGTGAAAAAATACTAAAAACTATTATAATAGATGTCTTGTCCATCTAGTTGCCCATTTAACACAGTAAAGGAGTTTAAGCATGTGTGGGATAGGCATAAGGCTATCCTAACTATAAGATAAGGCTAGGGACTAATGAAAGTATTTAGAAAATTGAGCAGACTAGCTGGGCCGAATGGTTCTTATCTGCCGTCACATTCTATGTTTCTATGTTGTCCATGTGTACATTCATTATCCATTATGAAGGCTATTACTTTGATATACTGTACTGTAGACAATATCAAGAGTATAACTCACTCCATATGTATATGTATCAAAATATTACAAATGTGTAGTACCATATATACATCACTAGATGGCTACAAAGGTTTAAATTGAAAATACAATAACACTATATAAGATTGACCAAACGTACTCTAAACTGAAAACAAAAGTAATCTCTAGTATAAAGATTAGACAGAGAATTGTATATTATGTTAATGTAGTGTACCTATAATCTTAATTTTAATAATGACAGGAGGCGAGTATTTTGCATAACTTTCTTTACTTATGCCTCCAGCAACACAAGTCAATCAAGAAACTTTAAACCAATCAGAAACAAGCATCACATCCATATAAAGCCCTGACAGGCACATCACTTCCTCTTTCTTGGATGCAAAAACAGTCTGTGAGAATATCAGGAAACAACGAAAACTTGAATAACTTTGAAAAACGAAACTTGGGTTGGATCGTGAAATGGTCCTGTTTGTCCAATTCCGGATCCCTGAATGACGATTGCACTGAAAAGAACAGAATCAAGTGAAAGGTGGTGAGAAACAACGTGTGTCCACATATTAAACTTAATTTAATTTAGACGTTTTGATAATTTATAATGTAATCTAACTGATATTACATTTCTAGACTACATAACCACAATACAAAGGTATTAACCTACAAGACATACAATTATAAAATTATCAATAATATACAAATAAGCGTCCTTGTAATGTAAATCGTAGTAATATAAGAAATGTAAACAATGCATGTAATAATATCACATGAGTATAGGGAGGGAAACCCAGGGAGGGAAAATACTCACCTCCTGTCATTATTAAAATTAAGATTATAGGTACACTACGTTAGCATAATCTATAATTTTATTACATGACAGGAGGCTTCCTATTTTAAATTTTTAACGCTGTGGCAAAAATGAAAAGGACGTGTGTAAAGTCCGGCGGAAATAAAAGACTCTGAAGGTATCTTCTCTGGTCCAATCCGCTGTACGTAGAATATCAGCTAGGTAGGCCCCCACTGTGAAGGCCCGAGAAGCGACCGCCCCCCCGAACCGAGTGAGCCCTGAAACACGACTCCACTCCCGCTAAGGATAAAAGCCAATGTAGCCAATGTGGTCGTAGTAACTGGCTTGTGCGGTTTGGTATAAGAGACCAAAAGTTGACCTGATCGTGAAGACCGAATGGGAGTAGTAACTTCTACTTAGCGAAGCAAAGTGCTCACGACACAGAGACAGGGAACCACCGGGAAAAACGGGTATGACACGGATGAGGAGTCCGTCTTGATTCTACAAGACACCATAAAGGAAACACCCTCTGGGGATACCGAAAAACCGTCCACATCGAACGCTCGAATGTCCGAAATATGACGAAAGTACACTAGACATAAAAGCAATGTGAGTTTGGCTGATAGTTGTCAGACCGAGAGATCTGAGTTATCCGGCTAATTTAGAAGGAAGCGAATAACCAAATCTACGTCCCAAGATCGATTATACTTCCGAGCCGGGGGTCTGGATAGTTTGATACTCCATAGTAAGCGGCACACCAAAGGATCCTGTCTGATCTGAGTGCCGTTTATCGGAATGTGTGCAGCCGAAATTGCTGAACGTATCACATTCATGGAACGATACGACCACCCTGTTGAAAAAAGGGTTGATAAAAAATTTTGCACTACGGTAACAGGTGCTTTAAAGGGAGTGTAGTCCCTCTCCATACACCAGTGATTCCAAGTATTTAATGCAGATATGCAAACAAAATAGGGTGAATCCAACTAGGGGAAATAAAAATAGAACATAGTGCAACTCTGTAAAACCCAGATAAGGTAATTATTAGTGCCAATGGGTCACTCACACTTTGATTGAATAAAGGGCATTCAACAATCATTGGATATCTCAAGCTGTATCCCTCTCTTAGTAGTTGACATTGCAGGTCTCAGCAGGATGTAAAACAAAGTGCATCCAAAATAAGGTGAAAGTAGATTGAAGTATAGTATAAAAATATTTATTACTTACACAGAAGTAAAAATCAGTCAGCATCAAATACAGATAAAATCTATCCAACGCGTTTCATCCCACTCAGGGACTTCCTCAGGGACTGCTTCTCATTCAAAAGACAAGTACAAAAATGCATAAAAGTCCCCTCCCTCTTAAATACACCCCCCATTATTACTTCTTGACCCTCAATACGAAGCCTTGTCTCGTTATTCAAGGGAACTGCTATAATCACACTGGGGATTGCTATGCTCTGCATACTCCCTTGAGCTTTTAATCACTTAGCTCTTTTAAGAGCTTGTTTCTGATATGCTCTCCTGGAGGAGAGGTCTTTCCCACATGGTCCTGGAGGACAGAAGCTGATCCAGGGTGGACAAATGCTGATCCAGCTTGGTTGCTTCATCTAAGTGCTGCTTCTAAGTGTGAGGTTGGAGATATTCTGGAGAGTTTTACAGAATCTTCAACTGTCTAAGATTTTGCTAAGAGTTTTCTTTTCTACTGTTACAGGTAAGATTCATCTGTAGGAAAAGGTTACTGATTGTACAAGGTTTGATTCCCTGTTGGTAATTTGGTAAGATTCATCTGTAAGAAAAGGTAACTGGTTGTACAAGGTTTGATTCCCTGTTGGTAATTTGGTAAGGCATTTGATTTGATTAGCTAAATACTTACTATTGATTGCTAGTTAATTAGCTATTGTTTGCAAATAAGCATAGGCCTATCCAGATGTTAAACATTCCTAGTGGGTGGTGATTTTAGGAGTTATATAAGGGTTGTTGTCATTAGCTTGGCTAATATAGCTTGGTTGCTGCATCTTGGTGCTGCTTCTAAGTGTGAGGTTGGGGATATTCTGGAGATAAACTGGAGGTAATCTGTGGTATTCAGGAGGACTAAAAATTTAAGATTTGTTTGATTTAAATTATTCACCTCATTGAAATGGCAGACTTAGTTCAGTGTAATAGTTGTTATGCATTTTTTTTTACGTTCCACTTTTTTGAGATTTGGATGCTGTCTAATCTGTAGACTGTAATGGACCGTTTTGCCCACATGAGGTTAAAAACCGTTTAGGCGATATTCCTCTTTCAGATGCACAGACAGCTACTGCAAGCACCACTCTCCCGAACTGCAAACCCACTAATTCACCAACTCCCGAACTGCAACCTAGGGAATACTCGAAACTCCCGAACTGGAGACACACGAATAGCTGCTAGCAGACGAACAGGAAAAGCCCCCAAGCGGCTTACACTCCTGGCAATCAGTCTCGAACAGCATACAGTAAATCCCCCCAAAGACGAAATGACACTTCATTTTGAGGTCAAGCAGGATCTGACTGTACTGGCACATACAGCCTCTTTTATTCACAATCCACAAACATAGCACCGCCCACAGGGTTTTGAAACACAGCCAATCAATCCGTATAATACACACAGACACTCCCACACACAATCCTCCCCTCTGCCTGTGATATGATTACTGAACACAATGGTTAATCTAATTATCACAGGCAGAGAAATACAACACCAGAAAACATATCACAGGGACCCCAAAACATGCAACAACCCCACAAAAAGTATATCCTCGGAACCGGGGGATCTGGGTGAACCACATATCCAAAATTCACCCAGATCCGTTCAGTACTTTGGAAGATACAGTTTAATGCAGATTCCACAGAACATATGCAGGCTATATGAAAAAGAATTACTGCACAATGTGTCCCCTGTTGTATAGTCCAAAACCACTGCACGATTTCTCTGTGCACCAAATACCGGCGAGATGGCACCGTGTTGAAAAGTCCAAACAGTGTCTGTGAGTTAAAATGGCCGCCATCCATTGTTCTCACCATGTGCTTCATCCATTGTTCTCACCATGTGCCTCTGATACAGGAAATGGTGGCCACCCAGTAACTCCACAGTATGTCCCCAGATGGTTCTTAAAGGGCCAGCAGCAGCACAACACAAATCCATTATGCCCAAATCATGTCTTTAAAGGGCAATACATCCCAGGGGCCATAGTCACATGGCAGGAGGCTGGCAACCAGGCTTCTCCAGTGCATAGTGGCGAGGTTGGTTCCGCCACATAGACAGTTCTCTATATTGCGGCAGGAGATTGTATTTTTGAAGTCTGAGATAAGTAAATTATCTGGTAAACAAACTCAGACTGGATCTGCTGCAAAGCCACTGCCGCAGAGACGTCCTAGGAATGGCAGATGGATTACTGTAGGATCTGGTAGACTTAGAGTTGTGGATAGAATGCATATTGAACAGTCTGTTACTCTACATAATTCATTTTCTGCACTTTCAGAGTGTAATGGTGTTATGGAGACAGGTTCAGGCACCAAGTGTAGTGGGGTTATGGAGACAGACTCAGGCACCAAGTGTAGTGATGCTGTGGAGACAGGCTCAGGCACTGAGGGTAGTGGTGTTGTAGAGTCAGGCTTGGAAACTGTGGTGTAGAAAGCAGTTGTTGTTGGGGGATTCCATCATAAGAGGTGTGGAGATGGACAACTGTGGTCTTGGGAGATGTCTGTCCGGAGCTAGTGCTCGCAGAGACAGGAGACGTATTTGTAATATTGTTGAGCGAGCAAAGCAGGAAGGGGAATTGGATGTACTTGTCCATCTAGGGACAAATGACTTGGCTTGTAATGAGGTTTCAGAGGTTAAGGAAGTTTTTAGTGTTTTTGCCAATGATATACGGCAGGTTGCTTTCACACTGTCATTCTCTGAAGTTCTGCCTGTGCATAACACTCAGATCGACAGGCAGATGCGTATTAGAGACTTTAACTTGTGGCTTGGAGAATGGTGTCAGGAGCAAGGATTTGGTTTTATTTCTCATGGTAGCTCTGTTTGGAATGGAAATAAACTGTACAAAAAAGATGGTTTACATCTTTTTCAAAAGGGAACAAATGTTCTCAGTGAGCAGTTCAGATGTTTTGCTAGGATGTATTTAAAGTAGGAGGGGGGCTAGAAGGGTGATAAAACAGCAATCCAATTGCCCCCCAAATCAAGGACAGAAGGTGCCTTTAGCAAGTGTGTTAAAAAAGGATAAGCTTAGAGTCATGTCTACAAATCACACAGATTGGTGATTACTGTGTATAGTATTATAAATGTAATTGAGTTAAAAATAAGCAGCTACACACTCTAGTGGATACTCTCTTATCCCCACTAATTATAGTAATGAACCAAAGTGAGCTTAGTACAATCTGGAAATAACGTCCAGACTCTACTAATCAAATGAGTGGAGCGCTAAAGATATAAACTTACCATAAAATAGGGTTAAATCTCAGATGTATATCAGTACATATAAAGGAAACAAAAAATAAAACACAATATAGTGTAAATCCACAGGTGGTAATGTATTTTGGTGATAATTCAAGTAGTCAAACTCACATTGATCAGAGCCTCAAAGGGACATTCTCAAATCACTTGCACAGTAGTGTCGTATGGAGACACTGTACCCTTTTGCCTGGAATGGATTTCCTCAAAGGAGAGAGAAAGGGAGACTTCCTAGTGTATTAAGTTTCAACAAAACTAAAAAACACAGTGGTTATGGTTGTGCTCACCTTTTCCTGAGCCAATGAGAACCTGGCTCTGGATAATAGACCTGGGTACCTCTAGAGGGGGGCACCTGCCCTTCTTTAGCAGCAAGATAAAGTTAGAAGCTGATAGGAATTGGTCAGAGCCTTAAAGGGACAGGCTCAAATCACTTGCACAGTGGTGTCGTATGGAGACACTGCACCCTTTTGCTTGGAATGGATTTCCTCAAAGGAGAGAGAAAGGGAGACTTCCTAGTGTATTACATTTCAACCAAAATAAAAACACAGTGGTTATGGTTGTGCTCACCTTTTCCTTTTTTAGGAGTTAAATCCCTTTGTTTATGAACCCAAGTCACACCTCCCTGCATGTGACTTGCACAGCCTTCCATAAACACTTCCTGTAAATAGAGCCCTATTTAGGTACTTGGTTCAGTAAGCCCCATTTACTGAACCAAGTGGGAAATAGCCAGGAACAAAGGGTTTTAACCAGGTCTGGGGACACTGGGGACACAGGCTTAAAGGGGCAGTGTCCCAAACAAGTCTGGGGAC
The DNA here is from genome assembly GCA_933207985.1 of Pelobates cultripes. Lineage (NCBI taxonomy): Eukaryota > Metazoa > Chordata > Amphibia > Anura > Pelobatidae > Pelobates > Pelobates cultripes. Next base: position 26,964,283 of record OW240913.1, on the reverse strand, counting down.
ACCATCTTAAAGGGGCATTGTCCCAATTTTCTCTATGTCTTAAAAATGTGCTTAAAGGGCCAGCACCAGTCCCATAAAAAGTCTATAAGCCCCAATATGCTCACAGACTATTCTTAAAGGGCCATACACACCCGGTCCATGGTCATGGGGGAGGAGGCTGGCAAATATTACTCCTCCTCCATAATCCAGGGAAGCAGGGCAATTTGTCATTTAAAGGAACAGTTACAAAATACATTTTGTAACACGTACAGAGGGAGGTGTGGAGGGAAGAAGCCAGCAAAATGTATGTAGAATCCAAAATAAAATCAACATAAATTACATTTACAAGGATTTAACTTGTTTTTCAATTACAAATATATAAAATAATATAGCAGCAATAGAAAATATGCAATAAGGCAATATGATCACTCTAAGCGCATTTCTCCATAAGGCTTCATCTTAAGTGTGCTTTACTTGAGTGCAGCTTCATTATATATTGGAGATTCAGTGATTGATCAATCATTTCCGCTGTTAATTGTGGATTCTTATTGGCTTCCTTGTAAAACTTTTAATACTTCTTTTTGTGTGTTTCCTGAAGTGACATTATAAGGATCATCATGGTTTTGTAGTTATAGAAGCGTCGCCCGGCAGTAACGATATGTGTATTTGCCTGCCCATATCTTTAGGGGCTTTGAGGAAGCAGATAAAGTCATAATCGATGTGCTGCGCATGCCATTCGAACGTGACATCACACAGAAATATCAGTCCCAATATTTATGAGCTTGCGAGTGCGCACAAATCCATGCAATTGCGCACGCGTGAATGTTCAAACAAAAAAATGAAGAATCGAGAGGTTTTAAAAAAAATGAGAACAAAAATATGCAAAATTTTAATTTTTAAAAAACAACCTTAAACAAAGTGCAATTAAGTGTTTTTTTTTTAAATAAAGGATTAAAGATTGCCCCCATGAAGAAATTCAATCCATTTTAACTTTTATTGACAAACAAAATTGTGAGAAATGCCACATAAAAACGGTTTTATATGAGTAAAAATAGAGAAAACCCTAAAAAAAATCTTTTGAAAATCTTCCTTTTACCCATATTTTAAATCTAGCACATTAGAATTTTTTGAGAAAAGAGTATTCAAAGCCATTAATGCACTAGGCAATAATAAGAGGATAAAATATATTTTTAACCTAACTTAAAAAAAAAAAAAGGGAACCTAGAAAGGAACTACAAAATGATGAAACTATTGTAATTACACCTGCCAATAATGGCAGAGGCTTAGTTATCCTATCAAAATAATCCTACAAGGAAAAGGCCTGCCGACATCTGAAAGATATTAATGCATATATAAAACTCACCAAACACCCTACTCCCTACATCAAGGCTAAAAAACGAATATTAGACAAAGAGAAAGTTAACAAAATATTAAATTCACAAAAATATCATCATGGGGGTAATTCTCATTCCTGGGCTACCACATGGTCTCAAAGGCAACCTAACCAGTCTGGCAAATTTCAAAGTGACATGCTATAAATTACCCTACAACTTTCCAAAACACCATAAAACCTGTAAATAGGGGGGTACTGTTTTAATCGTGAGACATCGCTTAATACAAATATGTGTGTTTTATTGCAGTTACAGCTAACAGTATTATGACATACACAGTTAAAATTCCATGCAGAACTAAAAAAATAAAATTTCTCAATTTCTCACATATTGTTATATTTTGTTCATATTTAATTATGTTTCTTAGCTAACAATTTGATGTTAAATGATGGCCCTGCTTTTCTTGAATAAAATTATATATAAGTGTGGGTGTACTTAATAAGAAAGAGGTGAATTACGGTTGAACAGACATATAGCGCAAATTCCATTTTTTGTTAATATTTTGTTTTGATCAAAATGTATACAATTGGCTCCGTCCTTAAGGGGTTAACTTTAACTAAATAACATATATTTTCTTAAAGGGACACTCTAGGCACCCAGACCACTCCAATGGGCCAACTCCCACTACCCTTAACCCTGCAAGTGTAATTATTGCAGTTTTTTATAAACTGCAATAATTGCCTTACAGGGTTAACTCCACCTCTAGTGGCTGTCTACTAGACAGCCACTAGAGGGCACTTCCTGGTCCATAGCACAGAAAACCTGTGCTAGAGCGTCGCTGGATGTCCTCACACTGTGTGAGGACCTCCAGCATTGCTCAATTCCCCATAGGAAAGTATTGAAAAGCATTTTCAATGCTTTCCTATGGAGAGCTCTAATGCGCATGCGCATTAGGTCTCAGCGGCAGTGGGCGGGATCAGTCTCGCCCACTGGCCGAAGTAATGAGGAGGAGGAGTGGCTGCGACCCAAAACCACCGCCGAGGGACATCGGCGGGAGTCTCAGGTAAGTGACTGAAGGCGTTTTCACCCCTTCAGCAACTGGGGATTGGGAGGTGGGAGGGAGAGGGGACCTGCAGTGCCAGGAAAACAGATTGTTTTCCTTGCACTGGTGTGTCCCTTTAAGGTTTTTTTTTTAGTTTCTTTAACTTTTTTTGTTTTCTGAACACAGGGCTTACACCTAGCAAAGCAGAAATGCTTTGACTTTAAATAAATTATTTTTTGAAAACTTTTTATACTTTTCTAAACTTTTCTAAACTTTTTTCATTTTTTCACTTTTTACAAACTTGTTTAAACTTTCTAAAACTTTTCAAATTCCTAGCTACCCTCACACTGAATTCCCCAGTTTCCCCTAGCTTCCACCCACCCCAGCTTGCTAAAACACTTAAATTAAAGTAAACAAATAATATATTTAACCCCTGAGGGTTCAAAACAAAATAAAGTTAACCCCTGAGGGTTTAAAAAAAGTACTGAGATCCATATTGTAATCACTATCAGTGATCAAAGGGTAATCCATGGTAATTTTTGTATCAGGAACAGGTAAGGGGAGTTTTGCTACTTTTGAACACTTTGAGAGACACAAAGTTGCAAACAATCCATCTCTCTCCACCTTACCACACACACAGAGGTGAAGGGAGCCAGATCATAAGTCCCAGCAGCACTGTGATCATTGTGACTGGCTGTCACAGCGATCACATGTGCTGGTACAGCGCTATTGGCTGTAGCTGGCCGAGGCACTCAGGAAGAGCACTAACCCCACGACCGTGGCGATCTGGTGTTATCTTTAGTAAATGATGGATATTTTCCTTTGAATTCCTGGACTCTGGTTAACCCCTGTAATCCTGTTCCAGCCTTGGTTCCAGCCTCGGCTAACCTCTGCAACCTTGTTCCATCCTTGGTTAACCCCTGCAACCCTGCTACAACTTCAATCAAGCCTTTTATCATTTGCCCAGTGCTGAATCTCTGGTAAAATACTTTATTTTATCTTTTATTTCCAATAAAGATATTGCCTTATTTTCCACTTATAATGGACTTTTTCTGTTATACTTTTTTGCTTTATAATAAAAACCTTACATTTTAAGACTGCGTCTGTCCAAATCTCTGCATACTGAGCCCATTCACCCCAAACTTGATGACTGAAATAAAAAAGTATTTTTTTGAAGGATAGTGATTGTATGAAGCCATTTATTATCACATAGTTGTTTGGCTCCTTTTTAAATGATAGTGATAACAGCAATCAATCAAATGGCCCTGATCAAAAGTTTACATACCCTTGAATGTTTGGCCTTGGCACAGACACACACACAACAAATGGCAATTAAAGGTTAATTTCACAGACCTGTGACTATTTAAATTGCAGTTAGTGTCTGTGTTTAAATAGTCAATGAGTTTGTTGGCACTCACGTGAATGCACTGGGATAGATACTGAGCCATAAGGAGCAAAAAAGAACTGTTAGTAACAAGGTAATGGAACTTTATAAAGATGGAAAAGGATATAAAATTATATTGAAAGCCTTGAAAATGCCAGTCAGTACTGTTCAATCCATTATTAAGAAGTGGGAAATTTTGGGATCTCTTGATAGCAAACCAAGGTCAGGTAGACCAAGAAAGATTTCTGTCAGAGCTGCCAGAAGAATTGTTTAAGATACAAAGAATAACCCTCAGGGACCTCGGGAGAAATACAGGCTGCTCTGGGAAAAGATGGTGTGGTTGTTTTAAGGAGCACAATACGGTAATGCTTGAACAAAAATGAGCTGCATGGTCCAGTTGCCAGAAAGAAACATTTACTGCACCAATGCTACAAAAAAGCCCTGTTACAATATGCCCAACTACACCTTGACATGCCTCACAGTTTCTGGCACACTGTAATTTGGAGTGACAAGACCAAAATAGCGCTTACAGTTGTGACCATAGAGTTCTATGTTTGGAGAGGGGTCAATAAGGGCTATAGTAAAAAGAATACCATCCCCACTGTGAAGCATTGTGGTGTCTTAATTATGTTTTTGGGTGGGGGGAGCTATAAAAGCATGGGGAATCTTGTGATAATTAATGGCAAGATGAATGCATCATGTTATCAGAAAATACTGGCAGATAATTTGCATTCTTTTGCACACGGGACACTCTTGGACTTTCCAGCATGACAATGACCCTAAGCACAAGTCCAAGTTGACCCTCCAGTAGTTACAGCAAAAAAAGGTGAAGGTTCTGGAGTGGCAATCACAGTCTTCTGACCTTAATATCATCGAGCCAATATCATCGAGCTTAATAAGATGACCAAAGACTTTGTGTGACCTGGAGGCATTTTGCCAAGATGAATGGGCAGCTATACTACTTGTAAGAATTAGGGGCCTCAAAGACAATTATTACAAATAACTGCACACTGTCATTGACGCATTAAGAGTATACATACTTTTTTTTGCCATGTTTTGTTTTATGATTGTGCTATTGTTATAAACTACAGTTGAATATGAATCCTGTAAGAAATAAAAGAAAAGTGTTTTCCCTGCTCACTCATGTTTTCTTTAAAAACAGTACATATATTACCAGTTCCCCAAGGGTATGCAAACTTTTGAGCACAACTGTATATATTTATTTATGTTTTACAAATTTAAGGGCTGAATATCAACTGTTTTGTTTTTCTTATACTGTTTGTCACAAGGTTGGGGAATCCGTGTATAGATTCCCTGCTGCCTCATCCCAATACTAGCGAGCACCTAATACTCTACCAGTTTCCAATTTGCTGTCTATATGCAGTAGATGCTCCACTCTTTGTGTTCAATACACCATTTGTACTACATTAAAGAATTCTTTTGAAATCAACATTTAGGTGATATTCCTCCTTTTTGAAATATGCAGAAATCAGTGGAGCATACTAGGTGTCATATTCATGTACTGAGATTATATGAGTTACTTTCATTCAATTAACACTATTTTGTGGGTGATTTATTATTGAATCTTTATTTACCACCATTTTGGTAAAAGAAACATCTATGATGTAATAAAAAAGTTAAGTTTTAATGACACGTGTCCATTCATAGTTACACTCATTTTGCTCCCTCACTATATCCTCTAAAACACTACACTTTCTTCAGTTTTATGAGGTTTTTTTGGCAGCCACATTGTGGGTCACAGCATAATTTCTCTGATATGTATTTTACATAAATATGTTTATTTTAAAGAAAAATGAATTCTTTCTAAATGCATGACTGCTGATCCATAATCCATGTCCACACCAGACACCTTATTAGTGGATAAGGGCAACGGCCACAGCTTTATTAAATTTATAACTTTTAACATTATCCAAACCTGTCAGCTGTTGAGCGGTTGCCCAACAGACAGTTCCCCCAACCTTTTTCCATAGCCTAACATAGAAACATAGAAACATAGAATGTGACGGCAGATAAGAACCATTCGGCCCATCTAGTCTGCCCAATTTTCTAAATACTTTCATTAGTCCCTAGTCTTATCTTATAGTTAGGATAGCCTTATGCCTATCCCACGCATTCTTAAACAGTCGGCACTCCGCCATCTGCTCCCGTGCGGGCTGTCATCTCCCCAAAGCAACTCTTCATCTTCACATTTTCTTTGCGCTGTCCAGGATACCGCCAAGCTGTGACAAAACAGAAAAACAAAGCCAGACACCAAACAACCAACTGGGTGGGCGGGCGGGAAAGTCAGTATTCTCCTGTCCCTTGTCTCTGCTGAGTCTCCTCCCCCGGCCTCTTACCAAACTGGCACTTTGCAGCATTGTATATTTTTTTTTTTTATCCAGCCCCTTATTCATGTGCAGCAGTCATGTTCCCCCTTCCTAAGTTGTCCAGGGGGAAACTGTTCCTTCCTAATCTTGCTGTTCTGTAGTGACAGTGTAGGAGGTGCCATCCCTGTGTATCATTAGACTGGGCGTGTGGGGAAAAAAAGCAAACTGTCTCAGAACTTGCATTAGTGGGATATTTTTGCTTGCTGTGTTGAATGCTATTTTACAACCCACTGGAATACAGAATAACCAACTGCTATATACATTGTGACATTCAAAATGGATACAACATATTTACTAATACTGGCAATGATATGTGTAACAATTTTATTTCTTTACAATGTCTTGTGGGACTGGACACCACCAAATTATCCTCCTGGACCCAAACCTTTACCACTGATTGGAAATCTCAACATTCTGGATATAAAGAGACCATATTTAACACTAATGGAGGCAAGTAATCATGTATAAATATTATGTTAAAGAATTTACAGTGTTATGTAATGTCTCTTTTTCCACGCAGAGGGGGAGGGAAAGACGACATTTTATTTTACTAAAGAGGGAAAAAAGTTACATAGAAGTGTTTCTATTTCTAATATATATATATATATATATATATATAATATAAACAAATATTTACTATCACATGAGCTTGATCGCAGTGGAGTGTTAATAATGTCATCGATTCCTGACTGTGTACAATCATATGAGTGGGGTGCTCATGGGGTGAGCCTACATTGGTACAGTTATGAGTGTGGTGATCATAGGGTGAGTGCATGTTGGCACAGTTTTGGGAGCGGGTTGATCATAGGGTGAGTGTACATTGATACAAGCAGGGGTTTCAAATGTAACCTTGTAATCAGTTCAATTTAGTTAAGCATACATTGGATGTATCATTCAGTCAACTGCTAATTCTTTGAGTTTACATGTATTCATGGAAAAAAAGCAACTATCTTAAGCCATATTTGGGGTGGACACCGGGGACACTAGGGGGCTGTGCTGCACAGGATCCAGACAACCAGGCCAACAGTTCTTCAAATTGTTAGCTATGTATAGGTAGTAGGAGGCCTCATATGAGATAGTGTGGCAATATGTTCGAATTCATTTATTTTGGAAATAAACCCGCTCTTTGATCCAAGAAGTAATTAGGAGTGTTCTCCCTTCTACTCCCCAGGTAATGCTCCTTAAGCTGTTGCCAGATCATATAAAAAAAATAATTAGGAACAGGCAGGAACACTATTTCGATGACACCAGAATTTTATTAACAAAAGCAAACCAGCCAAATTAGGGTGCTCACTCAAAAGATCCTATTTCTCCAAGGACCTATATAATCTATAACAATACTAAATGGGGAGCACAACCATACTAATAGAAACAACTTTATTAATTGAGTCTAATAATAAGAGGTATCCCAAGATACAAACAAACAAAAGGACAATATTGGTAATTATAGCACATTACAGAGAGTTACAAAATGTATCACAATGCTCTATACATAGTCAATAACTACAAAGAGTTACAAAATGTATCACAATTCGCAATATATAGTAAATAACTACAAAAAGAAGAAATGCTAATCCAGATACAAATTTGATTAGTTATCCAGAAAGAGCAACTCAACAAATCCCTTTATCAAGAGAGCCTCATAAAAGGCATTATTGCTGAAATATTGGGGGCTTCTTTTTGATTTTCTCCCTCCTCTCACTACTTCTGGTACTTCTGGTAATTTTCCTGTTATAGTATGCATGATTTGTTGGGTTGCTCTTTCTGGATATCTAATCAAATTTTTCTTCCACTAAACGTCTTTACTGTTCTGAATTACACATGGAAATTCTAATTCAGACAGTGCTATCATGTGTGGGGAAAACTATCTAACAATCTGGTGTGTCCCTTTCCGAAGGCAAAGAAATGTGATAGCCATCTATATGCAACTATATTTCATTTTCTGTTTTGAATACCTTACAGCACGTTATCTTTCTGCCTATGCTGTATCTAGAAATGCTTTATTGTAGTAGAAAGTGTATTTAAGGCCTGGGTAAGTCTAAGTATCTAAATAGAAAAACACTTTGAAGCAAAATTATTACCTACCGGGATTTCTAATATTATGTTATCCCATCCCTAAATTAAATAAATGTATATTTGTGTAGTGTGAAATATAAAATCATATATAGACATTAACACAACGTTATCCTGCAACTGGGCACCTCTATCTTAGCTCCCTGTCAGTCATTGAGATAAATGCTCTCCTTTGAATTTGGTAATCGGCTTAGAGAAATTCTAGATTTGTGCACATAATTATTTTTTGATTTGGCTGAATAATATTTCCCAACATTTTTTTTTTTTTTTGCTAGGGACATCCAAGTATTATTATTATTATTATTAGTAGTAGTAGTAGTAGTAGTAGTAGCAACAGCAGTAGTTGTATTTATAAAGCACCAATAAGTTCCGTAGCACTGTACGATGGGTGGACTAACAGACACGTATCTGTAAACAGACGAGTTGGATGCACAAAAACAGAGGGATTGAGGGCCCTGCTCAGTGAGCTTGCATGCTAGAGGGAGTGGGGTATAGTGACACAAAAGGTTAGGGTAGGGTAGGAAAGCAGTTTGCTAGGATAGTATTCATTGAGGGCTTAGTGTGTTGTTTTGAGGACAGTTTCAGGAGAGAAATCATGGCACGGGGAGGGAAAGCTGCTCAATGCTTGTTCATGTGATGTACATAAGGACTCTTAAAAATATTAGCTTTGCTGAGAAAGGGCAACAAATATATGAGCAAATAAGGAATTGCAATCTATCAGAGGACATTAATAAAATAAAGACTTGATCTAAACTGGTTTTGTTTTGCATGATCATGTGTTTTTCAAATAACATCTTGTTTCAAGTGTGTATTCTGACTTTGTTTATTTATCTGGTATTTTTTCTCTCAAAACAAACATCATGCTCTTTTTTCATGTGCCTTATTTATATTTTTAAGCTTAATAGTTTTCTTATGGTTTTTTTTTTTTTTTTAAACAAACAAGTCTCCTCCAAGGGTTAGAATTCCATAAATAGTTTACCAATAAAATAAAGAAGTATAGAAATAAATATGTTAACATAAAAATGTTTTAAAAGGTGTATACTTTTTTTTTTTTTAATTCTTTATTTTATTTGTGCTTAGCGTGAACAATCATGTTTGCACTGCCACGATAGCTGGTGCAAGCAAGTACGGAAACATACATTAACATAGGTATGGCATTGAAATACATAGCACAATTTTCTTTATATTCAAGATAGGAAACATGTTAGAGGTTAAACATTGAATAGGTTAGTACATATCAGGGTCAAATGCCACAACAGCGTACATATGTGTATACAGGTTAGACTGTGGCATGAGTAATTGCACATTTAGATTTTTATGAACAAGCTTAGTGTAACAAATGAGGTTCAGTTGAGTGTTTTAACGTGAGTATGTAGCAAGAGTGTTTTACAAGATAGCAGTATGCTTAAACAGGCTAGGTACAAGCTATGAGATAGAATCCTGTTCTGCTGTCCTTTAGTGTAGGCACGAATACAACACAATTAATATGGTGTCAGCTGTGGCACAATAGCTTGGATTGTAGGCATATAACGTGTGTTATGAGAAAAACTGTTGATGTGAGCTATTGCAGGATTACTAGTGAGGTGATCCTGGGTTGCTCCAACATGTCATGGCATGTGTTTACCTAGGGGTATGCAAACAGGAAAAAACAATCATGGCACAACATAAATTAAATTTAGATTAACGGTATCATCAGCGCGGGTGCAGAAGTCCAGTACATGAGAACATGTACTAGAGGGTGCGGGTGCCGCGCACAAGGTGAAGTGGTGGTTTCAGCCAATACCTCGACTCGGCATTTTGGGAGAGTCTCTGGATAGTGCTGTCTGAGGTAGGTATGCCAGGGTGTGTTCACTCTTCCTTCAGGCCTTCGAGGGGGCCTGCACCTGGGGTCTGTGGATCCAGACTATAGGGTATGATGAGGCTGTCGGGTGGCTGTATGTGCCTGGAGTGGTCCGCCTCTGGGTGCGGGTGCCGTGATTGTGCCGTAGTGAAGCGTGTTTTACGGCTGTGACCGGAGTGGCCCTTCGTCTTGGTGGGTTAGGACGAGGATGTGCTGATGCTTTGGACGGTGCTTTGCCCACGTGAGACCCAGGCCCTGCATGGCTCCTTTCACTTTGCCTCCTCCCCTGTTGCTGAGGATGTGAGTTTTGTTTCCGAGCTTCTATCCTATGCCAGAATTGCTCAAACAGCTTATCGAGGCGCTGTAATATGCCTTTCACCATGCTTGATTCGCCAGTCACTGGTCTGTGCAGCTCGCGCCCATGTTCAGGGAGCTCGTCCGCCATCTTAGGTAAGTCGGTCAGGCTTGCCGCGTGGTTGGTGTCGGGCGACTGGGTACATTGTTTGAGTAGGGCGCCAGCCAGGAGGGGACCGTGATAACCCCCACCGGTCCAGAGGGGGTGGGGGGGACAGCATTAGTCGAATGTCTCACCACCAGTAGAAGCGGCAGGAGAGCAACCGCCTCTCCTCCGCTCGGTCACTGGTAGGCCGCAAAGACTCGAGTCAAGGTTCCCAGTGGGGGAGAAATCCACGGAAGGTATCCCCAGCACCAGCGGCGTTTCAATTACAAGCGTGATCGAGTTTTGCTTCCAGGTAGGTGTTTGTTCGAGAGTAATGTTAAGTTTTAGGTGCCATTTGTGGGAGCCCAGGCAGCACACGTCTGTTTGGGTACATTTCCTTAAGGGATTACTCATACTATTTTTTTTTTATTTTTTTTTAAAGAAGTCTTTGTATACATACAACATTTTTATATACCTGATTTTGAAGTCATGCAATAAATATAGAGTACATATAGCAAAACAGACATAAGCGTATTTAATCTGAGTTTGGTAAATTCCTCCCACCATTGGAACTTGGTGAGGACTTTGACTTTATTCAGAAAAGACTGAGCTCTGGAGAACCCCTTCACGTGTTTGGCAGATTGTATTTATGCACAAATACAAGCAAGAACAAAACAATACTGAAACTATTGGATAGTGTCTATTGGATAAAAGTACCATCAGGTCAGTGTGAGAACAATGCCAAATAACCTAATCTAAGCCTCTTGCTTTCTTTTGGTTTCTCACTCATGCTCTCTTTTCTATATAAAATGTGATATTCAGTCTCACGATGTTCATAAAAATGATATAAAAAGTTCCATCTATTGCATGACAATATATTGAGTGACTACTTTTCACAACAGAGAAAAATATCTATTCTGATACCACACAAATGTAGTTATTGGGGCTAGGCTAGGAACTCAATGGAAACAGAATTGTAAGGCTGTGCTTTGGACCGGTGTCATTCTACAGCAAGTTTCCACAGTTTAAATACCCACAGTAGCAAACATTAAGATAAAGAACACTGCTAGAAACCTTGAGAGAGGACCTATGTTAATTAGACAGAGATATTAAAGCCGAGGTTTGGGCTATTGGAGACCGAATCGCTATTTGGAGGAAAAAGCAGATCAACTTTGAAGGCAAAGTGGCAGGCCACAAATTTAGTGACCGCCGAAATAAACACATATCAGAGGTTATGGCAGCAGTAAGTCATTTGAGGGGTTGAAAGGTGGATGCTGGAGAATAGAGATGTCCCGAACAGTTCGCTGGCGAATAGTTCCTGGCGAACATTGCTTGTTCGCGTTCGCCACGGCGGGCGAACATATGCGATGTTCGGTCCGCCCCCTATTCCATATCATTGAGTAAACTTTGACAACCCCCCCACCCGCCGCTCGGGGGTGGAGGCGGGGGAGGTTGTCAAAGTTTGGGGGGGACACCTACTGTCCTCCCCCCGGCCCCCACCCCTGAACGGTGGGTGGGGGCCCTAAAAAAAACAATAGGGGGGGAACTTCTGTCCCCCCCCCAGCCCCCACCCCTGAGTGGTGGGTTGGGGCCCTAAATACTAAGAAGGGGGGGAACTAAGGTCCTCCCCCCATGCCCCCACCCCTGAGCAGCGGGTGGGGGCCATAAATACTAAAAAGGGGGGGACCTAAGGGGTGGGGGCCGGGGGGGAGGACATTAGGTCCCCCCATTGTGATTTATTTGCCCCCACCCACCGCGCAGGGGTGGGGGCCGGGGGGAGGACCGTAGGTCCCCCCTCATTATTTTTATGGTCCCCCCCCCTCATTATCTTTATGGCCCCCACCCGCCGCCCAGGAGTGGGGGCTGGGGGGAAGACAGAAGGTGTCTCCCCTCATTATCTTTATGGCCCCCACCCGTCGCACAGGGATGGAGGCCGGGGGGGAGGACAGTAGGTCCTCCCCCCATTGTAATTTATGGCCCCCACCCAACCCACAGGACCTACTGTCCCCCCCCCTCATTATCTTTATGGCCCCCACCCACCACCCAGGGGTGGGGGCCGGGGGGAGGACAGTAGGTCCTCCCCCATTGTAATTTATGGCCCCCACCCGTCGCACAGGGGTGGGAGCCAATAGGTTTTGTTTTTTTGTGGGGTTTTTTTTTTACAGTGAGCAGCCACTGGCTGCTCACTGCTTACTAGACATGTCCCTACTCGCGGTATAGCGAGTAGGGGCAGAATTTACTAATACTAAGTAATCTTTACTTAGTATTAGTAAATGTGGCTGAAAGACCAATTTAGGTCTTTCAGCCTTTTAGTAGATAACTCCCTAATACCGTGGTGCAAGATGCAGCCGCGGATCGGAGTTTGCATGCCACAGTCCAGGTGTTAGTCCCCTTGAAACAACTTGTGGGTTTTAAAATTCGCCTGCCTATTGTAGAAATTCGCATTCGCCGTTCGCGAACCGAAAATTTCATGTTCGCGACATCACTACTGGAGAAGGACAAGGAGGCCAGCATCTCGAACCACTTCTTTCCAAAATGGTTGTATAGTGGTACACATTCACAAAGTTTGGAACATGGTGCCCTTCTCCATCCCATATCTCCAACATAGAGATGGTTATTAGTTGGGGGATTTAAACTATAAATAGAACAATTACAAGATAACTTACAGAAATGAAGGGTTGAAGAGGGCCCTGCTCAAACGAACTTACAGTGTATAGGAGGTGGGGTATAAAACACATTAGGACAGGAAATTGCAGTCAAATTAGTTGGGAGTGAGGCAGAGCTGGAGGAGAGAGTAGAGTGCTGCCCATAAGAGAGAGCAAGAAACAGTTATGTGAGGTAGAGGTTAGTCTGGGAGGCCATAGGCTTTCCTAAATAAATTAGTTTTAAGGCACTTCTTAAATTATTGAAGACTAGTGGAGAGTCTGATGGTGGTAGGCAGGCTATTCCATAGGAAGGGAGCCGCCCGTCAGAAGTCCTGCAAGTGTGAGTTGGCCGTACGGGTACAAGCATCGGACAGAAGAAGGTCATGGGCAGAGCGGAGAGACCGAGAAGGGGCATACCTATGGATCTGTGAGAAGATATAAGAGGGGCTAAGATGATTCAGTGCTTTATAGGTATGGGTTAGCACTTTGAATTGGCTGCTATAGTATACAGGAAGCCAATGTAACGACTGACAGAGGGGTAAGGTGTGAGAGGACCGACTAGAGAGGAAAATCAGTCTGGCGGCAGCATTCATTACAGACTGTAGCGGGGCAATACGGCTATTGGGAAGACCAATTAGGAGAGAGTTACAATAGTCCATGCGAGAGTTTACTAGAGCATGGACAAGCTCTTTAGTAGCATCTTGTGTAAGAAAGGGGCGGATGCGGGCAATGTTTTTGAGGTGGAATTGGCATGATTTGACAACAGACCGGATGTGAGGCTCAAAGGTGAGGCCAGAATCAAAAGTAACACCAAGTGTACATTACGTTATTCTAAACTAGATGAAAATTTTGCACCGAATAACATGATTTTGTTTTCTTCTCTTTCAGCTGTCTAAACAATATGGATCAGTTTTCTCCATACAGATGGGAATGAATAAAATGGTAGTTTTGACTGGATACGAGACAGTTAAGGATGCTCTAGTGAACCATGCTGATGAGTTTGGAGAAAGAGCAGCTTTTCCTATATTTCACAAGATTGATAATGGAGCAGGCAAGATAAACAATATATAATTTATTATTCTACGGCTGGAAACAGAGAGTGGAAACATTGTATCCTAAACCACAAACTTTCATATTAAAAGAAAGAAAGTATGGACCTCTACATAAATGTTTAACTTAAATTAATGCATTTTCAGCGATCTTTGTGCCATAGTTAGTGAGACTAACTTAGAATTAAAGGAACACTGTAGTCACTTTAACAACTTCATCTTATTGAATTTGTTGTAGACCCCACAGGTCTGCCCTGAGTCCTAACCCCCAAGACCCTTTATTTCATTAACAGAAAGCTTTACAGCGTTCAGACCATGTCTCAAAGCATTTTGGGTATGAGAGCCGACATGAGCAGTGCCATCACTATCAACCATAGAGAATCATTGGACGCAATGATTTTCTATGGAGTAATTGAAGGCGCACCACGGTGACTACTGCACGTACATTCCCCATTGCTCCAGTGATGAGCATTGGATTGGGCCACATGCCTTTAAGATAAAAAAACAAACAAACTAAAAGTAGGTTGTGGCAGCACGGAACAAGACTGTCATAGTCAATCCTGTTCCTTACAGATCAAGTAGGAAAATAGTATATCAAACTTCAGAGACTTCTATTGGGAAAAATTAGATAAACATGAAATAAATCAGACAGTCGGAATCAGAATGATTTTGACAATATAAAGTAAAAAAAGAAAGCAGTCCTTGTTAAATAAAATAGGTTGCTTCACCTTGTAGATTAGCCAATTATTAGTAGGGAAACAAACAAAGTTTATAGCAGATTGTTCACATGTAAGCTGTAATTCCTGCAAAAAGCAATCCCCACATGGAAAAAAACAAATATACATACTGGAAAACTGGCTGACTGTAGCTAAGTGACAGAAAGAGAGATAATTAAGCTTTCAGCAGCTGGGTTGGAAATATATGAAGTCCAATGGAGAAACACATGAAACAAGCTGAGTGTAATGACCCCATTTGAAGATTATGAAGGAATCACTGGAGAGATAAGTGGGAAATCAGTTGTAGGTTGATACGGAGATTCTGAGAACTAAAAAATGAGTTAGTAGCAACATGCAAGGCACAGGAGAATGGCAGGCAGGTGTCAACTTTTTAAGAGTGCGTAGGTTCACTGACAGGGCGGTGGTTACTAGGCTGTTTATTGTCAGTTAACATGTCAACCTAAAGGGAAAGAACAGGTTTTTTTTGTTTGTTTTTAAAGAGACAATAACATCAGGGCTCTAGTGTTTGGAATACAGATATATTATAGATTGATTCCTCTGCTGCTGAGTCACTTTACAGCAGTGTCATTGGGCATGTGATGTGCATGTTCTGTCATCAGGCAGCACAGCATGCTGGCATGAGTCAGCTATGTTGGCATGTACTCCCCCTCCCTGCTAATATTTAGCTGCAGCAAGTGGCTTCCATGTGATCCAGTGGAATAAGTTGTGGCTAGGGAATTGTGGGTTTCCATTCATAAGAGCTGGGAGGAAGGGAAATTTTAGCAAGCTTGGAAGGATGGGAACAGCAAAATCTTTCTGTTTAAGTGTCGTAGATGCAATTGTTTCCACTGGAACCTCTGTTGGTGCAGTTCTGAGGGACATCCTTGGAACTCCCCATTTTGCCTGTTTGAGTCTGGCAGCCTTGCTTACCATGCATGGCATGTGTGCTATAGGTTGCCAACCCCTGTTGTATTATTAGTATGTTATTATTTATATAGCGCCATCAAATTCCGCAGCGCTTCACAATGGGTGGACGAACAGACATGTAATTGTAACCAGTCAGGTTTGACACACAGGAACAGAGGGGTTGAGGGCCCTGCTCAATGAACTTACATGCTAGAGAGAGTGGGGTAAAGTGACACAAAAAGGTAAGGATAGTATTAGACTAGTGACAGTTGCAAGAGGAATCAGTTGGGAGCTATTAACAGTTTAATTGATACGCTTTTTTGAATTAGTGGGTTTTTAATGGTTTTTTGAAGGAGTAGAGACTGGATGAGCATCTCACGAAGGAGGGAAGAGAGTTCCACAGGAATGGTGCAGCCGTCGAGAAGTCTTGAAGGTGAGCATCAGAGGTGGGTGTACGGACAGAAGATAGACATAAGTTTTCAGCAGAGCATAAGGACCTAGATAGGACATACTTGTGTATGAGGGAGGATAGATAGGTGGGAGCAGCATTATGTAGAGATTTGAAAGCAAGAACCAGAATTTTAAATTGAGCCCTATATCTTACAGGAAGCCAATGTAGGGACTGACAAAAGGTTGAGGCGTGGGAGGTCCGTGCGGACAGGAAGATGAGCCTCGCCGCGGCATTCATTATGGACTGTAACGGCACAAGTTGGGAGCACGTAAGACCACTGAGAAGTGGATTAGAGTAGTCAAGGTGAGAAAGGACAGTGAAATGGACCATCACCTTAGTCACATCTGGCGTTAAGTAGGGTCGGATGCGCGCAATGTTTTTGAGATGGAAACGACAGGATTTGGTGATAGACTGAACATGAAGCTTGAAGGAGAGGTCAGAGTCAAAGAGGACACCTAGGCAGCAAGCCTGAGTGGTGGAGCTGATGGTAGCACTGTTGACTTGGAGGGAGGGAGAGACAGGAGTAACAACACTTGAGGGAGAAAAGACCAGAATTTCAGTTTTGGTCAAGTTTAGTTTAAGGAAGTTGGCAGCCATCCAGTTAGAAATAGCAGAGAGGCAGTCAGAGACACTAGTCAAGAGTGACAGAGAGAGATCAGGAGAGGACAGGTAGATTTGTGTGTCATCTACATAGAAATGATTTTGGAAGCCAAAGGAGCTGATGAGTTTACCAAGGGAGGTAGTATAGATGGAGAACAGTAGGGGACCAAGGAACACCAACAGTTGGTGAGAAGAAGCAGAGCCAGAGAAAGAAACACTGAAAGAGTGCTGGGAGAGGTAGGAGGAGCACCAGGAGATAGCAATATCTTGTAGATCGATATTGCGGAGGATGAGAAGAAGCTGTTGATGATCAACAGTGTCAAAAGCCGCAGACAGGTCAAGGAGAATTAGGATAGAATAGTAACCATGAGATTTTGCAGCGAGTAGATCATTGGATACTTTGGTCAGTGCCATTTCCACAGAGTGCTTAGTGTGGAAACCAGACTCAAGTAGGTCTAGCAGAGAGTTGGACTTGAGCAAGTCTGTCAATCTCTCATACACAACTCTTTCAAGGATCTTGGATGAAAAAGGCAGTAGCGAGATAGGACGGTAGTTGGATGGGGAGTTAGGGTCAAGGTTGGGCTTCTTCAGAACTGGGGTTACAGTTGCATGTTTGAAGGGCGATGGAAATATACCAGAGGAGAGAGAGAGATTGAAAATTTTAGTGAGAGGTGGAGAATGAGAAGAAGACAGAGTATGGATGAGATGCGAGGGAATTGGATCTAGGGAGCAGGTGGTGGGGCGGAAGGACTGGAGCAGAGCAGAAGCCTCTTCCAATGTAGCTGGTGCTAATGAACATAGAACAGCAGAGGGAGTGAAGTTATGGGAAGTATTGTAAGGGGAAGAAGAAAGATGAGAGATCTCTTCCCTGATTGTAGAGATCTTGTCAGGGAAGTGAGTTGCAAAGACTGAGGTAGGTGGAGGAGGAACAATAGGACAAAGAAGAGAGTTAAATTTGTGAAATAGTCGTTTGGGTTTGCGGGAGAGTGTAGTTATGAGGGTATTGAAGTAATTTACTTTTGCAGAGGAAAGAACCAAGCTGTATGAGCTCAGCATAAATTTATTAAAGAATGACACTCCTCTTCTTCTAAAGACTGGGATCCTTGGAAGGCTTATATGAAAAATAAGATACAATTGGGGGTTTGTAAGCCATGGCACATTCCCCCTCCCCCCCCTCTTTTTTTTCCTTCAGTGTTGGTAATGTTTTGTTTTATTTAAAGATACATTTGAGAACTGCAGGATTATAATATATTTTGGCATAAGAGAATATGTTTATACATGTTAATTCAACTGTTTTCTCCCACTCTATTGTGAACACTGTTTTGCTGCTCAAATTTTTTTTAAAAAAAAAATATTTACATAAGTTAATTTCCATTTGTTTTTTTATTTTTTAAATTCGTTTCTTAGCCCTTTGAGTGTGTGCAATAAAACTTTTGTTTTTCTGACATGTAGTATCACGTACTAGGAAATAATAACCAATTTCCATGCAGGTTTAGCATTTTCTCGTGGAGAGAACTGGAAAGTTATGCGGCGATTTACTCTTAAAACCTTAAGGGAATTTGGAATGGGGAAAAGCAGCATAGAAGAGAAAATCATAGATGAATGTGATTATTTGGTTCACCGATTTCAATCATTCAATGGTACGGTAATATAATCCTGGAAGATTAGTGTGCTTTTACAATGTATTTTTTTTTTAAAAAATCTAAAGAATCTGATAAAACAACCTCTTAAGACATAGAATGTCATATATTTATAGTTCTTACTGTAAAAAAAAAACACAAAAACCTTTCCTGTTCATTGGGAAATGTATTCTTTCTTCAAATTATTGTTTTTGTAAATTATTTGGTGAATGACTTACCTGTGATTTCATGTAAGTTAACCCCTTAAGGACCAAACTTCTGGAATAAAAGGGAATCGTGACATGTCACACATGTCATGTGTACTTAAGGGGTTAAAGAAACCCTTTGGGCACCATAACAAATTCACTGAAATGAAGTTATGGTGACAGGAAGTCCCTGGAATTGACTTACCTTTACGGGTAAATCTGTTCACGAACGGTTTAACCTCAAGTCTTGAATCCAGCATAGTTTTTCTCTGCCCCTGTCCTTCTACTTCTCTGAGATTGTTGGAAAAGAAATGTATGAAATTGTCAGCTGATACTCTAAGCCAATCAATAGCTCCCCATTCATATAAAACAACTTGAGAATTTATAAAAACAATTTCAAGCCAGTTTTTTTTAATACGGAGCTACTGATTGGCTTAGAGAATCAGCCGATGCTATCAGACAATCAGTGGTGCTCCTGTCTTAGGCTACCTCTTTCAAGAATTTCAGAGAAGTAGAAGGACATGTAAAGTGCTAATTGGCACTGGATTCAAGACTTTAAGCACTAAAGGTAAGCCAGTTCCAAGGACCTCCTTGTTCCATAACAACTTCATTCTCATGAAGTTGTCAAGGTGCCCAGAGTGTTCCTTCAAAATCTAAGCAGGGCAATAAATTTGACTTACAGGAGTATTTGTTTGCTTTTCTTTTAGGAAAGCCAGTTGACAACTCTGTGCCAATTATGTCAGCTATTGCGAGCATAATAGTGTCAGTAATCCTAGGACACAGGATGGAGTACGATGACACAACCTTTTTGAAACTTATGAGTCTGACAGTTGAAAATATAAGGCTAGCGGGATCTCTGATGATTTCGGTAATATGCAACAAAGAACCTTTACTTATACTGGATAAAATTGACTATTTGCTAAAACTCCAAGGCTTATTTATTAGAAAGCAACATGTCAAAATGAAAAGAACAAAAATCAACTAGCCATGACTGTCTATTGACTGGTAGGGAGCAGGGCATCAGAAGTTAGTGTCCCTTACACACTGTATACATACACTAGTCAGCAACAAGACTAAAACTACTGACAGGTGAAGTGAATAACATTGATTATGTTGTTACAATTGCTCCTGTCAAGCTATGGGAGAAATATATTAGATCAGGTGGATGGTCGGATATGTGTGTGTCATCTCCTTTGGGAAGAGCAAGCAGCAGAAAGCAATATGGGAAGAAGGTAGGCCAGAGGAGTCAGCGTTATACTAAGGGCAATGTTCTGCTGGGAAACATCGGGTTCTGGCATTCATGTGGATGTTACTTTAATACGTACCACCTATGTAGAGATTGTTGCAGACCATGTACACTCCTTCATGGCAGTTGTGCTCCCTAAAGGCAATGACCTCTTTCAGTAGGATAATGTATTCTGTCATACTGCAAACATTGTACAGGAATTAAAAAAGAAGACTCACAAGGAGTAAGTGTGTGAGAAAGCGCTTAAGACGTGTCTAAAAAGTAGAAGTGGCTCTTGACACCCGTGAGGGAATGCCTTTCCTCCTCACCAAAATATGAAACCAAACCAACAATTATCAAGATACAATCTTAACAATAAATGGGTGGAACGCTTGATAGTATTTACATGCAATAATGCTTACCCCTTATTGAATTAAGTCTGGAAATTCTGGTGTACTTGAATACATAAAAAAGGTGATAAAAACACGGAAAAAATTGCTAGTGCAGATGGTACTGATATACAAATAAAGTGCAAAATAAATAGGAGAGAAAACTTACAATATCCAGAGCCTGAGAATTAAGGCTCTATACAAGCACGGTGGTGCTCATATAGGTGGCACCCACCTTCTTCTCACGGAATCCTCTCTCAGGTTAAAACAAACAAAACAGGAAAAGCTTATATAGAGTAGTATATTGAAGCAGCAAAGAAGTGTCAAAAGTATATAAAAAAAAGGGACGCTCACCTTCTTAAGAGCCTATTGATTTCTTGGCTCTAAGGTGGGAACACTGAGTGTAAATATTTTGGGGTGACACTTCCCTATCTGGAACCTGGAACTGGACTAGTAGGCAAGTAGAGTGCTAAAAGACTAGCATTTACTTATCAAATAAGAAAATAATAAAAACAGTTAAAATAAAATGACAAGTCCACATCAGGACTGGACTTAAGAGACTGTTAAGTGCATGTAATTTTATTTTCACCCCAAAATATTGGCACTAAGTGTTCCACAAATGTGGAGCAGGTAAGTCTGCTCAGGCTGTAGGTGGTCCTTTCCACCACAATAATGGGCTGATCCAGTAGATGTCGCACATGACAGAAGCAGTATCTTCAAAAATTCTTTATTTGCAAAAACAGTTTCAAGTGCAGTTAAAAACAATGAAAACAATAAGCTTCAGTGAGTTCAGTCCCCTCTGTGATGTAAGGTAATGTAATATCTGTATCCCAGCTCAAGCGCCGGTTTTCTCAGTGCTGTGGGTTCTGATTTTTGGCTTCAATTCCCTTCAGGAGGCAAGGGCAGGGACGTTGGACATTCCGCAACATAGTGATGGACGTAATAAAGCTTTTTCGCTGGTCTAAGCTTCTTTAGACATGCCCTGCTACTGGTGGCAGTCACTTTTAAAGTCATTCCTATAGACGTGTACAGCCCAAAATGAAACAGAGAATGAAACATTCTAATTGGATATTGCTAAAAACCTCATTAGTATATAAAAAAAAAGAGAACATGGCAATCAGAGTAAACTGGCCTAAGCACCATACATAGTGGGGAATATGTACTAAAATAATGAAATACAAATAATTACATTCAATTACAATTAAGACTATATGATATGTAATACTAATACACAGAAGTATACATATGTCCAACACTTTATATTAATCAATTCAACGTATGTAAAATAAACAATAAAAAAAATAATTTTAGTGATATTCTTTACTTGTCATAAACATTTTTCTAGTGCCATTTTTTACTTTGGTATATCTGATGTGAACCATGCCTCGCCAAAAACAGCTTTTGGAAGACTTGCAATGATGAATGAAGAAAAATGGTCAGAGCTGACATTTAATGTGGATAAGAGCAAGATAATAAGATAAAGCCAGGGACTAATGAGGGTTTTTGAAAAAATTGGGCAGACTTGATGGGCCGAATGGTTCTTATCTGCCGAAACATATCTCCCCTGGCTGTGACTCACACAACCTGGATGGAAATAATGTTTTTTGTTTTTTTCCAATTAGATGCTAAGCTACTTTAGAATATTTTTTACCAGCTCTGTAAATTGATATTTAATCACACAAAAAGAGACTCCTGCCAGTTCTAGAAGGATATTAACAGATCAGGAGATGCTAAATTCTAAATTAAAGAGGATGTTCGTAAAAGAAGATTAACTATTAGATGTCTCTATACAGGAAGTGTTTAGGAAGGCTGCACAAGTCACATACAGAGAGTTGTGACTATGACTATATAAACAATAGGATTTTACAATAAATGGCAGCAGTGGATCTATACACCAATGCTGCTTCATTAATATAAAGTTGTTTTGGTGACTATAGTGTCCATTTAAGTACAGTGGATGGAACATCATCCTGATTTGGGGATATTTTTATGCTTTGAGTCCTGGACCACTTGCCATCAACAAGGCAAATATTAAAGTTTAACAAAATATACTACAGGGTTATATCAGGGTGATTGTGTGCCAGCTGAAGTAGTAGTTTGGTGATGCAGCAGGACCATGAGCCAAAACATTAAGGTGAATCCATTACAGAATGGATTTAAAAAAGCATGATTCTGTGGAATGGCCTCAAGAGAGCTATTCACACCAGAAATCATAAGAATATGGCTGAGCTGAAGCAGTTATGTAAGGAAGAGTGGTCCTCCTGAACATTGTGCAGTTTTAATCTGCATCTACTGGAAAATGCTTAGTTGGCTATTAAATCCAAGTGTTGCTGTTTCAAGTGTCCAAGTCTTAGGTTTTCAAGAGATTTGTGAATGTTTAATGGGATGTCTTAAATAAAGACATGAAATATTATAATTGTTTGTGTGTTGGTAGCTTAAGCACATAGTGTTTATCTATACTTGTGACTTTGATGAAGATGAGACGACATTGTATGACCAATTCATGCAGAACACCAACTAAAAGGACTCACATACTTTTTCTTGCCAATATATGTATGTGTGCATATATACACACATACACAGCCATTATAAATAAGACATTCCTTAAAATGTTTAAATAGTGCGTTGACATTTTGGAATACTACATTTTTATAAAATATTCAATTTTAATTGTTTTGTTTCTATTTCAGCTATATAATATATATCCCAACTTTTTGAGATTATTTCCTGGAAGTCATTTAACCATTAGAAAAAATGTAAAGGAGGTAAATGATTTCATAACAAAGACATTTGTAGAATATCTGAAGGAATTAGATCTTAATGACCAAAGGAGTTTCATAGACGCATTCCTTATACGGCAAAAAGAGGTATGGTGTAAATTTTTTATAAAACAATATATAATTCACACATAAAAAAAAAAAACACACAATGCACAAGCTGCACCGTTTTAAAGAGATCTATTTGGCTAACAGCACCAGATAATTAGACCTTTAACTCCAGCCCCAAACAAATATAATAGGTGCAATAACATTATCAATATATAGACAAAAGGGACAACCATAAACATATTTATCTTAATTGTAATACAGTCTAAAACTTGAAGGTAACAAAAGAAATGACAAAAAGAAAACAGGATTGCGAATTCCTTTTGTACCTACTCCTGGAAAAGCACCAACACAGTTGCTGACCACCTGCAGCAGCTGTCCAGAACAATGATCTTTAGATTCCATTGTTTATTGCAGCCCAGAATCCCTCAAAAGTGTGCATAAACTCTGCTTGAAGATATTTTTAAGTAACTTTAACAAAGAAAGTGAACCTACAATATCTACAATGGCAGTATACATATTAGTACAGTTAGATAGCATTGATTTAATAAACTACAGTGATAACCAGCAATACAATGCAGTAATAACACTGAATTATTTACCTAATCAAAGCAGCACTTTATGATTAATCGGTATACAAGGTGAAGATTGACACTAGAACATATTATATTATATATAGTAAACCACCGACATGCAGTTGAGAATGTCAGGAAATCACCAACAGGTAGTTGAGAATGACAGGGCATAGATCCCAAAGGACTTTCAGATCAAGACAGACAAGCAAGTACTGGCCAACCAACCCGACATGGTAGTGATAGACAAGAACCAGGCCTCTGTTAGCAGATTTGAGATTGAGGAATATATACCACCCTGGAGGGGTAAAAAAAAAAAAAAATATTGAAAAACAAAAAGAAAATAAATCCTACTTGGAGACTTACTAAACAACAGTATTATTAACTATTCAACTGGACAGCTAATCTGGTTCCCAGTTTTAAACAAGATGAAATACAGCACTTTAAGCAGGTTTCACACAGTACCTTTTTCTCAGAGTATCAGGCTTAACTGCCTCCTCTCTCCCAGCTCTTAGATTCCCCCATGTCTTCAGAGGCTAACCTTTTAAAACCCTAGAGTGCTCCAATCTATTACTAACATAAAAGCCTCTCTGACCCTGCCCACAATCTCTCTCTCTCTCTCTCTCTCTCTCTCTCTCTCTCTCTCTCTCTCTCTCTCTCTCTCTCTCTCTCTATATATATATATATATATATATATATATATCATACATACATTGAACAAAATTCTAAACTCTACACTTTTTCTTTTGCACCCATTTTTCATGAGCTGAACTCAAAGATCTAAGACTATTTCGATGTACACAAAAGACCTATTTCTCTCAAATATTGTTGGGAGTGAAGGTTAGCTCATCTAGTCCAATTATATAGAAAAACTACTGTAGCTCAAAATGCTAAAATGGAATGCTGGCCACGATAGAAAAGGAGAGTGTCAGAACTAAACCATGGAACAATGGAAGAAGGTTGCTCAGTCTGATGAATCATGTTTTCTTTTATATCAGGTGGATGGCAAGGTGAGTGTGCGTTGTTTACCTGGGAAAGAGATGGCAGCAGTCTCGTATCCCCTACCTGATGGCAGTGGTCACTTTCAGCATGATAATGCACCCTGCCACACTGCAAAATAATATTCAGGAATGGTTTGAGTAGCGTGACATAGAGTCTTAGCCTCCAAATTTCCCTAATCTCAATCTGACTGAGCATCTGTGGGAAGTACCAAGAGAAAAGGTAGACATCTGTTCCCACTGTCAATATCTAATATTTACATACAGTAAAAATTCATAAAAATCAAGAAGATGCTTTATTCGTCATTCAAAAAAAGCCAAAAAACAAAAAACAACAAAAAGTGAACACACAGACCCTGGCTATGACTGCCTGACAAAGCAGAAGTCAATTTCGGCAGTTAAAGCAAAGAGCACAAAAATAAGGGGTGAGACAATAAGGAATTCCACAAATAAGTTTAAACAATTAACAATTGACTGAGTCCATGCACATCGCCGTAGCGATATATACCCATATCTGAGAGCGATGTGTCTACTACATTGAAAAAGTCCCAACAATGTAACTTTAATGAGCTTGTCAGAAAGATCCCCACTAAGTTAACTGTGCAATGTCGGTAGGTAAAGTTTGTATCGGTATGTCAAAGATAAATCCGATACAATACAAAGTATCTACACAGTCCAGCTGAAAGGGGGTTCTTCCTTTGAAGCACAGTTAGTGCAAACTCAGTCTAAAATCATGATAGTAAATGAATACCCTGTACATATACTTTGTTCTACGGTCTCTCGATAACAGGCGTGTTTCTGATGTCGCTAATGGGGAACCATACCAACATCCTAATGCCTTAACCGCCATTAAAGTCAAAAACACTAGTCACACAGCCTGATAGTGATTGTATTAGTAGTGTATGTACAAAAGTAAAAATTGTCAAATTATAAGTATATCAGACGGTTATGTGCTGATCTACTCGATCGTAGGACTGCTAAGAATGAAGCAGTTGTTAAAAATCGGATAATGCAAATTCATTTGCTAAAAGTACGCTGATCGGTGTCTAGTCTGTCTATTGTGCAAAGGCAGCTGTCAGCCATATAAGTTCCGAAGGTACCTGAGTGGCTATATAGTGTAGCCCGTGGTAAATGTCTGCCCACAAAGTAAAGGTGCCAGGGAACACAGGAGACAAAACTAGATAGTAACTAGATAGTAACATGTCGAGCTCCAACAGATTTCCGCCTTTTCTCTTGTTACAAATTTTCAGGGTTACCCCCTTATCTGTTCCCATAGATTCCCAGACATTACTCATTTGGCCAATTTCTCATCAATCTGTGGGAAGTACTGGAACAACAAATCCCATCCATGCAATTTATGCAAATAATGTTGTGGCTGATTTAAACAGAAAAGGGAAATTGAGATAGAATGAACACATGGCAAAAGTGCCAAAAAAGCCTTGGTCACAAACACATTGCAGCTTAAAGGGTTAATAAAATCCTTATTTTGGTGAACTAACAATACTTTTTTGCCTCATTACTTTGCAGGAGGAAAATAACCCTAAAACATATTTTCATAATGCAAATTTGATGGGTCTTATAAGAAACATTTTTGCTGGTGGGATAGACACAACAGCCACGACCCTACGCTGGGGTCTTCTTCTAATGCTAAAGCACCCAGACATTCAAGGTAAAAGCTCACAAAATATTTAAATGTACATTTTAATGAATGACAATACAGCAATCGATTCACCAAACAATAGCTAGAAAAATGGTTTCCAATTTTTTGTGCGTTTTGTTTGACTACGATGACAAGTATTATACTATACTTCAAGGGAACTATTGTTAAAATACTCCTATTTTTAAAGAACTATAGAGATTATGTATTAAAACATATGTAAAAAAGGCTGGTGAGATAGCACAGTGAACTAATGTAGAATCTGTTCAACCTTTGGGGGTCGCAGGCTCACATCCTGGCAGGGATGACTCAGCTATTCATCCTTCCTAGGTAGATAAAATGAGTACCATTAAATTGGGTAACTATAAATAGTAACACCCTCTGAATGTTGTACAAAAATAACATCCCCGTGATGTACTTGGAAATCAGAGTAATATGAATGTACCTTTCCTGGTTATATACTTTGCTATTATTATTTATTTTGCTATTATTATTATAAGTTCTGCAGCTGGAAAACCATTGGCTAGTATCTCTCTGATTGTGTCCTGATACCATAAGCTGAATAAAATAGAGAAAACTCATTAGCTGTGTCTAAGCTGGGGGGTTTACAGTTGTAACAATTTTTACAAATTACTGCAGTTATAAGTCATTCTAAAGGCTGAAATGGGTGTAGGGTAAACTTTACATCACAAGATTTGCAATCATACAATGTTTTTATTAACCCCTTAAGGACACATGACATGTGTGACATGTCATGATTCCCTTTTATTCCAAAAGTTTGGTCCTTAAGGGGTTAAACTTGTGCACAATGAAGAATTATGGTTAATTTAAATCGATTCATCAGAAAATGATTTTTGCTATGGGTGATTCGGGGTTTGTCCATGGAACGTTAAGTTCGGATGCCTTTCATCCATGCAATTGTTTTCAGAAAAACACTTTTAACAATACCAAAAATATACAAAAATGCACCTATCAGTCTTTTAACTTTTCACTCCAGTACTCCTCCAAGACATGCCACATGCTGTATATTTTAAAACTGTATCTCCTTTTCCAACACAGAATGAAACCAAAGCTTGATCTCATATTCAATGTCATAAATTAAAAGCAAAAATTGTTGCCTATGCACTTTCCCAAATGCCTATACATATTTAAATAACGGGAGGTTATTAGCACCACTGCAATGATCATTAAAGTGCAAGCTCACCTGCCAGGTCAAGGCAAACATCTTAGTTGAGTTCTGGCTGTTAAATACAAAAGCAAATACAAACACACAAAATTAATTCCCACTACTTTTGGGCGGCAGCTATGGCTACAGGAGCCTTAAGAGTTATTACATTTTAGATGGAAGTAGGTGAATTGTTAGTGTAGGACTCACTTAAGAGTTTTGACTTGTAAAAAAGGGCAGGTGAGCTTGTACTTTAATAGCCGTTGGAGAAGTATTAAAAACCTCCTGTTAGGGCGGAGCTAGCAATGGACCTAAACGGACGCACGATCTTGACCTCCGTTATCTATTAAGGAAAAACTCCTGATTTACACTTAATTCCTAAATGGGACAAAGTGGCACCTCATCCCCTGACTGATACTCACCACCATGGGCCACAAAACCAAAGAACCACGGGTGGATAAAACGTGCATCAATCTCTCCGATCCAGTTCGAGGGATCATCCCTTCTTGTTTTCCCAGATCTCACACAGAACACGTTGGTATGGAGAAGGTCACTGAGACTGATGCTGCAAGTTCTACAGGCTAAAGATGTCACATATCGCTGGGGGATCCCCAGAATACTGCTTTTCTCCTATCAAGGAAAGAATAATCTGGTGCGGAATCTCCAGGAATTGGACACCTTGATGAGCAATATGGGCCTCCTTGCGGATTCAGGAGCAAGGAATACCCGATTGTCAACTCTAGATCCCTCAAAGATCCCCATCTTCACACCACGGTCTTCCTCAAGCCACTCACATGAATTTACGGTCACTTGACTGATTAGATCTTTTCAATTACCAAGCACAGGGAGCTGGCCTCATAGAGCCCAGAAGGCAATTTGTGATTTATTTTACTGTGACGTTCCAGTAGTACATTTTTTTTCAGTTTTTCTGGGGAAAAAAGCAGCTCTTGTTTCCGTTGCTAGCTTATAAAGCCTCCTATGACACGTCGAGGTAGGTGTAAAATAGAAGGTATATCTCTCCCACCCCCAACCTCTCTATCAACGAGCCACACCACACATAGTGACAACAATAGCGTAGGAGGGGGTCTTTTAGCCACGGGTTAGTAACTAACCCATACACCCTACTGGTAGGGTTTAACTCTATGTAAATCTGTCTGTGTTTCACACAAAAAAAATCCTCTCTTTGCTTACTGTCCCTGTATAAAGTTTGTACGCCAATATTTTGTCTTTAACTATGTTACTCATGCTTGCATGCTCACACATAAAGTGAGACAAAAATTAAGAATTAAAAAAAAACTCCTGTTATTTAAAAATGTATAGGGATTTGGGATAGTGCACAGGTAACATTTTTGCTTCTGTACTATGTATTTTGACTTATGAAAACTGTAACTTTTGCTGCCGCCCCAGGAGTAGTGGGAGTTTGAGCACAGGGCATTATCTTGTGTTTGTATTTGCTCTTGTGTTACACAGCCATGTTACTGTGCTGCCTATTAAGGGTTAAAAAGTGTTTAGGTGTTCACAAAAATACCCATTTCTGTCTCATTAGAGATTTTAGCTGAAAGCAGCATGGTGAATTGATAACATAAGACTTATAATTCATATTTATTGTACAACATGGAAATCATTATAGATTTGAAATGTATTGTAAATTGCCATTAACAATTATCTGTAATCTTGCTGCCTACAGAAAAAGTCCAAGATGAGATTTCACGGGTGATAGGATCTACACAACCAAGATATGACCACCGTTTGCAAATGCCATATACCAATGCGGTTATACATGAAATCCAAAGATTTGCCAATGTTGTGCCTATGAATTTGCCTCATAAAACTACGAAAGATGTGAACTTTAAAGGATATTTTATCCCAAAAGTATGTTTTTTCTTTATCTAATTATATATTTTGTATTTATGTTTGTAGAGATTTATGGGGCAATTATCTAAAGTGAGAGTTCAATGGGAATTTTTAAATTTAAGGACAGAGTAGGCAAACTGAAAAAATAACTGACTCATAGAATGTTTCCAGTTCAGCTATTTTGACCTTAAAAGGATTCTATAGTGCCAGGAAAACAAACTCGTTTTCCTGGCATTATAAGTTACTGTAGTGCCCCCCTCCATTAAGCTCTATTTCACGCTAAAGGGGTTAAAAACATTTCAATCACTTACCTGAATCCAGCAACGATATCCATCGGCGCTGGTTCAGGCTCCGCCCATGCTCCTCCCCCGCCAATGATGTTTAAGTACTAAAAAATGATGCAAACTACTCGTACATAACATTAATATTGATATTACATTCTATAGGGAATTACTATTGTCCCATTACTGTACTCAGTTCTTCGCGATAAGACTCAGTTTGCCGAACCAGAAAAGTTTAATCCGAATCATTTTCTGGATGCAAGTGGGAACTTTGTAAAGAAGGACGCTTTTATGGCATTTTCTGCAGGTATGTAAAAGCTTAGGGAAGTTTTCAATTAATGATGAAAGTTTCTAATAATCAAACCTTAACCCTGTATACAATTCTGACAATTACTTAATGCTCATTGTATATAATATTCACAAAAGTTTTTATTTTGTAGATCTGCAATGAACAGTCAACCATTTTGAAAAATGTAGTTTGACTATTATAGACTAAATTTGTGTCAGTTATTGTTTTGTGTCTTTTATTTGGTCTTTTTGGAGACAGAAAAAAATTAAGACTTCAATTAGTAAGCGCTATTATAATTTTTTACAGGTATTTCAGACTTATTGGCTTCTCCTCTCACTACTATCAGTAAGAAGTGATAGGTGATGAAAATTTTGGAGTTGGTAGTTGCTATGGAGACCGCCAGGAAGTTGATATATTAAAGGGACTCAGAGGAAAGGAGAGTGGACTACTGGCAGCCCCCTTCCTCAGCATGTTGAGTGGGGGCATAAGGAAGGACTGACCCCCACAGACTTTTTAAATTTTTGTGTTTTTGCATTCTTTGTGATGGTTTTCTTACAAGAACTGACCAGTCAGCATGTTATGTAACAATAATATTACCAAGGTTTTTTTTTCAACTCAATAGCAGTTGAATTTATTTATTTATCTGATTTGACTGGTCATTATCTAGTTGAAATCTGGAATACGTTTAGTGTTTGGTATGAATGCAAACCTTATTTTCTATAGGATTCGCATGTGTAAATGACTGATTTTAATTGAGACACTGAATGAATGATGCTCATTTGGTTATAATGGCTGAATTTCCGCATGTTTGCTGTTAGTGAATATGAGAACATCAGTTTAAATCCACCTGGAAAAATTCAATGCTTATTGAATGATCCTCTCAATGTGGGCCTAGATCCTGGGTGTTTGTTTTCTATGTCATAGGATTTTATGTGTGACAGGTGTATTGTTTTTCTTTCTTTTAAAGCTGTTAGGTGTCATTTTGTGCTTTTTTGCTTTTTCCAAAAATGGTAGATTATGCTAATGCAGTGTACCTATAATCTTAATTTTATTAAGGACAGGAGACAAATATTTTGCATTAAACTAAACTCAAGCAGCACAGATTTAACAATAAAGGTTAGTGAAAAAAAACCATATTGCAACAGGGTATAAAAGGCCCTTCCCCCTTTATCTCTTCCTCTTTCTTTGATGCGCTATAACAAAAAATACATCCTTAAACAGTTAACGCTGTTACGGCGTTCTATGCCGTCCCGCATTATGTGGGCTTTAAAGCCGTTGCGGCGGCATAGAACGCCGTAACTGCTTTGAGCCCCTGGAGGTCCGGTGGACTTACTTCCGCCGCGATCCTCTTCTGGAGGGCTGCCTGACAGCCCAGACAGCCCTCCCCCAGCAAATGAGGCCCCCGGGGGCCATGTGATCGCTCTTAAAGAGCGATCACAAGGCTCCTATAACTGGCTGTGGAAATGTCAGACAGTCCCCTTGCTGGTGGAAAAGTAAAAAAAAATATTTAAACATGTTATAAAATAAAAAATAAATGTAACTTCATACAAAGTGTATTTTAATACTAATATAAGTACATATACAGGGAGTGCAGAATTATTAGGCAAATGAGTATTTTGACCACATCATCCTCTTTATGCATGTTGTCTTACTCCAAGCTGTATAGGCTCAAAAGCCTACTACCAATTAAGCATATTAGGTGATGTGCATCTCTGTAATGAGAAGGGGTGTGGTCTAATGACATCAACACCCTATATCAGGTGTGCATAATTATTAGGCAACTTCCTTTCCTTTGGCAAAATGGGTCAAAAGAAGGACTTGCCAGGCTCAGAAAAGTCAAAAATAGTGAGATATCTTGCAGAGGGATGCAGCACTCTTAAAATTGCAAAGCTTCTGAAGCGTGATCATCGAACAATCAAGCGTTTCATTCAAAATAGTCAACAGGGTCGCAAGAAGCGTGTGGAAAAACCAAGGCGCAAAATAACTGCCCATGAACTGAGAAAAGTCAAGCGTGCAGCTGCCACGATGCCACTTGCCACCAGTTTGGCCATATTTCAGAGCTGCAACATCACTGGAGTGCCCAAAAGCACAAGGTGTGCAATACTCAGAGACATGGCCAAGGTAAGAAAGGCTGAAAGACGACCACCACTGAACAAGACACACAAGCTGAAACGTCAAGACTGGGCCAAGAAATATCTCAAGACTGATTTTTCTAAGGTTTTATGGACTGATGAAATGAGAGTGAGTCTTGATGGGCCAGATGGATGGGCCCGTGGCTGGATTGGTAAAGGGCAGAGAGCTCCAGTCCGACTCAGACGCCAGCAAGGTGGAGGTGGAGTACTGGTTTGGGCTGGTATCATCAAAGATGAGCTTGTGGGGCCTTTTCGGGTTGAGGATGGAGTCAAGCTCAACTCCCAGTCCTACTGCCAGTTCCTGGAAGACACCTTCTTCAAGCAGTGGTACAGGAAGAAGTCTGCATCCTTCAAGAAAAACATGATTTTCATGCAGGACAATGCTCCATCACACGCGTCCAAGTACTCCACAGCGTGGCTGGCAAGAAAGGGTATAAAAGAAGAAAATCTAATGACATGGCCTCCTTGTTCACCTGATCTGAACCCCATTGAGAACCTGTGGTCCATCATCAAATGTGAGATTTACAAGGAGGGAAAACAGTACACCTCTCTGAACAGTGTCTGGGAGGCTGTGGTTGCTGCTGCACGCAATGTTGATGGTGAACAGATCAAAACACTGACAGAATCCATGGATGGCAGGCTTTTGAGTGTCCTTGCAAAGAAAGGTGGCTATATTGGTCACTGATTTGTTTTGTTTTGTTTTTGAATGTCAGAAATGTATATTTGTGAATGTTGAGATGTTATATTGGTTTCACTGGTAATAATAAATAATTGAAATGGGTATATATTTGTTTTTTGTTAAGTTGCCTAATAATTATGCACAGTAATAGTCACCTGCACACACAGATATCCCCCTAACATAGCTATAACTAAAAACAAACTAAAAACTACTTCCAAAAATATTCAGCTTTGATATTAATGAGTTTTTTGGGTTCATTGAGAACATGGTTGTTGTTCAATAAT
The DNA here is from genome assembly GCA_933207985.1 of Pelobates cultripes. Lineage (NCBI taxonomy): Eukaryota > Metazoa > Chordata > Amphibia > Anura > Pelobatidae > Pelobates > Pelobates cultripes. The sequence goes on along the minus strand of OW240913.1, from coordinate 26,931,266 downwards.
AAAATTAATCCTCAAAAATACAACTTGCCTAATAATTCTGCACTCCCTGTATTAGTATTAAAATACACTTGGAATGACGTTACATATATATGATATATATATATATATGTTATATATATATATATATAATAGATATATACACATATATATATATAATAAAATAATAAAATAAAGAAATAAAATATTGAAACAAAATGTAATATAAATTATATATTCATATGTAATTTCATTTTAACTGTATTTTGTTATTAATATATATATATATATATATATATATATATATATATATATATATATATATATTGGTAACAAAATACACTTAGAATGACATTCTATATATATATATATATATATATATATATCTATATATAAAATACAAATAACCGCAAATATATATATACATAGATAAATACATATAATTATTTAAAAGATTACATTAGTATACACGTAGAATTTAAATACCTATAAATGCAAATATATTAAAATTCTACATGTATATTTAAGTAATCTTTTAACATAATTAGGTGATTTGATTAATTAAAATTTGATTGACATGACTGACAACACAGGGAGAAAGTGCAGAGAATTTAATTCGCAAGCACTATATTTGACCCTGTAACTCTCCAAGACACCATAAAACCTGTACATAGGGGGTACTGTTTTACTCAGGAGAATTCGCTGAACTCAAATATTAGTGTTTCAATTTAGTAAATTGTATTACAACAATGATATTTTAAGTAAAAGTGAAGTTTTTTGCATTTTTTACAAACGGCACTTTTATGGACTATATTATTGTTGTAATATGTTATACAGTGGCCAGTGTTTGTGACTAAGTGGCTACTAAAAAAGACTAAACATACCCCACTTTCAATACCTTGGGTTGTCTACTTTTTCAAATGGTATGTCATTATGGGGATAATTCTCATTCCTGGGCTACCACACCGTCTCAATGGTAACATTACTAATCCGGAAAATTTCAATTTGAAAATGAAAAATTCTATATTTGACCCTGTAACTTTCCAAAACACCATAAAACCTGTTAATGGGGGTACTGTTGTACTCATGAGACATCGCTGATTACAAATATGTGTATTTTGTTGCAGTAAAACCTAACAGTATTATGACATTAACAGCTAAAATGTCAGATGGAAATACAAATTTAGAAAAAAATCTTATTTTCTCACATTTTTTTAAATTTTAATCATAATAAATTATATTCCATATATGAATAGTTAATGGTAAAATAAAGCCCCGTTTCTCCTGATCTAAATGATATATAATAAGTGTGGGTGCACTTAATGTGACAGCGGTGAATTACGGTTGAACAGATATATAGCGCAAATTCCAGTTTTTATTTACGTTTTGTTTTGATCAGAACGTGCACTATTGACTCCGTCCTGAAGGGTTTAAAATAGAATAAACATCAACAATAACGATAACAATGAAGGTTCAGACTGTAAACAATCCGAATCCCGAATGGTTAGTTTTCGTAGAGTGCAAAGACGATCCCATGTATTGATCCATGAAGATGAACAAAACTGAAAAGAAACAAAAGACGTGAAAGATTCTTGGAATTGAACTGTTTGTCATATATACATTAATAGGGATGTGCATGGGCAAAAAAGTTCGGTTTGGCACTTCCAAAATTCGGGACTTCTGTAATTCGGCACTTCAGCACTTCGGTTCTACACTTCTGAAATTCGGGACTTCAGCAATTCGACAATTCAGGAATTTGCAATTCGGCACTTCGGAACTTCACCACATCGGCACTTTGGGACTTCTGGATTCGGGACTTTGGCAATTCCCTAACCCTCTCCCCACCCCTAACCCTATCCCTACCCCTACCCTTAACCCTAACCCTAACCCTACCCCTACCCCTACCCCTACCCTTAACCCTACCAGGAACACTACCCCTAACTATAGCGGTACCCCTAACCCTAATCTTACCCCTAACCCTAACCCTAGAGTTAGGTGTAGGGTTAGGGTTAGAGTTAGAGTTAGTCATCTTTTTCCCTCCCTCTCCTGTTTTGCCACTTTTTAGAATTCCAAAGCACTTTGGCACTTCTGAAATTCGGCACTTTGGCATTTCGATTCGATTCAGCACTTCCAAAATTTGGCACTTTGGGGCTTCAGTAATTCAGCTCTGTTTGGCACTTCAGAAATTTGGCATTTCGGCGCTTCGGAAATTCGGATATTCGGAAGCATCCGAATGTCCGAATTGCCGAAATTCGTCCAAATTTTCCTTCAGAACGTATTGCACATGTCTATACATTAATATAAACTCACATTTTATTTAAAGGTAATCTTAATAAGTAAAATAATCAAAAAACTCAATTTGTGTAACAATAATCAAAACACATAATAACCTAATACACACACCACAAATGTATTCATATCTTTATTGAAGTAAAAAAACAATAACACACATAAACAGGGAGGGGAAAAAGAAAAATGGGAAAATATTTGCCTCCTGTCTTTAATAAAAATTAAGATTATAGGAACACTGTGTTAGCATAATCTACAATTTTATAACATGACAGGACGCCTCATATTTTACAATTTTAAAACTGTGGAAGAAAAGCAAAAGAAGCATGAGAAACCTGATGGAAATAAAATACAATGAATGTACTTTCTCTAGTCCAGTCCGCAGACAGCAAAATATCGGCAAGCGAGGCACCCGCCGACAAAGCCCTCGACATGACTGCACCCCGAACCGAGTGTGCATCAAAAAAAGAATCTATGCCCTCTAAAGATAGTAACCAGCTAACCCATCTTGCTAGAGTGGTGGACATGACCAGATGATGAGGTTTAGCAAAGGAAATAAGAAGTTGTCCTGATGGGAATGCCCGTAGAGGAGCATTTTGTGTTTGGGACCAAGTGGCTTCTAAAAAAGACTGGACATACCCCATTTGCAATACCTTAGGTTGTCTACTTTTTTAAATGGTATGTCATTATGGGGTAATTCTCATTCCTGGACTACCATACGTCCTCAAAGGCAACGTAACCAATCTGGCAAATTTCAATGTGAAAAAACGGAAAAATGTAACATGGTATATTTGACCCTGTAACTTCCCAAAACACCATAAAACCTGTACATAGGAACTGTTTCACACATGAGACATCGCTGAATATGTGTATTTTATTGCAGTAAAAGCAAACAGTATTATGACATTCACAGTTAAAATGTCACGTAGTACTAAAAATATTTTAAAAATTCTTATTTTCTCCCATCTTTTAATATTTTATTCATATTAAATTATGTTTCAATCCTAAATATTGATGTTAAATGAAAGCCCTGTTTCCCTTGAATAAAATGATATATAATAAGTGTGGATGCACATATTATGAAAGAGACGAATTACGCGTGAACAGACACAGGGCCGCCATCAGAAATTGTGGGGCCACTCACACAGCTCAAGGTCTGGGCCCCTGGGTTCCTGCCTCCAAATCCCACCCACAGGAATACACACACACACAGACACAAAAGGACACAGACACACACACAGAAAGATACACACATACTAACAGACACAAATACTGAAACAGACATACACACAAACAGGCATACTGACACACACATATTGAAACAGACACACACACACACACATATACAGACACATACACATGCATAAGGAAATACAGATACACACACACATACTGACATACAGACACACACACTGACGTACATACAGTTGCAAGAAAAAGTATGTGAACCCTTTGGAATGATATGGATTTCTGCACAAATTGGTAATAAAATGTGATCTGATCATCATCTAAGTCACAACAACAGACAATCACAGCCTGCTTAAACTAATAACACACAAAGAATGAAATGTTGCCATGTTTTTATTGAACACACCATGTAAACATTCACAGTGCAGATGGAAAAAGTATGTGAACCCTTGGATTTAATAACTGGTTGAACCTCCTTTGGCAGCAATAACTTCAACCAAACATTTCCTGTAGTTGCAGATCAGACGTGCACAACGGTCAGGAGTATTCTTGACCATTCCTCTTTACAAAACTGTTTCAGTTCAGCAATATTCTTGGGATGTCTGGTGTGAATCGCTTTCTTGAGGTCATTCCACAGCATCTCAATCGGGTTGAGGTCAGGACTCTGACTGGGCCACTTCAGAAGGCGTATTTTCTTCTGTTTAAGCCATTCTGTTGTTGATTTACTTCTATGCTTTGTGTCATTGTCCTGTTGCAACACCCATCTTCTGTTGAGCTTCAGCTGGTAGACAGATGGCCTTAAGTTCTCCTGCAAAATGTCTTGATAAACTTGGGAATTCATTTTTCCTTCGATGATAGCAATCCGTCCAGGCCCTGACGCAGCAAAGCAGCCCCAAACCATGATGCCCCTACCACCATACTTCACAGTTGGGATGAGGTTTTGATGTTTGTGTGCTGTGCCTTTTTTTTCGCCACACATAGTGTTGTGTGTTTCGTCGAAACAACTCAAATTTGGTTTCATCTGTCCACACAATATTTTGTCAGTACTGCTGTGGAACATCCAGGTGCTCTTGTGCAAACTGTAAACGTGCAGCAATGTTTTGTTTGGACAGCAGTGGCTTCCTCTGTGGTATCCTCCCATGAAATCCATTCTTGTTTAGTGTTTTACGTATTGTAGATTCGCTAACAGGGATGTTGGCATTTGCCAGTGACTTTTGTAAGTCTTTGGCTGACACTCTAGGATTCTTCTTCACCTCATTGAGCAGTCTGCGCTGTGCTCCTGCAGTCATCTTTACAGGACGGCCACTCCTAGGGAGAGTAGCAGCAGTGCTGAACTTTCTCCATTTATAGACAATTTGTCTTACCGTGGACTGATGACAGCAAGTCTTTTGGAGATACTTTTATAACCTTTTCCAGATTTATGTAAGTCAACAATTCTTAATCGTAGGTCTTCTGAGTGCTCTTTTGTGCGAGGCATCATTCACATCAGGCAATGCTTCTTGTGAAAAGCAAACCCAGAACTGGTGTGTGTTTTTTAGAGGGCAGGGCAGCTGTGGCCAACACCTCCAATCTTATCTCATTGATTGGACTCCAGTTGGCTGACATCTCACTCCAATTAGCTCTTGGAGATGTCATTAGTCTAGGGGTTCACATACTTTTTCCACCTGCACTGTGAATGTTTACATGGTGTGTTCAATAAAAACATGGCAACATTTCATTCTTTGTGTGTTATTAGTTTAAGCAGACTGTGATTGTCTATTGTTGTGACTTAGATGATGATCAGATCACATTTTATGACCAATTTGTGCAGAAATCCATATCATTGCAAAGGGTTCACATACTTTTTCTTGCAACTGTATATCCTCCACATACTGACACACATACATACAGACATACATACATACATACTGACAAACTGACATACATACAGACATACATACATACATAATGGCATACATTAACATACATACAGTGATACACACACACATACAGATAGATATATAGACATACATGCATACACACATACATACTGATAGATATATACATACACACATACATACTGACAAACAAACATGCATACATACATGCAGACATATACACCTCATTTATCAGCCACCCTCCTCTCCCTTACCTTTTCGTTGCAGGAGGTTGATTGGGGATGATGGGAACAGATGCCTCTCCTCGGCTGTATCTCCGCCCGCGCGGAGTAAGCTAGGAGGAAGTGACCGGCCGTCACTTCCTCCCTGCAGCACATGCGGTGCTGCCGCAATTTTTTTAAAGAGGCCCAGTCATGCTATTACGCGGCCGCAGTGCTGACCGGGCCCCTGAAGATATAAGGCCCATCGGGTAGCCCTTAAATGCTTGACCCACCTGATGGGCCCTGGTGCAGATGCACCTGCTGCAGTTTCACCGCTCCATGTGGGGCCAGGTCGGCCGGGCCCCCCAGAGCCGCTGGGCCCATGACAACCATCATGGTTGTCCCCCACTAGTGGTGACCCTGAACAGACATATGCGCAATTTCAAGTTTTTGTTTACTTTTTGTTTTGTTCACAACGTGTACATTTGGCTCAGTCCTTAAGCGGTTAAGCAATGGTATAGTAATAAGAGATGAAGCAACAAAATACTCTGACCTGTACCAGCAGGAGCAGCAAAAAAGAGGAAGAAATAAAGGGGGAGGTGCCTTCTATATCCTGTTGCAATATGTTTTTTTCACTAAACTTTTTTGTTAAATCTGTGCTGCTGAAGTTTAGTAAAGAGAGTTTAATGCAAAATATGAAGCCTCCTGTCATGTTATAAAATTTGTCATCTCTAGATCTTTTCACTATATGATTAAAATGCAACTGGTGCTATAGACTATATAAAAATCATAATTAGCTCTTTATGTTTTTGTATTTATATATTGTGCTTATCTTTCGTTTTGTGTATTTTTATGGATTGCAGGTCGCAGAGTTTGCGTCGGTGAAACTCTAGCACGAATGGAGCTCTTTATGTTTTTTACAAGTCTTCTACAAAACTTTCACTTTTGTCTACCACCTGGCATTACTGATGTTGATCTCACCCCTGCAGTTGGAATTCTGACACCTCCTTTCCCATATAAGATGTGTGCAATACCAAGAGCTTAACTGCATACACTGAAAACATAGTTACAAAATAATTTTTTTGTTTTGTAATGTGTAAAAAATGAGAGAAATAAGCGGTGCGGCTTTACCCCCTTGATCTAAGGCTTATATATTTTTTTAAAATGGAAAAAAAATAAATAAAGGTACTGCTATTGAATTTATCTTGTAGGAAGATGAAGTGTATATTTGATGTTCCCTGTGTGGGTTCTCATAGATATGTACTTTTGAAATTTTAAATAGAAGTGGAATCTATGTCATCAGCTCCACTCTAAAATTAAAACCAGCCTTCTCCTACTTCTGTATAAGTGTTGTTCTATTTAGTTAGCTATTCACACAATTCTATATACCTGAAACTGATAAAGTCTGTAATTCATTCTACACATATCAGGAATAATGGCTTGGGTGATGCCCTGCTATTTCTCCCAGGGAAAAATCACACCATCTAAAACAGGGGTTCTCAACCCAGTCCTCAGGACCCCCTACCAGTCCAGGATTTGGGGATTACCTGGGTGTGTCTCAGGTGTTTAGAAAAAGGGAAAAAAAGACACACCCAGGTAATCCCTAAACCCTGGACTGGAAGGGGATCCTGAGGACTAACGTTGAGAACCCCTGATCTAAAAGAAAGACCTCAATACATCCTTCCAAATTCTGCATATGTATTGAAACATAGACATTCCCAAATCTGCACGCTTCACCCTATGTATTATTTTTATGTGGTTTTGAGTATATATTTTCTATAAACATCTCTAGTGAAATGTGAGAGATAACTATCCTACGTGTATCTCTATGATCCAAGATATGGCCTATTCATCACATCCTTTGCACACACTTTCAACAAACATATAATATTTCTATTTTTGCTCCAATATTACAATATTACAGACCTTTGTGATACAAAGTTATCATATGAATCTAAACCTCTTAGTATTATTTGTTGGGCCCATAGATAATTGTTGTGCATTGTGGGATAAGAGCAGTACTTCTAAATAAAGTTTAGAGAGCAACATGATTGGCTAAGTTCCTTTCTGGACAGAGCTAATTGCAGAAGGTGCAAAGCCTGGGGTTTACAAAAACCTTTATTTTTATTTTTTTTATAATATTATTTTATTGATTTTGCCTATATATTTAGAGCATTTTTTTTTTCAATGTCTCGTTTTTAAATGTGGAGTTCACCCCTGCAAGCACCTCATCTATAAGAGGGGTTTGTTCACTTTTCCAGTGTCTGGCTATGGTTATTTTAGGTTATTTATTCGGTGTAGGTTTTTCTGGAGAGTCGGTATTATATGTAGGAGATAGCATTTAGGCCGGAGCGGAATTGGACTTAGTGCTAGTTTGTTTAATAAGGCCTCCACATGCAGCCAGTACACTTTAACTTTGAGTAAGCCCAGAAAATTTAGGAGAAAGACCCCACCTGCTTGCTGTACCTCCAGCACATAGCTGAGGATGAAACATAGAAGGTCGTCAGTTTCTTTGGTACCAGATACCATCTCATCATAATTTTTCAGTACGCTTCCCAATTATATAGGCAATTACTAGAGGATTTGGTCAGCTGTAAGGTTCGGATCCAGTCTCTCTGGTTTATTTCTATCTCTAATTCCTTTTCCCATTGTAACATTTATGGCAGTTTTTCGGGGATGTACAAGTCATTGATTGCGTTATAACAAATGGATAGCAGTTTGCCAAGTTTTCTTTTATCATTACAGTATAGGGAGAAGGGAGTACTGTGCAGGGGTGGGCTCCCTGATACCTGATTCACACTAGTAATGTGTTTGATTCATAAGTAGGTGAAGAGTTCTCTGGGCTGGCGTTTAAGTTCCGACTGAAGCTCTGGGAAGGGCTTAATACCCTGGTTGTTGCACAAGGAGTCGGTGGTGCTAGCACTTCCCATTTTCCAGTGTTGCAGCTGAATATCTGGAGCAAACTGGGTCAGGGTGTGTATTGGTGCCAGTGTGAGCAGATTGGTGGGGCCTATCAAGGGCTGAGCCCATCTTTTCCAGCTTTGTAACAGTAATTTTGTGCTTGGTAAGCTAATCTTCATTAAGGCGGGCCTAGCCCAAAGTTGGCCTTCAATCTTATATGGGGTGCTACAGGCGTTTCCCAAACTAACCCAAAGTGGGGGACTCGTACGTGTCAGGGCAGATACACATTGTGCAAATACCGATGCTTTATAACATGTGAGTACATCCGGCATACCCAGCCCTCCTTTAAGGAAGGGAAGCCAGGACAGGCAACGGGTCATCCTGGACGGGTTTTTCTTCTAAATGTGGGCATTAAGAAGCTTTTGAAATGTTTTTATTAAACCATTATGTAAAGCTATTGAGAGTGTTATTTAGAGCATTTTCTAACCACTATATTAAAAAGTAGCCTAATTCGTCTCTTTAACTAATATAACTCTTTGTAAAACCAATGTTCTACCAGTTTGGGAAAGAATGTTGTATCTTCAATCTATTCTCCCACCCAGTTCTAATGTAAAATCATTAAATTCCTCCCATTTTATCATAAATTCATAGATACACTCATGTAACAAAGACTGGTCAAAAACAAGTTCCCCTGAGAAGGAATTAACAAGTCCTCTTCATCTCCTCAGAAGAAAAGAACGCGTAGCAATGATCACTCAGAGGAATTGGTAAAGCTAAAGCAGCAATAATGGGACCAGGCAAAAGATTATTGAATACATCTACAAAGTTCCATTTCTTAAATGTTATAGAAACCATTTAAGGACCTTAGTGTATTTTTAGTTATAGGGTTATGTCATAAAGCAGAAAGCATCATGAACTGACAAGGGTCATGCCCATTTTACACCCCAAAAAAAGCTGAATTAAAATAAGTATACAAACTCTGAATTGAACTGAAATGTTATTGTTATTGCTCCATGATTAGCAGTTAAGTAAATTACTGTATTAGTAAAATGTATGGATCATGCTTCTAACAGGGCTGTAAAGATATCAATGTTGAAATTATTTTTTTATCCATGTAGTGTATCTTGAAGGTGAAAATCTTAAGTAATTCCAAGTCACTCTCCCCAAAATTGATTAAAACATAAGTTTTATTAATAATTTTAAAAGACTGGTAAAAATAGTCTCTAGAGAACTTACACAAAACTCAAACAAAATCAAAATGTGCTCAAAAGTGAAAATAAAATACTAAACACTATTATAATAGATGTCTTGTCCATGTGTACATTCATTATCCATTATAACGGGCTATTACTATGATATACTGTACTGTAGACAATAGCAAGGGTACAACTCCATATGAATATGTATCAAAATATTACAAATGTGTAGTACCATATATATACCATTAGATGGCTACAAAGGTTTAAATTGAAAATACAATAACACTATAGAAGATTGAACGTACGTACTCTAAACTGAAAACAAAAGTAATCTCTAGTAAAAAGTTTAGACAGAGAATTCACAGCCCCATGTCATGAATTCCTGTTTACCCCTATAACATAGCAAAAGGATTAATACCAACCACAGCTATCAAAACATTGATAAAATGTAGTGTTTACACAAACAAATTAATTTTCTTTTTAACCCCTTACTTACTGTTTTTTAAAGAACAGAAAGGGCTTTAATTTGATGTAACATATATATATATATATATATATAGATATATATATATATATACATGCTTATTTATTGTTAAAAAAATACAGAAAAAGGCAAAAAAAATGGTGTTTTTTGTACAGTTTTTGCAATAATAATGTGTGCCTAATTAGTGCAGGTTAAAGAAAGTAATTCAAAATAAATTAATTTAGTTGTTCTGATTTACAGAATATATAATGTGTCTGGGATTTTAAGTTTTTTTAGTATTTACAGGTCACAAAGCACAAGGAGTAAAATAAACTTTTAATGTGGAGTGATTTTAGAATTTGGTATATTTGTCTTGTAAGCTTAATAGCCATAAAAGAAAAAAAAAACTTGCCACACAAAAGTATATATTTATATAAAGTAGACATCACAGGCTATTGTCCTAAGGTTGTTTTGACACTTTCTACGTAGCCATTTCACCGCCAATCTCTGCTAAATATTGGAGTAAAATTTAGTTTTTTGGGGTTTTTGGCACACAAACTTATAACAAAGAACTTCTCATGTGTATTTTGTAAAGTTGGTGTGTGCTATTCCTGTACAAAGTTTTATTTTGTGTTCAGTTACTTCTGCTGAGTACAATGATACCCTCATTGTATGTCTTTGGCACTATTTCGTGAAGTTACAGTGAAGCTACAGTGCCATATAGGAGACCTGTCCGTTTCAACATTTACAGTACAATTTTGAGAGGCCTATTTTTAATGGGTCTATGCTATAATTTATTATAGCAGTTTGACTGTTCAAAAAACATCCACAAAGGCCTCCCATTTGTAAAAGTAGACACTCAAGGGTATCTCATATGGTGCATATTGTGCCTTAACATGCCCCCATTTTTTCACCAATATATGCCAAAGTATGTGGTAAAAAATAATTTGGGGCATTTTTTACATACGGATTACATTTTTGCTGGGCATTTTGTACATTTCATATGTGCCACTAAGTTCAAACCCCCAAATTATGCTCAGCTAAGTCTTCTGAGTAAAACAATATGCCCAATGTATGACCTAGACACTATTTTGTGAAGTTACACTGCTGTAAAAGAGACGTGACAAGTAGTGATGTCCCGAACGGTTTGCCTAACGGTTCACCGAACGGTTCGCCACAGATGGCGAACATATGCGCTGTTCGGTCCGCCCCCTATGTCATCATTGAGTAAACTTTGACCCTGTACCTCACAGTCAGCAGACAAATTCCAGCCAATCAGCAGCAGACCCTCCCTTCCAGACCCTTCCACCTCCTGGACAGCATCCATTTTACATTCATTGTGAAGCTGCATTCTTAGTGAGCTGTCCAGAAGGTGGGAGGGTCTGGGAGGGAGGGTCTGCTGCTGATTGGCTGGAATGTGTCTGCTGACTGTGGGGTACAGGGTCAAAGTTTACTCAATGATGACATAGGGGGCGGACCGAACAGCGCATATGTTCGCCATCCGTGGCGAACCGTTCAGCGAACCGTTCGGGACATCACAAGTGACAAGTTAAGGTTTTTAAGTGTGAATTTTCATGGAGGGTTTTGATGCGTCCGTGTCCCACTTTGGAGCACTTGAGCAGGCTACATATTACAACTACACCATAAAGGCATGCCATTTCTTAAAGAACACATCCCAGGGTATTTCAAAAGGCATATTTTGAACCTTAGCGTGGGATAATTTTTCCGCTAGCTTGTACCAAGTGTAGTGGTAATAAGCATTTTTTCTGCCTTTTTGACACACAAAGTGAGTTTGCGCAGTATATTTTGCAAACCTTATGTGTACTACGACTGTATACTACTTCATATGTTGTTCAGCTATGTCGCTGAGTACAGCAATACCCCCGTATGTACCTTTGCCAGGTATATGTGGACATTGAAGGGGCACATTTGAGACACAGCCATTCCAGTTTTTTTCAAACTTTGAATTTTTACGCTGTGTCCATATCCCATTTTAGAGTATTTTACAAGGCTATATAATCCAATTACCCCTTAAAGGTATACTATTTCTAAAAGAAGACATCCCAGGGCAATTCAAAAGGCCTATTTTGAACCTTAGCGTGGGATCATTTTTCCACTAGCTAGTACCAAGTGTAGTGGTAATAAGCATTTTTTCTGCCTTTTTGACACACAAGTGAGTTTGTGCAGTATATTTTGCAAACCTTATGTGTGCTACGACTGTATAATACTTCATATGTTGCTCAGCTATGTCAGCTGAGTACAGCAATACCACCGTATGTACCTTTGCCAGGTATATGTGGACATTGAAGGGGCACATTTGAGACACAGCCATTCCATTTTTTCTCAAATTTTGAATTTTAACGCTGTGTCCATGTCCCATTTTAGAGTATTTTACAAGGCTCTATAATCCAATTACACCATAAAGGCATACCATTTCTTAAAGAAGACATCCCAGGGTAATTCAAAAGGCATATTTTGAACCTTAGCGTGGGATCATTTTTCCGCTAGCTTGTACCAAGTGTAGTGGTAATGAGCATTTTTTAATGTATTTTTTTTACTTTGTAAAACTTTTTTTACTTTGTAAAACCCGTTTTTAAACTTTTTTTTTACTTATTAAATGTTTTACACGTTCTTAACTTTTTAACACTTTTAAAAAATTTTCTAAACTTTTCTTTTACCGTTAACCCCTAACTAGCAGTAAGCAGCACTAACAGTAAATTCCCCCCTTTCCCATAACTCCCACCCACTCCAGCTAGCAAAATATATATAATTATAAAATATTTAAATTAATTAATTAAATAAATTGAACCCCTGAGGGTTAAAAAATAAATAAAAGTTAATCCTCAAGGGTTAAAAGAAATTAGATTCCAGCATAATACTGTGATCTGTATTTTGATCACTGTAGGCAGTGATCAGCTGGCAGGGAAGGGGTTAATTTTTATTTAGACTGGGTAAAGGGGGGTGGTATTTTTTTTTACTTAGACATTACTAAAACATTTTTTTACATTTTTTTTACCTTTTTAAAGCTTATTTTAAAACTTATTTTTTTTTTTTTTATTTGACAATTTTTATTTGTCTTAACGTGGTTGGGGGTACAGAAAAGAAATGGAGGTTAGGGGGGGAAGAAGACATTGTGCAGACATTGTATAGACATTGCATATTACAAATCGCATGGAATTCACATTAGCTTCATACAGTCCTGGATCGAATATAATTGCGTGCCTCTATTACCCTGGGCTAAGTTAGTGTATAATTGCTTGTGTTGTGTGGTCCCTTTATGATGTAGTTGTCATGGGCTGGTTCTTGATTATGCTTCACATCGCAGGCTGGGCAGCCTGTGACTATGTCCGCATGCTGTAGCTTATTGGTAGGATGGGTGGGGGGGAAGGGGATAGTGGGATGTGTTGTCGACTTTTACGCTAGTCGTATATATTTTGAATGCACTGGTGTCTCAGTTTGGTAATGTTGGGATTGTATCAAGAGGGGATGGAGGGTGCGGAGGGAGGGGGAAGGGAATGGAGGGTTTACTTTGTTGCGATGTGCGTTGCATCGTACCTTTGTGTTTTTGCCAGCTGTAGCGGTGTATTTATTGATGGTTGAGTAGGTAGTATGCGTTTTGGTCCGTGGGTGGGCCTCCCATGACCCTATTTCTTGTCTTCTTGTTGTCCTTTCCTGCATTCACTCTGGCTTGGCCCAGGCTTGGTGGCCTTTTATATTATTTATTTTGTATTGTAAGGTGTTCTGTGTTTAGATGGTCTTTGTTTGCTTGTTATCTCACTTTTGTCTTAGGTACAGTCTTCTGATTCTGATCTTGCGATTTTTCCTGATGACTTATGTTGGTCATAGTTGATTCTCACGTATTCGTCCTTATAGTTTGGGTGTTTGGGTGTGTCTTCTTTTGGGTGTGATTGTGCTTAGCTAGGTGGGTGAAGCCGTTTGTTGTGGGTTGGTTTGTGATGTACCTTCCTGTTTATCTTTGAGTTCCCAGTATTCTTTCCACATCAGGTTTGCTTTGAGGATTGGTTTCTTTGGCCCATTTTGTTTTGAAAGCATGGTCTCGTATTGCCAGTTTAGGTTGATTTGGTTTAAAAGGGCATTGAAATTTGGTGCCGTGGGTGATTTCCATAATCTAGATATCACCATCGCTGCTGAGATCAGTATGTGGTATGTCGTTGCCCACTGGGCTTTGTCCATGTTGTCCAGTGGTATGAATAGTAGGCACATTTCTTCTGTGGGTCGTATGTTGGTCTTGGTTACTTGCTTAATCAGTTGGTGCGTTTTGCGCCAGAAAGGTTGTAGGGTGGCACATGACCACCATATGTGCAACATTGTACCTTCTTGTGTATTGCATCTCCAACATTTATTCGTGGATGATTGGGGACATATTCTGTGTATTTTGGCTGGTACTAGATACCAGCGGTATTGTATTTTCCTTTGTAGTTCTAGGTGGTTCGTGCAGGATGTGATACCTTTGTGTGACTCTTGCCCAGTGATCTTCATCTATTGTTCGGTGTAGTTCTTTGTACCAAGCTATTTTATGCATAATTTTCCCTTCGTTATGTGTGCTCGTGAGTGTTTTATAACACCGTGATATTACCTTTTTCGGGGCAGGGCGTTTGTACAGAATTTCTCGTATAGGGAGAGCGCCTAGAGTGGTTCCTTGTTTTGTTTTGTAGGGTGTGTATTCTTTAGGCACGATTTGAGTTAGAGGTATGGAAACAGCATGTGGTGCGGTAGGTCGTATTTAGTTTGCAGGGTAGGGAACTGCACCATGTCTCCTTTGTCGAATAGCTGTTCTATCCGTTTGATGCCATGTTCTAACCATTTGTTTTTGTCTATTGTGGGTATTATTGTAGCCATGGCTTCCATCGGGGTCGCTAGTGGTATTGGGTAGAAAGCCGTTAAATTGCTTTTTGTCGAGTCCCATATTTCTAACAGTAGTTGGGATGTAGGAAGTAGACGCTGTATTTTTCTGGGGTCCATAGGTATGTATGGAGTGCTATTGGTTGAACCCAGTAGGTTTCTATTTGGAGCCATTGTGGTCGTTCAGGGTGGGGTGCGGTTTGCGATATGGTGTGGAGTATTGCTGCTTTATAGTAGGCTTGTACATCTGGGAATCCCAGCCCACCTTCGGCTATGTCTCGTTGTATAATCTTCGTGGCAATTCTTATTTTTTTGTTTTGCCAAACGAACCTGAGGAACATGTTGTGAATCTCTGTTAAGAAGCTTTGAGTGAGTGGGATTTGTAGGGTTCTGTAGAGGTACTGCAATTTGGGTAATAGTGACATTTTTAAGGCTGCTATTCGCCCCACCCATGATATATATTTCCCCTCCCAGGCTTTCAGTGTGTTTTTAAAATTCACTAGAATGGTTTTGTAGTTGTGTTTGAACAGGTTGGATGGGTTCTTTGTAATTTTGAGGCCTAAGAAGGTTAGGAAGTCAGATCGCCAATCCATTGGAAATTTCTCTTGCATGGTTTCCATTTGTTGTCTGGGTATGTTTATTCCCATGGCTTGTGTCTTCGTCATATTCAATTTGTAGTATGAATGTTCCCCGTATTGGGCTATGTGTGACATGAGATTGGGTAATGAGATGTATGGTTCGGTCATGGTTATAAAGATGTCGTCTGCAAACAGACTTAGTTTGTATTCTTCCGTACCTAATGTGACCCCTTTTATGGAAAGTTCGTCTCTAATTTTGGCTGCTAACGGTTCGAGTGCTAAGACGTATAGAAGAGGTGAGAGTGGGCAGCCTTGTCTTGTCCCGTTAGTTATTCGAAATGTGTCTGAGCAGAATCCGGCTGTTACTACTCTGGCTGTGGGATGGCTGTATAAGGCTTGGACTACGTTGTGAAATTGCGTTGTAAAATTTGAATTTTTTAAGCACCTCCCGTAAAAATGGCCAACCAAGGCGGTCAAAAGCCTTCTCTGCATCTAGTGATATGAGGAGGCTTCCTGTTCCCATTCTCCTCACGCTGTGCACCAGGTATAGAGCTTTTCGTGTATTGTCTGATCCTTGCCTCCCTGCTACAAAGCCCACCTGGTCGTTATGGATTAACTGGGGTAGTATTCGACTTAGACTCTGTGCATGTATTTTGGCGTATAGTTTTGCATCTGTATTGAGGAGTGAAATTGGGCGGAAATTGGGGCAGTGCGTTGGTTGTTTGCCTGGTTTGGGGAGTGTGATTACATGAGCCATCAATAGTTCGCTGGGTAGTGTTCCTGATTGCGTGGCTTGGTTGAATAGCTGTTTGAGGTGAGGTGAGAGGATGTGTTGAAACTTTTGGTAGTAGAGGTTAGAGAAACCGTCTGGGCCTGGTGCTTTGTTTTTTGGCAGAGTTTTGATTCTTTCCTCTATTTCCTGTGTAGTTATGGGGGCTGACAGTTCTTCGATCTGGGTGCTCGATAGTGTCGGTAGGTGGATGTCTTCTAGGTATTTCCGTATGTCCTAACTACTCGGTCGGGTTATTTGGGTGGACTGTTCGAGGTTGTATAATTCCTTATAGTATGACGCGAATGCGTTGCTAATGTCCACGGGAGATATAACTTTTTTGTTCTTTTGGTCTATTATATAGGGTATTCTACTGTTTACTGTTTTGTGTTTAAGTCTGGATGCCAGCAGTTTACTTGCCTTATTGCCTTGTGTGTACTGTAGCTGGTTAAGCTTGCGTAAGTTGTAGCTTACCCGCTGCAGTGTGTGATCTCTAATTTTGTCTTGTAAGTTTTTAATTTGTTCTTGCAGCGTGTCACTTTGAAGTGTTTTGTTTTGGTTGGTAATGTCGTTCAGTTGTTTGTTCCAGTCTAACCATTGTGATTGGGTGCTGTGTTTGAGTTGAGCCGCCTTTTGTATCAGTAGGCCTCTCATTACCGCTTTGTGTGCTTGCCATATTGTGTGTGACTCTATGTGTGCAGAATCATTTACTTTAAAGTATTGAGTGAGTTCTTCTGTTATGAACTCCGTGAATTGCGGGTTGTGTAGTATGGATTCGTTTAGCCTCCATGGGCTTTTGTGTTTATATTCGTATTGATCTTTTATTGTGAGTGTGATAGCGGCGTGGTCCATATGGTTTTTATGGCACTGTCGGCTAGTTGATCTAAAAATGTTCTATGTATGTGAAATCTGTCAATTCTAGTGTATGTTTTGTGTGGGGCTGAGTAGTAGGTGTAGTCTTTTTGGTGTGGATTGAGAAGTCTCCATGTATCATAAAGTTGGTGTTCATCTAGTAGTTTCTTGTAGTTGTTGCATGCTTTATTTTGTTTTGCTTTGTTTGTGGAGTTCAGTTGCGCTGTGGTGTCTTGTTGTGGGTCTATGATGTGGTTAAAGTCCCCACACACAATTGTCATTCCTTTCTGTATTGACTTCTCTTTTGTTAGAAGTTGGTGAAGGAAATTCCTTTGATCAGTGTTGGGAGCGTAGGCTGCTACTATGGTGTATAGTATGTTATTTATGGTGCACACCAGAATTACATATCTGCCTAGGGGGTCTAAATGGGAGTCATGGTGTGTAAATGCCACTTTGTTACTAATCAATATTGACACTCCTTTAGATTTGTGTCCTGTGACCGCATGGTATTGGTGTGGGAAAAGGTCGGGTCTAAGAGTTGGTCCTGTTTTGAAATGTGTTTCTTGGAGGCATATTACCTCTGCTTGCTCTCGTTTCAGGTCTCTAAAGAGGCAATGGCATTTGTATGGGGTGTTCAACCCTTTAACGTTATGGGAGTATATTTTCATGGTAGTGTTTAAGTGTGTGTGTGCGCTTTGTTTTATGTTGTTTACTTTTTGCTCTGGCTAATCTCTGGGTATTATGGTAATTAGGTTCCGTCTGCGCTGTTTTTTTGGTGCAGGTCTTCGTTGATGTCTGGGATGTGTGTTGCTATGGGTAGATTTACCTTGACGTATGGATATGGGGGTGGGGGTGCGGGTGTGGGGTAGGGGGTGGAGAACTGGGGAGTAACCGGGGTTTAACATAACTGTAGTTGTCACTACTAATACCCAACTTTGGGTTTGGTCACCGCACATCGTGACCCTGTGGGGGTGTGTCGTTTGTTTTGAGATTTCACCGGTGTATTGGCCTGCCCGTGTATATGTTTGACTTTTAATGCTGCAGTCTTTCCTAAGATTGGAGCGGTATGGAGATGTGACCTACAGGTCGGGTCCTGATAATTAAGCATTCCATTTCTTGTGTTCAATTATTGTCACTAGTACTTCGTGGTTCATAGGGCGTTGTGGTGGTTTTTACTTTATGGGAACTTCCCTTGTGGGGTGTGACGTCTATATTTATTGTGTGATTATTAGAAATTTTTTAAAAATTTTTTTCCCCCTGAACCCTATGTATCTTATGTGTCCACTTGTATCCATTGCTTACTATTGCTATCTCGGTCATAATTCAGTCCTGCTCTACTACTCTGCAGGTTGGACATAATTGGTTGTTAAGTGCTCTGCTTTATATTTTCAGTTCCTTGCTACCTTCTGTGGTAGGTCTATGGCTCCTACTTAGCAGTTATTTAGTTGAACAGTTACACGATCTCAGCTCAGTCCTAATCTGCTACCTGGCAGGTTAGACACCATTGGAGGTGTTAAGTGCTCTGCTTCACTTTTCCAGTCCCTTACTGCTCCCTGTGGTAGGTCCTACTTATCTGTCATTTAGCTGAACAGTTAACCATTTAGACGAGAATCCTATCTAGTCTTCTGCTTCCTCTCAGAATGACTCATATATGGCGTTTCTTGCCTTAAGTGTTGGTGTAAACATGAACATAAATATGAATATAACTTATACATAAATATAAATGTAACTTATATGCTAAATACAGTCTTTATAGCTTGTTATACTTATGTGTGTCGTCAGACCCTTAGTCGTGTCGACCACGCTGTCTTGAAGCTGGTATGTTACCGGATCATTTGCGCTGCTTTTTCCAGTCGGGCGTTAGCCTCTGCGCTGCCTGATCTTTCTCCAACTGCCGTGGCAACTCTATTCCCCAGTTTCGTAGGGCTTTCCTGCCTTCTTCTGGTGAGTTGATGGTCGTTATTGTTCCATTTCTATGGACTAGTAGGCGCACCGTGTGCCCCCATCTGTAGGGCAGTTTATGCTCTCTCAAGGCTCCTGTGACTTCCTTATATTCCCTGCGTTTTTGTAGCGTTAGGGCGGACAGGTCTGAGTAGACTTGTACAGGCCTGTATTTCCCTGGTAAGTCTCTGCCTGACCTTGAGGCTTGCATAATGGCCTCCTTTATGTGGAAGTAGTGGAGTTTTGCCAGTACATCTCTCGGTGTCTCTGCCGGTAGAAAGCGTGGTTTGGCCACCCTGTGAGTCCTGGCGATTAGTAACATGTCTGTGGGTAGGTCTGGTACCATAGTGTGAAAGAGGTCTATTAAGTATTCTCTTCGGGCTGTTTCACGTCTTCTGGAATGCCTCTTAATCGTATATTTTGTCATCTCGATCGATCTTCTAGGTCCATTATTTTCAGTTGGATCTGAGTTTGTTGTTGTTCCAGCTTTTGTACGTGGTCCGCCATGTCGATGTGGGCCTCAGCGTATTCGCCCATTCTATTTTCTATCCTTGCTGTGCGGTCCCCCAGATCATGTACTTCTCTTTTTATTTCTGCTATAGATTTGTTGATGTTGGTCAGGATTTTAGTTGACATGTCGTCAAGGCATTTCTGCAGTATTTCTTGTGTAACCGGTAAGTTCCTTGTTGGGTCTTTCTGTAGTGGGAGTGTGTCGTCTCCGTCGCCATCTTGATCGCTTTCATGTGAGACGGCCTGTTTCATGTGAGGCTGCCTGGTTCCGAAGAACGCGCTTTTTTCTCCTTTGTCCTGGAGTTTGGGTTTGTTCTTCGCTTGAGACATCTCGTATGCTGTTGATTAGGATGCTTATGCGTCTGGTTTGCTGTTAAAACACGCTTTTACGGGCCATTGAGGTCGGAGCACTAGTGCCTTGCGACCGTCCTCGCCATGCGTCAGGCCACGCCCCTCCATTTTAAAACTTTTTTTAATGTTAACCCCTAGTTAGCCTAACACCAAATTCCCCAATTCTCCACTAATGTCCACCCATCCCAGCTAGCTAAATATATAATTTTTAAATATTTAAATTAATTAATAAAATAAATTTAACCCCTGAGGGTTAAAAAAATAATAACTCTCAGGGGTTAAAAAAAATCAGATGACATTAAAATGTATACCCTGCCAACTGATCACTGTAGTCAGTGATCAATTGGCAGGGAAGGGGTTAATTTTATTAAAGCAGGGGAAAGGGGGGTGGGATTTAACTTTATTTTATTTATTTTTTACACAGGGAGAAGAGGATCAGCTCTGATCCGTCTCCCTGCACTTCACACAGAACCCGGAAGTGCAGGGAGGCAGAAGGTAAGTACACTGAGCACATGTGCTCGCTCTGACAGCCTGTCAGAGCGAGCACCGGTACTGGGGCAGCCCAATCGGGTAATACAGAGGCAAATTTTCCGTCAACAGTCCTAAACTGAATGACAAGGTTGACGGAAAATTTTCGTCTGCGGTCGGGAAGGGGTTAAGGTTGAACATGAGAATTAGCAAATAATAAATACAAATCAAGAGGCTGAGACTGAACAGATAAAACAATTTTAAGAGATCCTAATGTTGTACAAATTAATGAAAGATCTAAAAGGAATATAGATACATTTTCTAAGAATCTGAAATATAAATATATGAGGTTTCAACATGATGTGAATGATTTCAAAACTAACAGTTTGCATTAATTTGCTAATTAATAAAAGCTATAATTTCACTTTTTCCGTGCATTTATTTCAAAAGTATCTGATGACGACAGTGATATTCCAACCTTCTTGCCTAGTTCTGCAGTTTTTCAAGAATCTGAGGAGCAATGCATTTTTTGGAACGACTGGACATTGCACAGGCCACCTAAAAAGAAATTAAGAAATTTAGAAATTTATTGTGTGGACTATAAATGAAATCATAAATTGTGTCAATAATTGAATCTAGGTTTAGTCAAAATAAGAACGTTAATCTTTTAAAGTTTCAACTGCAAAACCATATTATATATTTACTGTCTAAGAGGCGTTTCTATGTTCCAACCCTGGTTTAATTGGAATAAAGATTTTAATTTGTTTTCTAGAGAGCTATCACTATTATCTGTCTGTGTAAGAAGAAAAAGCCTTTCTCTAGTTGACTATGAATGTCTTTGTAATTTACTCCGATAGCTACATGTAACAAGGGCTGTGGTATGGCCATCGGATATGTGTTCTAGATATTGGTTTATCCATAAATCAGACAAGTATCTTGTTAAATAATACCAGAGTGCGGTATTGCTAATATGTTATATTGTAGACTTATTTTAGTAGTGTTTTGTTAGCTCGGATTGTTTTTAATCCATTTGTTGTGAATTGTGGGGCTATGGAAAAACACAGTAATCACGTTGTAATAAAATTAAATGTTTGTGCAATAGGAGTGCATCACACCTGGATGATTTTTTTTCATTACTATGGTAACTGGGATTGCTGCATACACGATCACATAGGTGAGGTGTTTGGGTATATGCATGCAGGCACAGAATAGGAGAATGCACACGGAGCTGCACTCGGGTAATAAGTAAATTCTCATGTAAGTAAATAGCTAATTTTGACATGTATATTTATTTAACTGTCCTGAAAAAAGTTCAGAATGTGAACTGAAATGCTGACCTAAACAAATAAAGTGCAAATAAAGTGCAAAAAACTAATTTTGAGAATATGGAACACATAGTATTGGGACAAGACGGCTTGGTTTTAAATGTAAGTTCCAGTTCCTCCAAAGGTGTTCGATGGGGTTGAAGATAGGGCCCTGTGAGGGCCAGTTAAATTCTTTACCACCAAACTCATTCAACCATGTCTTTATGGACCATGCTTTGCAGTGGCGGAACTAACTTAGAGAGGGCCCTGGTGCAAGACTTTTATGTGTTACACTCCCCCTATTGCAAGGGTGGCCCAAGGTAGATCTCCAAAACTCCCACAATGCTTTGCCAGCTGGCGATCTGTCATTTGTCCATCCTTGTAAGTGTACTGTCTTGGCATCGATCTTGATTCTGGATTCACCTTTGAGCCTCACATCTAGTATGTGAGGCTCTAGTATTACACAAGATGCTACCAAGGAGCTTGTCCATACTCTAGTAATTTCCCGCATGGATTATTGTAGCCCTCTCGTAATTGGTCTTCCCAAAAGCTGTATTGCCCCCACTACAGTCTGTAATGAATGCTGCCTCTAGACTGATTTTCCTCTCTAGTTGATCCTCTCACACCTCACCTCACTTGGCTTCCTGTATCCTATAGGAGTTAATTCAAAGTGCTAACGCATACCTATAAAGCAATGAACAATTCTAGCCCCTCTTATATCTCTTCACAGAGCCATAGATGTGCCAATTCTCGGTCTCTCCGTTCTGCCTGTGACCTTTACCTGTCCGCTGCTCGCACCCATACGGCCAACTCACACTTGCAGGACTTCTCACGGGTGGCTTCCTTCCTATGGAATAGCCTGCCTACGACCAACAGACTCTCCCTTAGTCTTCAATTGTTTAAGAAGTGCCTTAATTCCCATCTCTTTAGGAAAGCTTATGCCCTCCCAGAGTAACCTTTACCTTACATACCTGTCTCTTGCTCTCTCCTAGAGTGTAGCACTCTACTCTCTTCTCCAGCCCTGCTTCCCTCCCACCTTATTTGAATGCTATTTTCTGTCGTAATGTGTTTTATACCCCACCTCCTATAGACTGTAAGCTCATTTGAGCAGGATCCTGTTCAACCTATCGTTCCTGTACGTTTTCTTGTAATTGTCCTATTTATAGTTAAATCCCCCCTTCTCATAATATTGTAAAGTGCTATGGAATCTGTTGAAGCTATATAAATGGCAATAATAATAATTTGTCCAAATATACAAAAACATACAAAAAATAAAGCAACCAAAGGAGGCACATATACAAATATAATTACCACCAATAAACAAGCCTAATGGGGCAGAACACGATTTACCAATTCCCCCAATGTTTCAGCAACACTCCTGCTGCCTTTCTCAAGGGAGTCTGGGACATACAGAAAAGTGTATAGCGTTTTCCATTAGTTAAAATGCTACTTTAATATAAAGTAAAGAAAAATACAACTTTGGCATATCTCATATCAATTGTGAAAGCCATGTTTTTCACACACTTTGAGGACACAGACCTCTCTTAATTATGCCAACTTTTTCCTACCTTATATTTTACCTCAACTTCTCACTCCTCTGAAATTTCATTGCCATATATTGGACTTGGGCTTGTTGGATGACCATATAATCTGAAAGACATCTGAGACTATACTCCCTCCTTATCCATATGTGTAACACATAAGGAACAGGGTTACAAAACCCTACTATGCTGATATTACACTGATTTTAAGCTTTTTAAAATGCATCAAACACTTGTTTACCTTTGCTAGAAGGAGCGTGGTGCACGAGGAACTTATATTCATCGTTGGTAGACCTGCTTTTGAATTCAGTTGTTTTTGTCTGATGTGTCTTCACTTATTTTTTCTATTGTGCCTAAAGCCCTTTTACCAAGATCTCTGGTATCTACTTCTCTCTGAACCCCAGGATTCCCTTACAAGAACAGAAGATCGCCTTGGCAAGCCACAGGGCTATAGCAGAACTGTGGGCTGATAGTAAACTTCCAAAATAGACTATGATTATCCATAAAGTAAAGAAGACAATGGAATTTGATAAAAAAAATAACTGCTGCAGCACACAATACTCCCATAAATCTCCAGAAAATATGAGTTTCTTGACTTTCATCCACCTCCATTATGCCAAGCTCTTGGTTTCTCCTTTCTCACTATTTTTTTCCTCCCTTATTAAATGTCTATTTTCTTTGCTTCCACATGGTCCACTATTCCTACTGCTTCCCTTGTCCCTTCTCTTTTTCAGGGTGAAATGTAATAGATGGCACCATTTGATGTTGTTTACCGTAATGTATCTTCTTAATATTTCTGAAAGGGCTGTCCCCCCCATTTTCCCCTTTTTATGACATGTTTAAATTGATTCTGTCTTTCTGAAAAACATTTGTTAAATAAATAAGTGGGTCACAGTTGTATGCTGTACTTATAAACTAACATAATGTCTATCAAGAAAAAATAAAACCATTGGAAGGAATGGTAAATGAAAATACTCAAATTTAGCCTGCAGATGGCAGCAACATGCCACTGTGTCTTTGCAAATACACTAAATTAGTAGAAGTTAGAAATATAAGTAGAGAATAAAGCTGGAAGAAATAGATTTCATACCAACCATGCGAGGACATGCCTTCAGACCCATAAGTTGCAGAGAAATATCTGTCCTTATAGTGTCTTCAAGATCAAGTTCAAAGTCCAAAAACGGGATTACTTCCCCAAGTTGCTTCTAGCTAAATAATCCGAATGAGATACAAAGATAAAAAGGATTTGCTAAGACAAAGAGACACACTAAATCACTACAAATTTCTACCAGTGCAAAAAAACTTGTCAAAACCAATTTCATCCAGGTCTGGAAAATAGAAGGCCCACAACTGCAGGAGCCCCAATACACTATGTAGTCGGTCAGGCAAATCTTCAAGATCAGCCCTATGTCTTGAAATATTTGAGTGGCAGAGGATTAAACTGAGCAGGTTAGGAATTGGCAATTATATAATTCCCATGAATTCTTAGTAAATGTGAATGTTTTGGATAAACAAACAAAAGAAAAAAGAGGAGGGTGCAATGTCTTGTGAAAGGAATGGAATAATATAGGAATGTGTTAATACTTTTGATAAGACTTAGCTTTTAATAAGTTAAATCAAAAAAGTCCTACAAGGACTCAAACAAGAAGTGACCACAGGACATAACACATAGTACTATAGACAAAACATGACGAAAATACAAAACAACTATTAAAAAACAGCTGTGGCTGTTCCAATTGTGGTAATGATTTGATGAGTACCTCAAAATAATATACTTGGATTAATAGCCCGTGATAGTGGTTGTCATGGACTACGTTCCCACCCAATGTTTTTGATACACCTAAAAAATCTAAATTATATAAAACCATGCACATTTCATTTACATTTATCTGTTCATCCTCAAGAGAAATAATAGATGGAGAAATTTCTTTTGAGATTGTTTGGTATTTATTTTATGCAATATTTCAGACAGGAGACTGGATTCTGATATAAGAGATAAGCAGTTACTAGAGTTATTCATGTAGTCTGTGTTTAATTGCATGCATAACCCTCACTCCCTCGTCCACCTTCCCTGAATGCTAACATCTTGCAGTACTGACTTTTTGTAATGCAAATTTACTACAATGTATAATAAAAGGACCGTTTCTTACAATCTCTCTGCAGAGAAAAGTAACCCAGGAATAACAAGATACATTTATTTTTGCATTACTGTGCTTTGCTAAATGAAATTAACACATTGTTGGGAGGTAAGAAGTTAATTTAATTTAGAATGTTGCCCTACTATGATAGCAGAAGTGCATGTCTGTATACAATCTTCAATCTCCGTGGCTGCCATTTTGTCTCTCTGACATTATGACATTATGACACAATGGGACTTTCTCCTTAGTGTATACAGATTGTAAAATGGAGATTATTTTTAAGAGCAGTACATGCATTGTTGTTTCCATCAAAGTTTCTGTAAATTGGACAAACACTGATTTACAAATAGACAAATGCCAATTTTCTAGCATTTTAAACATTGTTCTCTCACTTTGTAAACAGGTGCCTAATGTTTTCAAAACGTTGAGAAGTGTATTAATCACTAGGGATAGTGGCCCATGTGGAAGCAAATCAATGACTGATTATCCCAGTAACTGCCATTATTATGTTTAACCAATGTCTCCATGCAAATACATAATTTGCCTTTATTGGTTTCCCTATGTTTAAAGCTTTGCAGAATTCAACAGAGAGCAGGCATTCTTTTTAGATTCAATGAAACCAGTGGTGTCACTAGTGTTGGTGTAAGTTAGTGCTGTAACTCACTGTGTCACCCCCCATTGACATCCTCCTATACATGATCATATGAGATCCATGGCGGTCCATTGGTGAGCTCTTCTGGTCTGCACCTTCACCTGGTGCAGACCTAGTGATGTCCCGAACGGTTCGCTGGCGAATAGTTCCTGGCAAACATAGCGTGTTTGCGTTCGCCACGGATGGCGAACATATGCGATGTTTGGTCCGCCCCCTATTAATTTACTAATACTAAGTAAAATACTTAGTATTAGTAAATTGTGCCCCTATTTGCAATACCGCGAGTAGGGGCATGTCTATTAAACAGTGACCAGCCTGTGGCTGCTCACTGTTAAAAAAAAAAGGGTCCATCCAATCAGTGCTCTGGGAAAATTGAACTTTCCCACGCTGTGTAAAATGACACAGAGCACTGTGATTGGATGGATTTCAAGCCATCCAATCACAGTGCTCTGTGTCATTTTACACAGCATGGGAAAGTTCAATTTTCCGACGCTGTGTAAAATGACACAGAGCACTGTGATTGGATGGATTTCAAGCCATCCAATCACAGTGCTCTGTGTCATTTTACACAGCGTGGGAAAGTTCTTTTGAATTTTCCCACACTGTGTAAAATGACAAAGAGCACTCTGATTGGCTTAAACCAGCCAATCAGAGTGTTCTTAGCCTAATTGCAGGGCGTGGCAAGGCTTTATAAGCCTTCCCCTGCCCTGCAGAGCTCAGTCTGCGCGGAGCCCTCCATGGGTGAAGATGGATTATTTTTTTGTGCGCTCGTTTTTTTTTTCGTTTTTTTTAATTGCGTCGGTTCTTATGGCTTTTTATTTGGCCTTTTTTGGGGCTGAAAAAAGAAGATTGTAGAAGAAAGAAAACATCAAATGGTAAGTTATTTTTATCTAATTTTTTTTTACAGGTTTTCAGTTAAAGGTCCCCCCCTCATTATTTTTAGGGTGAGGGGGGTAGGTAGGGAGATCATTTTTTTTGGGGGGGAGGGGTGACTAGGGTCCCCCCCTTTGTATTTAGGGCCCCCACCCACCGCTCAGGGGTGGGGGCCGGGGGGGACAATAGGTCCCCCCCTTATTGTTATTAGGGCCCCCACCCACCGCTCAGGGGTGGGGGCTGGGGGGGACAGTAGGTCCCCCCCTTATTGTTAATTTTAGGGCCCCACCCACCGCTCAGGGGTGGGGACAATAGTTATTTTAATGGGGACAATAATGAGGGGGGGACCTACTGTCCCCCTGGTGGCTCAGGGGTGGGGCCGGGGGGGACAGTAGGTCCCCCCCTTATTGTTATTTTTAGGGCCCCCACCCGCCGCACAGGGGTGGGGGCCGGAGAGAGGGAGGACTGTAGGCCCCCCTCATTATCTTTATGACCCCCACCCGCCGCCCAGGGGTGGGGGCCGGGGTGGGAGGAGAGTAGGTCTCCCCCCCCTTCAACCACTATTGTGGCCAGAAAGAGTCCCTGTGGGTTTTAAAATTCGCCTGCCTATTGAAGTCTATGGCGGTTCGCCGGGTTCGCCCATTTCGCGAATATTTGCAGAAGTTCGCGTAGGCGGTTCGCGAACCGAAACTTTTATGTTCGCGACATCACTATGCAGACCTTGTATATTCTTATTGCATGTTCAGGCTCTCTGATAAAAGCTTCCGTGTTGCCATGGGTAACCACTGAAATGCTCCAATATTATCAATGATAGTGGCAGAGCTCACAAGAGGCATATGCAAAGTCTGCACATGAGGTACAGATCAGTAGGTCTCAGTGGGTGCATGGGGCTGGTGAGGGAGATCTTTGACGTTCGGCCAGCTGGCTGAGGTGCTGTAAGGTGCTTGTGCTGTCTTAAGGTAACACTGGCTTTGTTGGTGTCACCCCTTCTGATGGTGTCACCTGGTGCGGTGTGCAACCCCTGTCCCCCTCTATTGACACCAATAAATGAATCCTTTGGGAATTATATTTGGGATACACTATTAAGCTATCAAACACCATTAAACTCTTGAATAGTACCAGGTTTGGTATGTACAAACTAATTTTGAATAAAATGCTGAGTTAAATGATTACTCCATGCACCAAAACCACAACTATACACTGTTATGGTGCAAGAGTGCCTTGGCTCTATCCTACCCAACGAAAATAGTCACATTGTTTAAGAACAGTTTGGCAGAATACCTTTTCTGCCCATGAAGCTTTCTGTAATGCCAGGTGAGAGTACGCAGCTGGTATTTTTGATCAGTAAACTAATGGGCTCAGCTCAGTGGGTCTAACTATAACTTACTTAAGCAGCATTATTCTCAACGGTACTTCAGAGATGAAGGGTATCAAGTGTTATCTGGATACATGGCCACAAGGTGTAGCTGTTGTACTACAAAAGGAGGTACCTGTATGCTTTAAAGAAAGTATGTGCTTTGCGTAGATATCAAAACATTATATCCCAGTAACAGAGGTTGCAACTGTATTGCACATGACATTACATTACATTAGTTATCTAATGCAATTAGAGATGGCAAAAAAAACTTGATGACAACTATTTTCTTATTTGCTCTGCGCGGTTTTGCACGTTATTTGACTTACAGAAATCAAGGTATTCCAGTTTCCAGAAGTATACAATTAGTTTTTAATATGTCATGCTTAAAACAGATTAATATCACATTTATTCACTATAAAATGTATTGACAAACCCCAAACAGAATCCAATGTGCTCCTAAGTTATTTATCTGACCTTAGCTTGGTAAAATCTAAATGTTGTGACTTGTTCTGGAAGCAGTATATGGTGGTGACTTGAAAAATGAATATAGTAGCCAAGTTTGGATTATCGTCACATTGGAGAACGTTTTCCAAATCCCATATTTTGGTGAATTCATAATTCATAATTCACTGCTTAGTGAATAAACCCTAGCATGTTATAAGATAAAGAAAAAGTAATTGGAGGTGGAGGTGGAGCTTGTGTGGAATGCTAACTAGGAGGATCCAGATAAATCTGAACAGAACTAAATAAAAGCTTCCCTGTTAGCTTTGATTCAAGAATAACATTTTCTGCATTGCAGAAAGCTCTCCTGGGAGAACATACAGGACACACATAGAAGTCAAGAAGATATCTACTATCACAACTACATTACGAGATACAAGGTTTGTTTTACAGATTAATATAGAATATAAGCCATACAGGCATGTGGGTAATATCTTATTTTAGAGTAACGTACTATCATATCAAATTCCAGCGATGGTTTATAAATATATAAATTGCAACATCATAACATGTTGCACAGAAGACATATACAGAGAAAATATCATGCTAAACCAAATATTAACAATTAAACTCTTATTTTTTTCTCTCGATCTGGTAATGCCAATAGTTTTATCCTAACTTGTTAATGCCAGTATAAGTCCACCTGTAACCCTATAAGCCAGCGGTACCCAAAAGGTAGATCCCCAGATGTTGCAGAACTACAGCTCCCATAATGCTTTGTATGCCTTTAGAATGCTTAAGAAAGAATGACAAAAGGGATCATGTGAGCTGTTGTTTTTAAAACATCTAGGAATCTACCTTTTTGGCACCCCTGATATAAGCCCTTCTTTACTCCCTTACCCCTCACAGTCATAATATTCCCTGCATTAACCCTTCCCATGAGTTGCTCATCATACTCTCAGTATGAAGTTGCACCCCATTCAATGCTCTTTATGCCTCAAACTATGTAGTTCCTACATTAACCGTTTCCATTTAACCGTTTTTCTCCCACCCCATCTCTCGTATCTATGCCAAACTGAATTCCATCCTTCCTACCCATGTCCAGCCCCAGCTTACACCCAGGTAACGTAATTTCCAACTCAACCTGTGCGTAATTTCCCTTTTTATATTTTTATTGCATTTTTTTTGTATTTTGTTTAACCTTGTACTCCCCTGAGGTAGAAAGAGTCTGCATTAATTGACAAGTGTTTGAAGATTTTGGATTGCCTGTCACTTATGAGTTCTGCTCATATTTTTATGGCATGTTGTTAACCATTTTTTGTGCAATAAAATATGCACTTTCCATGAACTACCTTGTGGATTACTCTGAGATCCTTATGAGTGCAGACTGTGTGGTTGGGTTTGGCCTATCCTGTAAAGCCCATTAATTTGTGCTCAACACTGTGCATTCACAGTGCATTAAACCATCTTGTGCAGCCAGTCACTCTTCTTCCCCACATTACCACTTTTCATACAGCCAGTTGGTTCCAATATTAATGGATGCAGTTCTCTCCCAAATTTCATTCCAGCCTTTTCAGACACTCAGTATGCAGTCCCAACCTTTTACCTCCATCATTCACCTGTGTAGACCTAACTTTGGAGTCACTTTGCTAAAAGATGATCATTCATACAAAGCCTGCATTTCAGATTATTAAAATAGGTTAGTGGCAACAATGGCAGCAGAGATGGACATGTTTGAGAGGGTCAAAGACAATGCATACAAGTGAATTTACATTGCATTCCTATCAAATATTTTAGTGACTGTAATGACTGCAGATCAGAAGGAACAAAGAGTGGTGATGTAAGAAGACTTTGGATATTTGTAGACACTGTGCGGAGGAATGTAGTCACACTGGAGTGAGTTCTGAATTGGTGAAGGCCCTCTAGGGCATCTGCAGGAATTTTGCTAATTGTAATGACAACCATGCTGGGCCCCTTTTTATAGGGTTCGCCTGTGGATACAAAGCAGCCCTGGAAAAAAATGTACTTTAGCCCCATGCATCATTGTGCATGTGTGTATATATATAGTTACATAGTTACATAGTTACATAGCTGAAAGGAGACTTGTGTCCATCAAGTTCAGCATTCCTCACATTTGTTTTTTGCTGTTGATCCAAAAGAAGGCAAAAAAACAGTTTGAAGCACTTCCAATATTGCAACAAACTAAGAAAAATCCTTCTTGACCCCAAAATGGCAGTCAGATTTATCCTTGGATCAAGCAGCTATTACCCTACCTTGAAAAATTATATCTTTGAATATTCTGTTTTTGCAAGTATGCATCTAGTTCTAGTTGCTGTTTGAACATCTGTATGGACTCTGATAAAACCACTTCTTCAGACAGAGAATTCCACATCATTATTGTTATTACAGTAAAAAAAACTTTTTGTTTGCCTTAGACAAAATCTTCTTTCTTCCAGTCTAAACACATGACCTCGTGCCCTATGTAAAGTCCAGTTTGTGAATAGATTTCCACACAATGGTTTGTATTGGCCTTGAATATATTTGTATAATGTTATCATATCCCCTCTCAGGCAACGTTTTTCTAAACTAAAAAGGGTTAAATTTGTTAACCTTTCTTCATAGCTGATATGTTCCATTCCTTTTATTAATTTTGTAGCCCATCTTTACACTTTTTCTAGTGCCATAATATCCTTCTTAGAACAGGTGCCCAAAAGTGCACAGCATATTCAATATGTGGTTTTACCAGTGAATATATATATATATATATATATATATATATATAATATGTGTGTATGTACAGTGGTGTATTGTGCTGCCCCAGGCAGGACAAAGCTCAGGCCCCCCCCCCACCCACGTGCCACCCCCACCCAACCCTTCCCCCCTGCCCCGCATTCTAAATACACACACACATTCACTGACAGAAACACACACTCACTAACAGACACACACTCACTCACAGACACACACACTCACTCACTCACAGACACAAACTCACTCACTAACAGACACACACACTCACTAACACTCACTCACTAACAGACAAACACACACTCACTAACACTCACTCACTAACAGACAAACACACACTCACTAACAGACACACACACACACACTCACTAACAGACACACACTAACAGACACACACTCACTCACTGACAGACACACACTCACTAACAGACACACACATTCACACACACTAACAGGCAAACACACACACTCACTAATAGACACACACACAGTGGCAGACACACACACACACTAACAGACACACACAGACACACACACTAACAGACACATACACACTAACAGACACACACACACTAGCAGATACACACACTCACTCACATTAACACAATCATTTTTTTTTTATTTAACCCCCCAGCCTCCTTACCTTTAGGAATGCTGGGGGGTTCTCCCTCTCCCTTGGGCTGCTGGTCGGGCTGGCGGCACTGGCGAGGGAGCACTTTCCCCTGAGCGCTCTGCTCAGCTCCCTCGCACGCCGCAGAGTGATGCCGGGAGCCGGAATATGACGTCATATTCCGGGTCCCGGAATCACTCTGCGGCACGCGAGAAAGCTGAGCAAAGAGCTCAGGGGAAAGTGCTCCCTCGCCAGTGCCGCCCGCCCAGCAGCCTGCCTGGCTTGTCAGTTAGCCACAAGGCTAACAAGACATTTGCCCAGGGCATTTGGGGGTGGCTTTTTTTGCCACTGCCTGGAAAATGCCGCCCAAGGCAAATGCCTTGTTTGCCTCGCGGCTAAAACGTGTGTGTGTGTGTGTGTGTGTGTGAATGTATGTATATATATATATATATATATATATATATTATATATATATATATATATATATATATATATATATATATATAATTGGTATGTTTATTTTACTGCTTACTGGCACACACACACAAACTTAGTACAAACTCTTACACTTACAAAGGTTACTACAGACAAAGACATTGGTATATATAATTTACTACAGACAAGCTTACTGTCACACAGATACACATGCTAACTACAGACAAGTTTACTGTCACACACATGCCCCCTTACTGACACACACACACAAGCTCACTGACACACACATGCTCACCATACACAAAGACACTGACGTACACACAAGCTCACTACAGACAAGCTCACTGACACATAAGCACATGCTCACTACAGACACGCTCACTGACACAGACATGCTTACAACAGAAAAGCTAGCTGACATACACAAGCTTGCTACACATAAGCTTACTGACACATGCATGCTTCCTACAGACAAGCTCACTGACACACACACACACAAGCTTATTGACACACATACACATGCTCACTACAAACAAGCTCACTGACACACACATGCTTACTACAGAAAAGCTAGCTGACACACACAAACTTGCTACACATAAACTTACTGACACATGCATGCTTCCTACAGACAAGCTCATTGACACACACCCAAGCTTATTGACACACATAAACATGTTCACTACAAACAAGTTCACTGACATGCACATGCTCCCTACAGACAAACTCACTGCCACACACATGCTCACCATACACAAAGACACTGACGTACACACAAGCTGACTACAGACAAGCTCACTGACACAAACACACAAGCTCACTGACACACATACACATGCTCACTACAGACAAGCTTACTGACACACACACAAGTTTACTACAGACAAGCTCATTGTCACACACACATGCTCACTACAGAAAAGCTCACTGACACACACAAGCTCACTTATAGACAAGCTCACTGACACATATACACATGCTCACTACAGACATGCTTACTGACACACGCATGCTTACTACAGAAAAGCTCACTGACACACACATACACATGCTCACTGCAAACTCACTGAAACACACACACACAAGTTCACTACAGACAAGCTCACTGACACACACACTTGCTGACTACGTACAAGCTCACTGACACACACACACACACACGTGTTCACTACAGACAAGCTCACTTAAACACACACATGCTCACTACAAACTCACTGACACACACACATGCTCACGTACAGACAAGCTCACTGTTACACACACATGCTCACTTACAGACAAGCTCACTGACACACTTACTCAGTACAGACACACTCACTGACACACACACACATATAAGCTCACTACAGACAAGTTAACTGACATACATGCTCACTACAAATTCACTGACACACACACACATATGCAAGCTCATTCACTATCAGACACACACACACACACGCACAAAATAACTGTGATAGGCTGAAGCCTACCTGTCACTGAAGGCTGGGGGAGATTGGGAGCACTGAGAGATGAAGTCTTCATGTTCTGTCCTCTTCCTTCCAGAGAAGTCAGCCGCATGAGTGTGGGGACAGAACTTGTGGGGACTGGGCTTGCAAGTGGGAGGCGGAGTCTGAATGTGGGGGCACCAAATTGCTGGGGATTCTTAAGGGAGCCTCACAGTGCTTCCTCCACCCTGCTGGCAGCCTAAATGCAGCCCCCAGCACCTCCCTCCTTCTTTTAAATATTTAAAAGTCACTTAAGGTATCCCGGTGCCTGTGGGGAGGGATGACATTGAAAAATCCAGGGGTGGGCCAGTGCCCCCCTTTACCCCATCCTGCGGACGCCAATGGGCACAACTGAGTTTAGTTTCCACTCCTAGTAATTATTTAGCATATTTAATTATTGTAGGCAAACAAGAGCAAATAAAGGGGATGCAGAAACACCTCAAAGGGTGCATGAATTGTATACACTATGGTTTAGTACATTAGTACCTTGGTCCCACAGTAGTAGCGTATCGCATGCTCTGGCCATATGTCACTAATTGGAGCAAAGCAGGAACATGATCATTGGTAAAGGGTTCTCAGCCAATGAGCATGGTCTAGCACTGGCTCACTTTGCTCTATTGAACCCTCTGTCTTCTGCTTACAAGAGAAAACTGAATGCAGGGGGTGAACCAGTTAAGTTGTCAAGTCATATTAAAATGGTTTCACGTCTTACCATGGGACAGTGCCATGGTATTCCTTGAACAACGTCTACTAGAGCAGACTGTAGTGGTTATGGTGCATGGGGTGTTCCTTTAACTATTTATTTACCATAGTGCAGATTCTAACAAAATATTTTAACCAACAGTCTACAGTCTTTTTACTTACAGTTTATTTAGGAAATGTTAAAAAAAATGAATAGTTTAACCCAGGTATCAGTGCTGGGTCATACAGAAAAAAGAATATACTTGCAGCTCTTCAAATTTTATCAACAACATAAGTAATTAAATAGTGCAGAACAGCAAAATTGAGATCTTAAGCATTGGGAAATAGGTCTGAGGTCAGTAATAGCAAAGCACAAAGTCGAGAAAAAAATATAAACAGATCAAATATTGATCTTGGACAGCAATAAAATTGGGAGATTAGTTCCGTAGATAAAAAAAAAAAAATGCAGTGCCAGCCAACTGAATCATTCTCAAAACAAAATTAGGTCTGCTTTTTTATGACACTCTGATGATTGTAAAAAAAAAAAAATACTTTAACAGTTTTTTTATTGTTTGGTTGGAATGTTTTTAACATGTTTTTAAATTGGAAAATATGTGTATGAGTTTCGGTCATATAACTACACTTATCTTTTAATTAATTTTGAATGTATGATTGCATTTCAACAAAGTGTAATATAATTAGACACAATAATTAATTAAACATCAAACATTGCAAATAAAGATCTGAAAGTCAAAATGTATTCCAAAAGTCTTCAACTCTGCTATACACTCAACTTGAAAACCCTATGGGAATCTCTGATCAGTGGCCCAATCAGATTGGCAGTGATGGTAGGAGTGTAGTTCAGGTCACTTCCGTTCACCTTAACAGAGTGCAGTGCAGGACTGCAGAGGATGGGACAGACGAGGAGGCAGAGAAAGGAGTGGAACAAATGCCCATCAGCATGCAGCCAGAACTGGATCCCAGGGAAGTCATCCTGCTGCATCCAATATGTATGGAAGTAGAGGATGGCTATAATATGTAAATTATGACTTGTATGCATTTGTGCTAGTATGTATATTTATATTATAATGTGTGTCTGTTGTCAGTGTGTATGTGCATCCGCATCAGATTGTGTGTCAGTATTGTTGGTGTATCAGTTTGTGTAATAAATAAATGTATACTTTGTATTTTATCTAATAAATGATTTGGGTCACTATACGTGTGTACTGTGCCAATTATCTTTTGTTTTAAAATTGTTCTTTTTAAACATACTCACCTCCTTTCTTCCTGTATACTCCAAAGAATTCCCAGGTGGGGATCATACCACCAGTGCCCTATCCAAAGAGCAATTTGCCTGCCCTATCTTTGGTAGTATTTACTATTGCTATTATTTTAGCTCTTTCTATTGCAACAGAGAGCACTATTATCTGCCTTCTATAGTTTTGTCATTTTGGGTTCTATGATACACTTATCTACATATCCCGTAAATGGGGATTATAATACGGTAGCAAAATTGGACCTGATTAAAGATCTATGAAATATTAGTAAGCTACCGCTGTTTTATTACATACACTAGGTTTATTATATTGCACTATTGAATTTCTGTTTTTCTTATTTACATATTTTTACAGACTTTGCTAAGAAACCTAATTTCCAGTAGAAGATGTTACCATCTACCTAATATCTCAAACTGAATTTAAAGGGGTGTTTCTATTTTATTTATTCACACATATTGTGTTTTGATCACTGGCAATACTATTTTATTATATTCTTGTAGCACAACCTCTTTTTCTTTGTTTAACACAGCCACCCCTGCACACAACACAGTTTTGCCACAAACACAATTCACACATCAAAACCACAAACAGCTTCCCATAAACACGACACACCGAAAGCAGCTTCCACACACAAATGCTCAGATACAGAAGTAAACATACTCACAGACACAGAAATTTACACACACACACACACACACACACAGACACACAGACACACAGACATAGATATACATTGCAGACACAGCCATGGATACGCATACACACAGATGTGCACTCATAAATACAGATGTGCACTCATAGAAACACACTCTCAGGCACTTACACAGATACAGAATCGTAGACAGGCATATGCAGGTACACATTGTCAGAGTGACTGTGTGCCTGTATTTGTCAATGTGTGTGGGACTGTCATTGTGCTTTGCGTGTACGTATCAGTGTGTGTGTGTTTTCCATGTATCGGAGTGCGTATGTATGTGCATGTATCAAAGTGTATATATGTGTGGATGTATCAGTCTGTCTATGCATGTGAGTTCATCCAATGAGTCAACATGGCTGCAATGTGAGAGCGATGGTATGGGCAATGTCATGATAAAGTGGCAATATGTACAAAATAGTATGTAAAAAATACATTCAAAACATTACTTTCCAGGAATCTAGTAGTGTTTCTTCACAAACGTCTTGGTAGTGAAGGGGTTAAAGGTTTAGGAAGTGATATCATAGTCTAAATCAGACTAGGCAAAACTGGTGCAAAGGACAGAGTTTATACACAACACTGAAATGGATGGACCCTATTGAAGAATAAAGAGGTCTACAGATACATATTTGTTAAATATATTGATAAGTAAACATAATAGTAAAAATCATGGTGAGTGATAGTTCCACTTTAATTAGGCATTGTTTGTATTAAAGAAAGAAAGCTTATGAACCATATGTCAATGCAATTAACATTATTTCTTTTTTTTAGGTGCAACTTCTGATTATTAGTTTGAATTCGAGATTCATCACAGATACTATTGATGTACAAATATTTTAAAGCATGTTTTCCTATGTAAATTCTTTATTTTTTTTAATGTTACTTTTCTTCTATGATGAAATGTGATAAAATTCATATTAAATAAGCATTCAGCTTTTTATTTCTGATATATTTCCTCTAGATTTTCTGGCAGACATGTTTGCCTTTGATCCTGTCTCGGTACTTCTCTCAGTAGTTGTAGTCCTATTTTTGCTAAATGCTTTTTTGGATCGGAAAGGAAAAGTGTACAAAAATTTTCCCCCTGGACCACGAGCTTTGCCAATAATTGGAAATATACACAATATGCTTATGAGGAAACAGAAGCCACATTTAACTTTTCAAGAGGTAATATTTCTATACCAGTAGGTTTTGAATACAATTTAAAAAGTAACAAAAAAATCAAGATAAAATGGAACTCGCAACTGAGTTTTAAAGATAACCCATTTTTAACTCTCATTTTCAGTGAGAAAAGGGGAAGGGTACTAACAAAATTCTAATAAGATTATACAAATTTTAATGAACTTTGTGAAACATAAACGTATATATATATATATATATTGTTATAAACATCAGTTAAACTACTTTTGCATATAGAAGTTAAGTCTGTACAATTTAGAAAACATTACTGTCTTGGCATAGCCATGGCACACAATGCAAATGAATTTAACCTCCATGGTGCAATACTTTGTACAGTATGACTTTGCAGAGGCCACATCACATGAGTGTAGTAGGAGCATGTTTCACTTATATGTTGCATTGTTCATACGCCATCACACTCATTCAAGACAGTATGTAATTAAGTAACAAAGACGGGATACCACATACAAAAACATTTGTGTGAATGATTAGCAGCAAGGATGTCAGTGCTATAGCTGCCACAGTTGAAGCCTTTCATTTTTAAATTGCATTTTTTAAATTATTTTGTTTGGCACTAATTATGCAGTTTAGTGGGTTCATCTAATATAGGCCTCAATTTAATATTTTTGGATAAGCTTTTCAAAGAATGTAATATTATTGGATGCATTTTTAACCCCTTAAGGACCGAGGACGGTTCAGGACCGTCATCGGCATTTTTGCCTTGCCGACCGATGACGGTCCTGAACCGTCCTAACGGTCTGGGGGTACTTACCTGATCGCCGTCGTTCCCCCGGCGGCGATCAGTGTTCCTCCGGTTGTGGGGAGACTGCCTGCAGCCCAGACGGTCTCCCCACGGCAGATTAGGACCCCTGTGGCCATGTGATCGCTTAACACAGCGATCACATGGTCACAATAGGTGTCCATAGTGCTGCCTGCAGGGGGACTGCCTGTGCTGACAGGCAGTCTCCCTGCTAGTGTAAAATCATTAAAAAAAATAAAGTTAGTGTTAATTAAAAAAAAAAAAATTATATATGTGTATATATGATATATAGCCATATATTATAACTATATAATATATGGCTATATATCATATATATAATGTCATAATAAGTGTATTTTTATATTAATATGTACTTATATTAATATAAAAATACACTTATAATTAAATTACACACGTATATATATAATATATATAATAACTATATATATTGTATATATATATTATTATAAAATATAAATAATAAGTAATTTAAATTAAATAAAAAATTTTTTAAATAATAAAAAATTTAAAAAAAATTATATAGCTATATGAAATTTTATTCTAACTGTATTTTAAAATTAATATATATATATTTATATCAAAATACACTTAGAATGAATTTGTATATATATCTATGTATATAAAAATAAATAAAAATAATAAGAAATATACATACGTCCATATACAAAATTACATAAATAATTATATAAATATACACGTAGACTTCAAATATATAAATATGCATATATATTTAAATTCTACGTGCGTATTTATGTAATATTTTTACATAATTCAGTAATTTTATTGATTGCAATTTGAAGGACCTGCCTGCCAACCCAGGCCGAAATTCCAGAGAATTTAATTTGCTAGCACTGTATTTTACCCTGTAACGTTCTACGACACCCTAAAACCTGTACATGGCGGGTACTGTTTTACTCGGGAGACTTCGCTGAACACAAATATTAGTGATTCACAACAGTTAAACATATCACAGCGATGATATTGTCAGTGAAAGTTACTTTTTTTGCATTTTTCACACACAAACAGCACTTTTACTGATGATATAATTGTTGTGATACGTTTTCCAGTTTTTAAACACTAATATTTGTGTTCAGCGATGTCTCCCGAGTAAAACAGTACCCCCCATGTACAGGTTTTATAGCATTTTTGAAAGTTACAAGGTCAAATATATGGGTCAAATAATTTTACATTGAAAATGGCCAGGTTGGTTACGTTGCCTTTGAGAGCGTATGGTAGCCCAGGAATGAGAATTACCCCCATGATGGCATACCATTTGCAAAAGAAGACAACCCAAGGTATTGCAAATGGGGTATGTCCAGTCTTTTTTAGTAACCACTTGGTCACAAACACTGGCCAAAATTAGCGTTCAATTTAGTTTTTTTACTTTTTCACACACAAACAAATATGAATGCTTACTTTGGCCAGTGTTTTCGACTAAGTGGCTACTAAAAAAGACTGGACATACCCCATATTGAATACCCTGGGTTGTCTACTTTAAAAATATATGTACATGTGGGGTGTTATTCAGAGATTTATGACAGATAATAGTGTTACAATGTCACTATTGATAAATTTTAAAAATGTATGTTTTGAAACCGCAATATCCTACTTGTACCTATAGCCCTATAACATGCAAAAAAAAGCAAAAAAGCACGTAAACATTAGGTATTTTTAAACTCAGGACAAAATTTTGAATCTATTTAGCAGTTTTTTTCATTCGCTTTTGTAGATGAGTAAAAGATTTTTCAAGTAAAAGTCAAAAAACATGTATTTTTTTCAATTTTTCATCAGATTTTTTTATTTTTTTTAAATTAAAATACATGAGATTATATAAATAATGGTATGTAAAGAAAGCCCCTTTTGTCCTGAAAAAAACAATATATAATTTGTATGTGAACAGTAAATGAGAAAGCGGAAAATTACAGCCAAACACAAACACCACAAAAGTGTAAAAATATTCCTGGTCGCAAATGTACAACATCGCAAAAACAGTCCAGTCCTTAAGGGGTTAAAATTATTTTATCAAAAAAATATCAATATATAAAAAATTATTAACATTGTTTCAAAGTATTAAATCATATTAAAAATTAATCCAAAAATATGAAATCATTTGAAAGTCATCAGAAATATTAACCTGTCGATATATTTTACAGGGTAAAAATATTAAAAATAATATTTTATAAAAATTACCAAACATTTTATATTTCTTTAATATATAAAAATATATATTACGACACAGTAATATTAATGAGAAAGCTTTCCCAATCAATGATTTATATGTATACAAGCGAGAAGTGCCTATTTTTTTACTTCTATAGAGCCTTAAATTCATTGTTCAAATAGAATTTGTGATTCACCAATGAAATATCACATTATAAAAATTTTGATTTTATCGTGACATAAAAATGGAAAGCATACTTAATATAACACACATTGTATAATATAATGAAATTTGGCAATGAGGTAATATAATCCAATTAGGTCAACAAATTGATATGCATTTTCTACAGTAAGCTCATTGTGATTATCATAGAAACTATTATTCAGTAGAATGCAAACAACATTTGGCAGCCTTTTCTTTCATCAACTGTCAATTACTACCTGGGCACTGGCCATTAACCATTACTGCCTTACCATTCAGAACCAACAGGTAACAATTAATTAAGATACAATGCAATACTATTAATTAGTGATAACAAAACATTCCCTATCTCTTTGTCTGGTTATGCAATGAGACCTAAAAGTTGAATTAATCCCTGGACACTTTTCAAGTTATAATACTGGTGATTTAAAGATAAAGTTATGAAAATGATTTTCAATTTGACTGCGATATACCTGAGTTGCAGATCAGATAAAATATACAGAAATAAATTGTCCCAAAAGTGGGACAACTTATCTGAACTGTTTTTTTCAGATATTTTACAATATCAGTTACAAAAACATTTTTAGGAGACCTTGAGATGGCTTTTTCAAAGATTGTCAGAAAAAAATAGATTATCTCAGACAAGTATTAGAAAATGAAGTAACGCTTAGAAAGTTACAAGAGAGATTGTCAGAAGTATTTCCTTCATCCAAGTATGTGTATGTTAGAGAGAGCCTCTCTTTTTTTTTTGTTTCATTAATTTATCTCCATCAGCAAGTTTAAAGTTAACCTTATTAATGGGACATGACCAATCAGTTTCTGAGGGGCAATAAAAATAACCAATCACTTTCTGAGGGCCGATAATATGAAAATTAATAATCATATATTGTGATATACAATATACGACAGCAGGGGGCACTCCTGATTAAGGCTAAATTTTAACCAGTTTAAATCTTCTCAATAGTACATTTTACAAAATCTTAAAAATAATTGCATAGTAGAGTTTATCTTTGACCTTATAATATAGCTGCTTGTGGTAGGGAATGTTGGTTACCATGTTTTATAAAGTATACAAACTAACATTTGATTAGTCTTCTATCAAACAGCTGTGTTCTGACTATATGTCCTGCTAGATATATATGTACAGATTAAAAAAATGCAGAATAAAAAAAAGGTCTCAAAATAGTTTTTGCTCACTTGTACCATTACAGAGAGAACATATCTGAAGCATAGCAGCCTCATCCCATCCTATAAGGGCAGTCAAGAACCGAAATGGCAGCCTGTTCTCTCTGCACGAGCGCTACAGCAACCCCAGACAATTGTTTCGGCATTCTTTGGGCCTTGTCTGTGAGGTGTAGCATTACGCCTCTAAGCACAGTGAGCACGGGGTCCACTTCTGGATTACCCTTTTAACTTGGGGAGAGCCAAGTTAAATCATGGCAACAAAAACAAAGTATATGAGAACTCTGAGAACAGACAAAAGCTTAAAGGAACTCAGTAGCTTGCCCTTCGGTAAATCCCCACTTAGGTCTCAAAATAGTTTTTGCTCACTTGTGCCATTAGAGAGAACATATCTGTAGCATACACTGGTCCCACCTATAAGGGCAGTTTAGAACCAAAATGCCAGCAAGTTCTCTCTGCACAAGAGATACAAAAACCCCAGACAATCGTTTCAGCCTTCTTTGGGCCTCATTATAGAGGTGTAGCTGATATCCCTCTTGGTACAGTGAAAACAGGGTCCACATCTGGATTACCCTTTGAACTTGGGAAGAGCCAAGTTAATGCATTGCAACAAAAACAGGGTCATACACTGATCAGCAACAACATTAAAACCCCTTGCCTAATATTATGTAAGCCCCCTCAGGCTGCCAAAACAAATCTGATGCATCGAGGCATGGGCTCCACATTGAGGCATGGACTCTGAACTTGTCCTGTGATATCTGGCACCAAAATAATATGATCTTGTTATGCCTAAAGATATCAAATCCCCTCACTGTTTTAATAAATAGTTAGTAAGCAGCAAGACCA
This sequence comes from Pelobates cultripes, assembly GCA_933207985.1. Classification (NCBI taxonomy): domain Eukaryota; kingdom Metazoa; phylum Chordata; class Amphibia; order Anura; family Pelobatidae; genus Pelobates; species Pelobates cultripes. The sequence goes on along the minus strand of OW240913.1, from coordinate 26,888,256 downwards.
TTGAACTGTGGTAACTGTAATTCTGGCATCAACACATTAGCAGCAGATCCTTTAAGTCCTGCAAGTTGCAAAGTGTGGCCTCCATGGATTGGATTTATTGTTCCAGCACATCTCACAGAAGCTTATTTGGTTTGAGATCTGGGAAATTTGGGGGCCAAGGCAACACCTTGCACTTGTTGTCTTGTTCCTTAAACCATTCCTGAACAATTTTGTAGTGTGGCAGGATGCATTATCTTACTAAAAGATGCACTGGCATCAGGGAACACCATTGCCATGAAGGGATGTATGTTTACTATTTAGAGTTCCACTTGTGAGATCAACAAGAGATGATTGATAGCTAGTGGACAGATGCTAAATGTTGATTTTATTCACAAACCAAGTGAGAAGTGATGAACAGAGGGAAGAAAAAGAGAAACAGTAAAAAAAAAAAAGATAATATATTATATATTTAAGATAGAAAGATAGATAGATAGATAGATAGATAGATAGATAGATAGATAGATAGATAGAATTTATTTATTTATTTTACTCCTCCTCTTTTTCCCCTCTGGTTAATTTTTTTTTTACACTTGGTCAGTGAACCAAATGGCAGGAAAATACATCTATAGCTTTTTCAGAACACTGATTGGCCCAACTTTACTCCCTTTTGATTTATCTTAATGTTTCCTGAATGTTTTTTCATTGATAATATTTGGCCAAACCAAGCTGTCACATGAACGAATGTTGGACTTCCCCAAAAAAATTTTATTTCACGAAAGCTAATTCAAACAATCTGAAATTTCCAGCCATCCACAAGTCTAATGGCAGTCGATTAAGGCTCATTTCCCAAAAACTTTAATTGATGGACCACTGTACTGGTCTATTTATTGCAATGGTGACTAAAGCTCCCCAGTAATAGTGGCTTTTAAATATCTAAACATATTTGTTGCACAGTTTTTGGGGATAAAACAAAAGTGTTGCTTGTGTGCAGCAGGTATATCTACTGCTCAAGGTCACATGTGCATAATTGTTTTCACATATGTATGTAAAGAAATGCCTGTATTAGGAATACTTGCAAACAACATGTCCACATTTCTTAAATAAATTTCATTTTGCAGCTTGCAGAGGAATATGGACCTGTATACAGCATGCAGATGGGACCTGAGAAAATAGTTGTGCTATGTGGCTATGAGGCAGTGAAAGATGCTCTTGTAAATTATGCTGAGGAGTTTTCAGAGAGACCCGTTATACCAATGATGGAAAAAGTAACTAAAGGTCATGGTAAGTTGTCAAAATATTTCAACATAACACATAGATGCAAAGAAAAGTAATAAAATAAAGCCATCTGTTTTCCTTGTAAAGATTAACATCCTTTCCCCCACTATTGCTATTAGCTTTATCTTTATTTGGGTACTTTCTTTAACTGAAGAATTAACTAGTGGCTCGTGGTAGTTGGGCAGCTGTAACAATGTTAACCCTAATGTGGAAGGGGAGTAGAAGATGTATTTACTTTTTCAACTATTTACTCCAGGGCTATACTTCCCACAAGGCCATCAGAACATTATAGCAGAACAAGGGACAGGGGAGGTACAACCATTATGGATCTTGTGGTCTGCATCTGTGGTGGGTGCAGGCCATTTTAAGAGCTTCCTTGGGGTCCTGGTGCACAATGAATGAGTAAGAAAGGGATAAGACACATAACACACATTCACTGGAACCCTACACAGTTGTTCTTTTTCATCAACATCCCTGCACACAGCTGGAAGAAGAAAAGGCCATTCACAACATCTCCTGGTTAATACTGGGATTTGGAGAGCCACACACAATTGTTTCCCTAATATGTATCTCCTGGTCTGCCCATGACTGGTGGGTATTTTTGAACCATATGTATTTTTTCTCCACTTGACCTTTGTCAAGTTTTGTCACTTTTTTCCCAGCCTTTGCTAGCAATGACTGTGGAAACAAGGCATTGTCTCGCTTGATGCAATACTATATCAATGGAAGCTCACACGGTCTTGCGGAATCTACCAAGGACCTCAATGCGGTATTCTCACTGAATTATGAGAGCACAGCACTGACGTGGACTCCTTACAGTTGAAGTGCCATTAGTTGAAGAGTAGAAGCAGGAGGATGATGGTGGCAGCTGCAAGAGACATGTTCAGATAAGTAAGTCTCGCCACCTTCCTCTGCACTCTGTGATCTCCTGATACCAAGCAGGTAAATTGCCATTGGGGATCTTTGCAATTTATGCAAAGACCCCAAACGGTGAAGGAGTCACTTTAACAAAATTAATCCTCAGATCACAAAGAAAATGACTGGGTGTTACATTTAGTACTCATTTGTTCAGAATGCTATGTGGAAATTAAAAACAAATATTTTTACTATAATGGTATAAAATTGTGCCATTTGTTCCCACAGATTTTCATGATGGCTCTTGTACATCACTCATTTGTTTCTAACATTAAACATAACATTTGTCTGTGTTTAGGTCTGATTTTTTCACATGGGGAAAACTGGAAAGTTATGAGAAGATTTGCCCTTTCAACATTACGAGATTTTGGCATGGGAAAAAAATCAATAGAAAATAAGATTAATGAAGAAAGTAATTCATTAGTCGAGGTCTTTGAATCCTATAAAGGTTAGTTTCGGTTTTGCTCTGTTTCTGCTTTGTGGTTTGTTTGTTTTTGTCTATTTCTTGTCTGCTTGTATCTCATTTTCTTTTGTGTAACTATCACTTTCTCTCCTTATGCTTAGCTACCTCTTTCTTTGTTTTCATCTCATCTTGTTTTGTACTCTGTCTGAGTTTTACAGCACAAAAAACTGTCTGAGTCTTGTCTGTCTGTGCCATAATGTGCTTTTGTGACTCCTTGTCTATTTATATAAAAAATTTCACCAGGAAGGAAATATTCTGATTTGCATTTTCTATATATGTTATCATATATTAAAGGCATCAGGAAACTCCTTTTAAAAGATATACAAATATTAGATATGTATTTACATATTAAGGTCATAACATGTTGTGTTTTAATCAAATGTAAAATGATTGCCAGGCCTCGGCAATGTTGTTCATAAATACAATAAAACAAAAGATAGGATAAGCACTATATGAACAACTGTAAGATACCAAAGAAAAGGCTGCACACACTAAATGCAAGTGATACCCTCAACCCTTTACTAAAGAGAAAACAACACGGTAAAAGCAAAAATAGGATGCACCAATAATACAGTCCAATATATTCAGAGAATGGTTTTAAGCTTCTTAATTAATGGCTCTCCAGACTTTGGCTTGTAATCCAATATATGAAAATAAAACAAAGAGATGGCCGATATGCTTAGTGCTAGTTGTGGACTCACAACACAGATATGAAAACTAGCACTCACATTTGATGGAGCTATAGACCAGCTCTTAGTAAAACGGCATGCAGCGTTGTAATCCCCACTGGCGGATATATAGCTTTATAGATAAATATCTCAGCTTGCAGATAAATATACTGGAAAAAATATAAACACAAACAATAGTGCTCACTGTGGTAAAATATAATGACAGATAAGAATAATAATAATGCCTTGGCTGCTTGAGAGAAATCTTCTGATTAATGTACTTTAAATTCTAGAAATTAGAAATTATACATTATAAAGGGGAATTTTAAGAAAAAAAAAGAAGGAACACCTGGGAAAAACCATTTAGAAGGTAAACCATTGGTGGCAAAGAGTAACCCAAATAATAGGTAGAATAAAACGTCACTTTTAATATATTAATTAAAATATTCTAGAAAATCTAATCATGAATAAAATTAGTATCCAAAAAAAAATATAAGAAAAAGGAAATTCTGAAGAGATTAATTGATCCTTGGGAACAAAAACTATGAAAAAATAAATAAAAAATTAAATCTAAACTAATACAGTGATCCCAAGAAATTATCAATAATAATAATACATATATGTATAACAAATCTATGTGAGATGTATGTACATAGAACAAAATCAACAAATGTATATAAATAGAAAAAGATTGGTTTAACACCATACAAAAGTTGTATGTAAACTGAATGTAACAAGATGTAAATGTTACATTTGTATCATATCATATTGGCCCGGAGGAGAGCTGTATAGTGTGTCAGATAAGGAACAGAGCGGCAATCGTATCCTGCAGGAAATTGGAACCCAGATTAATGGATCATAGTCCTCCCAAGGACCAATTAATCTCTTCAGGATTTCCTTTTTCCTCTATATATTCTTTTGGATACTAATTGTATTCATGATTATATTTTCTCCAATATTTTAATTAATATAGTAAAAGTGACATTTTATTCTATATCCCACCCCCCCCACCACCACCACCTCTTTCCATAGGAGTAACCTGACACTTTCTCTCTAGAAGGTCACTCAGTTTGTAGTAGTTATTATAAAGGGAAACTCTAAGCACCACCACCTCTGCTATCACAATGATAATGACAAAATCATTATCATCAGTGCAAATTGTATCAGTGAAATGATAGTCTGTGTTGCACGCGTCTACCCTCTTTTTTTCACAACTGCTCTAAAATAGTTAAAACATAAATGAGAAATGTGCAAATATATTAATTGCATTATAAACACTACAATGAGCTGTGATAATGGGGCATAGAGTTCCTCTTTAATGCAGACTTTGCAACATGTACATTGTTTGTGCATCGATCCACTATTATAAGTTAATTTATATTATTTCATTATTTTTTTGTGTTTTTATTTCAGGAAAGCCATTTGACAACCTAATGATAATGAATGCTGCTGTAGCCAATATAATTGTGGCCATACTTCTTGGTAATCGCTTTGAGTATAATAGCCCCACTTTATTAAAACTAATGAAGCTAATTAATGAAAATATAAGGCTTTTATCTAGTCCTCTGGCTTTGGTAAGCATTACATTTTATAATTTGTTACAGCTTCACAAAACAAATGTTCAAGTCCATTGGAAAATAAAGTTGTCTGTAATAATAAATATTTTCTTAATGGAGAACTACATGAAAGGTGTACTCTACCGCCTAAATAAAAAAATCTAATGAAAATATGCATGCATTTAAGGGAAATTATAGTGCCAGAAAAACAAACTTGTTTTCCTGGCACTATAGCTTCCCCCTCTGTCAAGGCCCATCCCTGTGTTGCAGAAAGGGTTAATAAACCCTTCTGTCACTTACCTGGGTCCAGCACCGATGTCCCTCGACACAGGCTCAGCTCCACCCACGGTCCTCCCTCTCTGACGTCTGCCAATAGCGATGCTCACAATAGGGTTTACTCAATTACTCAATGCTTTCCTATGGGGATTCCGGTGGCTCTGGAAGTCTTCATGCATAGGGTGAAGACGTTCAGCGTCGTTTAATTGACAAAAGTCTCCAGACAGCCACTAGAGGAGGAGTTAACCCTAGCAGGTAATTATTGCAGTTTATAAACACTGCAATAATTACATGCTCAGGGTCAAGAGTGATGTGAGTTTGCACCCAGACCTCTTCAATGAGCTGGGTGCCAACAGACTTTAAATGATGTATTTTTTAGTTGAGGATATATCTGAAAACAGCTTGCAAAATATATATTTCTCTTTGTTTGCTGCATTTGCAAGCCCTCCCCTTCTGACCCCACCCAGACTTTCTGTGTCTGTCCAGTAACAGACTTCCCATTGCATCTCATGAGAAGTCTTTGAAAGGTAGGTGCTCTGGGCAATTGCTTCTGGTTATCTGATTGACTTCTAAGGGGGTGTAACAAGGCTAATTTATAAATTGGCAATTCATTTTGAAGTCTGCTCTTTTTCTAAAATGGAATATATATATATATATACACTCATCGCACATAACGCAGTAAAGCAAGCAAGCTTTAACATACAAAAACCTCTCCTTTCAATCCATTTATACTTTAATTTGCAAAATAAAATGTGTCTGTATAATGATTTAATCTAATGAAAGCATTTATGAATTGGAGCCTGCAATAATACATTTTTCTTATCATTTTCACCAGCTTTACAATGCATATCCATCTTTGATGAGTTGGATACCTGGAAGTCACCAAACTATTTTTAAAAATTCCATGGAAATGCGAAATTTTTTTAAGGATACATTTGTAAAATACAAAGAGGAATTTGACATGAATGACCAAAGGAATCTAATTGATGCATTTCTTCTCAAGCAGAAAGAGGTACTGTTTTCCAATGTGAATATTAAAATCAATAACTTTAGATACTATTAAATTGTTTGTCTGTTTAACCTTTAAGGACAGCGGGTGTTCTATGCCCTCCTTTTCGGGGTGGATCTAAACGCCGGAGGGTTGCATAAAACGTCCCTGCTGCCCAGGGCCCATACCGGGTCCCCGCTGTTTCCACACCAGCAATCGCTATCCTGGGGTCTGCCTGGGAGCTCAAGCAGCCCCCTCTGCCCGATCCAGCCCTCCCGTGCAATGTGATCGCGAGGACCCCGCAATCACATGGCCGGAATAGCCGGCTTATTCAGTGCCTGCAGGGGGTGTGCCTCAGCTCTAGGGCTGTCTCCCTCATGCCTGTAAAAAAGTTTTTTTTAAGTTTATTAAAGTTATAAAACAGTTTTTAAATTAAATAAAAAGTACTTATTATATATGTATTGTATATATATATGATCTAAGTACTTTTATATACACATACATACATGCATTATTATTAAAAACGTATTGTAATATTAATCTACATAATTATATGTATATTAATATGAAAAAAATGAAAGAAAAGTATATACCTGTTTAAATTAACTATATTTTGATATTGATATACATAAATATTTAAATCAAAATACATTTAGAATGATGTTATAAATACATATATGTATCTATATCTATACATCTCTCTTTCTCTCTCTCTCTCTCTCTCTCTCTCTATATATATATATATATATATAAAACACTATAGATAAATAAAAATATTTAAAAAAATAAATATATATATGTGTGTTTCTGTCAGTTTTAGTGAAAGTGTGTGTTGGTTAAACGGTGTGTGTGACAATGACTGTGTGTCTGTGAGTGTATGTCAGTGCATGCATTAGTGAGGGTGTGTGTCTGTCAGGAAGATAAATTTGGAGAGGGCAAGGGGTGCCTGAGTTTTGTCATGCCTAGGGCAGCACAATATCAGAATACACCACTGGTTACATTTGAAGAGGCACAGCTTATGTGTATACACTGATCAGCCACAACATTAAAACCACCTGCCCAATATCATGTTGGTCATCCTTGTTCTGCAAAAACAGCTCTGAAGTGTTGAGGCATGGACTCCACAAGACCTGTGAACATGTCTTGTGTTATCTGACACCAAGACAATATGATCTTGTTATGCCTACAGATATCAAATTCCCCCACTTTATCACATCGCCCTTTAATAAGTAGTTAGTAAGAAGCAGTTAGTAAATGCTAATACATTTCATTAGTAAAATTACTTATTTGAGTAACAAATGAACAGGCCTCTTTGTAAAGTACTATTGAATAATGCAAATAGTGAGTATGGATAAATGTATTATTGCAAAGATTTTTATATGGGTTAAGAAAAAGCAAGACCCTTTTTTTATGCAATGTATATTATGCTCATTTCAGGAAAAACCCAGTCCTCAAATGTTTTTCCACAACGACAATTTATTAAGCCTTGTGAACACTTTGTTTGGAGCAGGAATGGAAACTACATCTACAACTCTTAGATGGGGAATACTATTAATGATGAAATATCCAGAGATTCAAAGTAAGCAGTGTGAAAAGTGTACTTATATAGGCAGACAAAACCTTTGAAGGCGTAATTTAATAGGTAGCAGAGAAGGGGGAGGGAGAATATGTTTGGTGTTAGCTAGCTATGCTGATTTTTACTCATTGCAAGACCTTCAAAAAATGTTTCTCTAAATAATTAAATTGACAACTGTAATCTGTATTATACAGCTTGTCATGTCTATTAACACATCATTAATATTCACAACAATTATTAAAACATTGTATTCACTAGAATAACATCTTAAAAGGCAATTGCATTCTCTTCCCCTGGTTTCCAATATATTTTACACATTATTTTTTAGTAGAATTATATGCATAACATATGAAAAAAACAGAACACAATACAATGGTATAATATACCTTATGTAGGTTAAACTAACACTTTGTTGAATCTATATTAAACTGTCTCATGTCTTCAGATTTGCAGCACAGTTATAGAAGGTGAAATTCAACCTAATTTTTGATATTCTCTTTCACTCTTGGTTCTTAACGTGTAACGTGCACAGAAAAGAGAAAAGAGAAAATAAGCATATATATTGGAAGGGTGTACAATAACGAAGGTGCTTACTTAAAGTTTGTTGAGCCAGTATAACTGGCTTTAGTATAGCTCACTCATTGATTTGCAGTAACAACACACTTCTCTGGAAGTTGGGTGCCAATGATTTTAAAGTCACAAAAATAATTGATTAAAAACAAATGTAAAATTACCTGCAGTCTGTGAAATATTAAATCCTGACTCCAAGACAAGTTTCTTGTAAAGAATGAGCTTATTGCAATAGCATTAAGAGAAGCAGACCAAGGTTGATTTTTCTTTTACGTAATCTTATCTGACTAGCAGGTGATTTGAGGAAAGTTAAGCAAGAAGTAGATAATTATTTCCTGCACCTTATCTGTTACAAATAAGATAAATGTTATACATATAAAATCTGTAACACCTTAGACTTTATCCCTGGCATATTGGTCACAAGTTACTAAAAGGCCAACAGAATCCCAGAAAAGATTTCATGCACAAACCAACATTTTATATCATCAATACGGGTTTGGCTAGTTCTACATCCAACATAGACTCCGTGAATACCTAGGTATCAGATCCTGGACAACAAGGGTTATTATGTCAGTAATTTAGGAAACACAGCTATATATATCATTGTCAAGAAGAGGACTACAAAAAAATAATATTCAAGTAACCTAAATGGGAGATCAGAAGATGCTTATTAATTACATCTGTTAATTTCTCAATATAGATAAAATAGGGTTTTCCCTGGATTTCTGCTAGCTCTAGTTTGTAAGAAGTGTAATCTCATTTACACTATTATAGTGTACATGCACTTGTGAAAATTTCAGGTTGCTATCTGGTATCTTCAGAGTATTCAGTGATATTAAACATTACAGTAGGACTTAAGTTCTAAGTCTAAGGAACAAGAATGCACAAAATGTGTGTATATGTACATGCACCTTGTAAAGTGTTCTAGAGATTAAGGAGCTAGGACCGTCCTAAACTATTGAGGTTTCCTTAAAATCCTAAATTACAAAATTTTGACTAGCGCCGTGACACAAAGATGGCTTTTGTGGTTATACCAAGTAAAGTAAAAATAGAAAACTAGTGGGTTTGCAATATAAATATATAGAGGTAATCACTCAAAATAACAGGAAAATTAAATGTTGTCAAGATACCGACTTTACAATTACTCGATCACTTAAGATGGAATGGCCCACCTAACCATAAAGCAGCTTACATTATCATTAATGACATTTACTAATCTTGTATGGGAACATATCCAGATTTAGAATGTGTTAGTCATTTATTTACTTATTGTTTTACTTTCTTATTAATAACAGAAAACGTCCAAAATGAAATAGACAGAGTGATAGGATCTGCTCAGCCTCTCATAGAACACAGAAAGTTAATGCCGTATACTGATGCTGTTATACACGAATTGCAAAGATATGGTAATATTGCTCCGACTGCCGTTCCCCATTCCACCACTCGAGATGTTACATTTAGAGGATATTTTCTTCCCAAGGTAAGATGTTTTCAGATGTGGTATAATTATACCTATAAAAACCTATACTGAAAAGTTATATATACTTAAACTGGAATGCTCTGACTGAAATGTGTTAAATCACAAACAGAAACACCTAATCTCTGAATAACTGTTAGGTATAGATTAGTTATAGACAGAAGAGACACAATCGAATTATTAATTTGTTATCTTGGTTACATATTGATTGATAACCCCTTCCCTTTAAATCCTTGTACACACCTTGCTTACTTTGCCTTCCATTGTAGCACTCTTCTATATAAATCAATGTGTTTATTGGAAATCACATGGGGGAGAAAAATTATATTTTCATTTTTAAAACTTCCCTGGTCTGAAAAAGAAGGTGGCTTTGCAAAAGTCACATGTATTTTTTTTGTCATGCTACCCATTTTTCTGAAACATTTTGAAGTGTCGGGTTTTTAAAACTTTGCATTTTTATTTAGTTTATATCTCACGAATTACCATTATTTTTGATAAAATCTGGAAAAAAAAGTTCCTTGGAATGTCACATTAAAAGACATTAAATACAGTCTTGGTGCCCTTTTATCATTTTGTCCCACTCCCATCTGTGCAAAAAAAAAAAAAATTACTCATCTTTTCTCCAGCAATGTGTCACCCTCAGCACTGCTGCGACCTCTTCCTTCTCCTCAGGTTGCCTAATCCTGGAGGCATGCCTCTAGGATGACTGGCCAATCAATTCTAATCATAGAGGAGCATTGAGGAGCTTAGGAACATTCATGGCACTTGCTGCGATAGAGATTCCTCCGTAGAGAATAATTGTTTTCAATGATTTTCAATGGTCAACCGTGATGACACTGCTCATGCGCTTGTGACATCACGGTATGTTACTGTACGAGAGTTGGGAACTAAGATTCCTGGCTCTGATAACCTGTGGGTATATTTAGTTTTGGGAGTTAGGTGGGTGCAGCAGGACTGCATGCACTATAACAACTTCAAAAAGATGAAGTTGTTGACGTGCCTACAGTGTCCCTTTAATTTTACAAGAGTATTTGTTTTGCTGGTTATATAATTATAAAAGCGCTTACCATGTTCTCAATATGGCATGAGTAAACAATTAATTTATTGGTGTTTTATGGTTTACAAGACAATGTGAAGAGAACTAAAACTAAAATTATCTAGAATATTAGAATAATAAAACCCAACAGGACTGCAACATGAAAAGAATAAAAAAAGGCATGAATGAAATATATATTTTTTTTTATCTCACCGACCCCTAGATAAAAATAAAATATGCTGCACTGCTATCTACAGCCAAAGTGCACCTGTAATAAAAATGACTTTTGAAATGAGCTGATTTTGAAATATTCACTTCTCTGTTCCTAGCTCCAGTGTCAATGGCATAGAGGATAAAACAGACATTATAATGACAGAGATCATGTAAATTGCTGTGTGTACCCAGAATGCATTGCCCATTATCAATATGGCATAAGACACAGTGGGTTTTGAAATGAAATGTTTGCCAGAAATGTTTGATGCTCTGGAGTTCCTGACTGTCTTGAGAGCACATTACTTCCAGGAATTACTGAACATATGAATGTTTTTATCTATTTTTTAGGGGACTCATGTCATTCCAGTTCTGTCATCTGTACTTCAGGATAAGGCTTATTTTGCAAAGCCACTTGAGTTTTACCCTCAGCATTTTCTTGATTCCAAAGGAAATTTTGTGAAAAATGATGCATTCTTGCCTTTTTCAGCTGGTACGTTTAATATAGCAAATTATATCATTATTTAATACCATTTTCATTAAAATTAAATTAATGAAAGTAAAGTAAATCACCAATGCTAATGTTAATTAATAAAAGTCATACCTTCTCCAGCCTCTTCATCTTTGGGGCTGTCAGACTTTGCCAAGTTTGTTCCCTCGTGTCCCCCTTATCCAGAATCGTCATGGTACCAAGTGCTGCTTAAAATAACCTCAAGGCATTAAGATGACACAAATGCACTTCAGAAGCAGTCTGTATATATGTAGCCCTGAGTGGAGATAATTAGAGCAGCATGGCAGGGTAAGATCTCCTTTTCGAGAGGCCTGAACCTTTTTCTGACAGATTGACCTCTTATTGACAAGCCCATTGTGGCATTTTCAGCAGAAAATGAAGGGCTGAGGCATAGAAGGGCTATGAGATACCCTGGAGACACAAGGGCAGAGGGGTGTAAGTATGTTTTTTACCTACCAATGCCACAGTAATCACCCCAGTGAAAACTTCACTGGTGTGTATTAAATAAGGGAATTATGAACTGTTGCTTTCAGAAAAGTGACATTTCTGCTTTAAGTATTTTTTGTCTTTTAGCAATTGAAGAGGAAAACTAGATGATTATAACCCATTTAGAGAAAGAGGAGGTTTTGATAATTATAAGATGGCATTACCCAAACTGTTTCTTTATAGGGTAAAAGGAAGGAAGAGTGGTGGATACTGCGCCTGGTAGACCATTAGTGCCATTAAATAGGGAAATGGGGGTGGGGGGGATAGATTTGTGCACAGTGGCATTGTTTTTGGCTAAATCACTTTGTTCAAAAATTTAAAAAAAAAATGCAGGACAGCCAATTTTCAGCCTTATGGCTGTTCAGCTTGTATACATTTCATTAGCAAAAAAAAAATAGTTTGGAAAAAGATTCAGATTAACCAAAAAGATATGGAAACAGATCAGTATACTGCTACATTTATAATAGTGTGTATATATATATATATATATATATATTTTTATTTTTTTCAGTACATTGTTGTGAATTATCCGTAAGGAATCATGACTTTTGTGTTCATTTATATCAGGTCGAAGAAGTTGTGCTGGTGAGACATTGGCAAAAATGGAATTGTTCATTTTTTTTACAAGACTTATGCAGAAGTTCACATTCCAGCCTCCTCCTGGAGTAAAAGTTGACCTCACCCCTAATAGTGGAATCACCACAAGTCCTTTGTTTCATGAAATTTGTGCTATCCCCCGAAACTAAAGCTATTATCAGCAAAATAAGACAACGATTCTTCTCAATAGTAGATGGATAACTGTAAATAAATGGACTTTTGTTGAGCATAGTTTACATCTTCTTTTTTCTTCTGAATATGAAATGTTATGCGCTGTAAATTTGAAATAAAAATTATACATATGTTAAATTGTTGTTTGTTGTCACTGTATTTGCCTGTTATAAAGAATAATGAATTATCTAGTTAACTGAGGATTCAGAGTGAATTCCAAGTTAATTTCAAAGTAAAGATCAAAATAGCTAAATTGGAAACATTCTCAAGCCAGCTATGCTTTCAGTTTAGCTACTTTGGTCTTAAATTTGAAATTCAGTGTGATTCTTACGTTAATAAATGTCCCTGTGAGACTGAATTTAGGCATACATGCAAAACACAGGGTTATTCACAAATGTAGGGATTGTTGGGAATTTAAAGTGAATTCCAATTTAAGGCTGAAATGGAAGCATAGCGGACTAGAAGAATATACTTCATTTTGACTACTTTCTTGAAATTCACTGTGAATTCACTATAAATTCCTGACAATTCTCATATTATTGACTAACCCTATGCGTTAACCCTGTATGCCACCATTATACATTGCTTCAATATATACCCTGACTTTCATATGTTTATTTATACAGTTAACCTAATATATTCACACACATTACATTCATACATGCAAACATTCACCCACATGCAGAGTAGCACGTGCCCAGTAAATTAATTGAAGAAAACGTTTGAAAATTTGAAATCTGAAACTGGCATATTTGAAAAAATGACCCTTACTAACAGCAATATTTTTCCTACAATGTCCAATTCCAAAGATCTAAATTCTGAACAGTTTTCAAAACCTATTTATGCTGGTACTCATGTATGTGTGATTGCCAGGATATGCAGTCATAACCCATACTTGAGTATTTCAAAAGAAATTAATTTGTACATTATGCCTTTGACATTAAGTTCTGAAGCTCACAGTGCTGTGGCACCAGAAGCTGTGTGGTCTAGATTTAATTTTACTTTGGACCTACATCAGTCATTATGTTCTAGCTGCACATATGTAGCATCCAACAAAAGGCACATTCTGAGGATTCCATGATAAATGGATATGTTGCCTTATTTACAAGTCAGGTATCTGTGGATGTTTCGATCTGCCAGAGAGACTTTTATCAAGACAATAAGAATAACTCTACCACTATAATTAAATAGCCACTGGGAGATGAAAGATATGTTAACAGCGAAAAAGTGGCCATGTTATGTCCGGACGACCTCACACCTGGAAGAACAGACTTCCTCCACAAACAAATGTAAACTAACAAAAGCAAGCAGAAGGTAAATGTGTATAAAAGATCCCAGTGATAGCAGGGAGCTTGCCTGATAGTGGCTGTTTGCTTGTAAACTGTAGGCGATATGTTTCTTGCGCTATTTTGATCTCTTCCGAGAGGAGTTTTGCCATTTTTTCCTTGCACATTGTTTCCATCACTTTAGAAATGCAACATTGTTTCTCTCTTTTACTGAAATTTTCTCTCTGCTGTAATTTCCTGGTGGATCTTAGCTCAGGAAGATAGAAGCTACCCTCTAAGTTTTTTAATATACTTTTTCTAGGTATCATTAGGGCTATCTTGTTTTAAAATTCTTTTATTTTAAATGTTAACAAATTATAATAAAATATGTTAACCATAGATCCATCACTTTACTGATACTTTCACAATGATTCACGTCATTATTATTTTTATCTTTCCACAACATTAGATATTTTCCCTCTGTGATCATATTACTCCTTGCTATGACCAAGATCTATATTACACATTTACCCTGTGCTTGCGATCATTAGTTTACATTTGTTTGTGAAGGTCAGTTCCTCCTGATATGAGGCCATTCTGATGTCATGTAGTAATTCTTCCACCGTTAACCTCTCATTCACAGTGTCTATTTAATTGTTACGGTAGAGTTGTTCTTATTATCCTGATAAAAGTCTCTCTGGGAAACTGAAACATCAACAGATGGCTAACGTGTAAATAAAATGGCATGACTGTTTATCATGAAATCCTCAGAATGCTCTCTTTCTTTGTGTTACTGGTTGTCGGTAGTGGCACAGAAATCAGTAATATTTATGCAGTGTTGTGTGTGTGTGTCACTCAATGTCTCAAAGCAAAGTACTTGCCTACGTGCTACTCCGGCCGATAACTAAACAAAGAGATGAAGGGAGCACTCACAGGACAAATTTCAGGTGAATATAACTGTCTTTATTGAAAGGTTACAGCAACAAGTTCAAGGTTTCAGTCCTATAGTGGAATTTTATTTAGACAATGTGGACATGTGCATGATGTCCTTTTGTAGGACATTGATTACAAAGCTTAAGTGAAAGGTGAGCAAAGGGAGGGAAAAGAGGTGAGCCCAGAGTAACCCAGACCAAAGATGCCCACACCCTGTTGTGCATATTGTGTATCAGTTGCTTAGCATCCCGGCTAAGATTTACAAACCAAAATCCAGATCTGCCTGAAAAAGGGGATAAAAACATTTAAAAAAAATATGGCTTCAGCTCTAATGAAAGCTTAGTCCAAAGTTTGTGGTCTGTAGTCCCTTTGTATAAAACTATCCCTTAGTTCTTGTAACTGCCATTCTAAGGTATCTCTCTATGAGTTGTTTCAGATTACCCTCATGAGTTGGAATAATGAAAGTGTTTTTTTTTTAAACCTTAAGATGGAAACTCTCAGCAAGTGTTTTTATCTGTGTCTTTGCAGAATAGGGAATAGTCTAAATGAAAATTAAATAGGTCCAAGAATTCAATGTTTGTACTGTTATATTTCAGGGTTAGGGAGAGAATTTCTTGAGATAGTTTGGGCCCTCTCTCTGCTCATGCACCAGACCACATATCAGAGGGACTTTATCTGTTCAATATATCATGATGGATTTTTTTTATTTAGGCTGGAGTGTATGTGGAACATGTTCAAACTTACGGTTTACAGATCAACAGGCTGAGGCTATTCTCTGGCCTCAGACAATTAAGGAGTTGCCTCCTACTACCCAATATAAAGATGTGCTAAATTAATTGCAGAAATTGAAAACAAAAGCTATTGACTTGGAATTGTATACAACTTACGTATCTGATTACTACATGAAATGTCTCCCACGTGGATTTGGAATTAGAAATATACCTACCATTGGTTGTAAAAGTCCTGATGCTTGCCACAAATTAATGGATATTCTTAATAAATGCTTGCTGGATCTCATGCTAGTCATGATTGAGGAAGTATGCAAGAAGCTAAAAGTCACTAAAATCAACAATGCTGATTTTGAAATTTAAAATAAGTAAGTTATTGAACTACCAGACTCTAAACCTTATTAAACTGTCTGCTGACTTGTCTGCTTACAAAAATGACTTAATTCGATTCAAGCACCAGAAACTTGAAAAAAGTCAACTGTGACTACGAGGAACATAAAGTATATAAATGGCTGTCTAGAAGAAACAATATAAACCAACCTCATTGCTGGAGACCCAGGGTTCGCAAATCACTTGGATCCACAGATGATTTCACTTCTGGCAAATCAGACTATGAAGTTGCATTGGGAGCTACAGATTCATCTACACCTACACCTACACCAGATGCTACAACAAAATGCACCACGAGGGGTTATTTCTTTTTAGACAAGAGACAAGGATTGATGAGAGATCCAGGACCAAACACCATAGGTCGAGTTTCTTCCCCTACCAAAAGTGGACGGGTCAGTCAGGGAAATTGTTCTGGGCAAAAAGAGGAAGACCACCAATCAGGTGAGTATGACCTCAGTCTTTAACCTTTCTCATAAAAGTTTATATGATTCTGAAATGTCTGTTTTGGCAAAGGGTTTATTTTTTGTCCTCACCTCAGACCCTCACCTTTTTAAACAAATTTTGCAGACAACTGCAGCTAAAAGAGTTGTTTTTTTATTTTTTTTACACAGCGCCACAGATTCAACTAAAATGGATGAACTTTTTGGAGAGGGGACTGAAGAGGACCACTAGAGGGGTGGAGAGAGAGGACCACTAAGGGATGGGGGAGTGGAAGGACCACTTAGGGGGTGAGGGGAGAGGGTGGATCACTAAGGGGTTGGGGAGGAGGACTACTAAGAGAGGAGGAGAGGGAGGACCACTAAGTGGGGGGCAGAGGGAGGACCACTAAGGGTTGGGGGGGTGAGAGGACCACTAAGAGGGGATTATGAGGACCACCAAGGGGGGACTGGAGAGGACCACCAGGTGACAGGGAGGGGAGAGAAACATTAAGAGACAGGGAAGAGAGGGGAGAGACCACTAAGGGATGGGGCAAGGGCACTGGAGAGCTCTAAGGATGGAGGGGTAGGGGAGATCACTAAGGAACAAGGGAAATCACTAAGGGACATGATGGGTGGGGAGAGCACTAATGGGCTGGAAGGGAGGGAATATCACTAATGGAGAGCATTAAGGGTCAGGAGGGGAGAGCACTATAAAAAAAAGAGCTGCTTCCATGTCAGCCACTATCCTACCCCACAAACCCTCTCTTTTACACTACACACATACACAAGGAATCCTTACACATACACAGAAACACATAATGCATCCCTACACACATACACACACACACACACACACACACAGAGAAACATGCAATGCATCCCTACTCACATACAGACACACCGAAACACACAATGCATCCCTTATGCACACACACTGCTTCTCTAACATACACTGAAACAAAATGCAGCTCTTACACACACTCAATGCACACCTTACAGACACACACTACATTACATTACATACACAGAAACACACAATGCATTCCTTACACACAAGAACACACTGCATCACCTATACACACACTACATCCCTTACACAAATTGTCATCCCTATACACTACATTCCATAAGAACACACACACATTACATCCTCTACAATAGCACATAACACATCCCCTAAACACATATGCTCCACTCACTGTAAACAAACTCATGGGTGGGCCATGTAGGTGGACTTATGAGTGGGGAGTGGGCCTTGTAGGCATACTCACGGTCAGGCCCTGGGGGCCCAGACCTTGAGCTGTGTAAGGGGCCCCAAAAATGGAGCTGCTTCCTGTTCATTAATTGTTGTGACCACAGTTACAAATCGTCTCCAGAGAGCACTTCTACACCAGACCTGTGGAGCCAGACTGCAGCCTGAGCCCACCATCATCATCTTGTCCTCATCTGGTGGTAAGTATGCAATCCAATATATTATTGGTGCCACTAATCTCTAATTTAACTCACATTAAAGGGCCACTATAGTCACCAGAACCACTACAGCTTAATGTAGTGGTTCTGGTGTCTATAGCCTGTGCCTGCAGGCTTTTTAATGTAAACACACTGTCTTTTCAGAAAAAAGACACTTTGTGCAGGACAGGCGTTGGCCCATATGGCAGAACATATGGGGGTGCAGCAAATTTGTGTTTGCCAAGGGGGCAAAAATCCTTGCTCCGGCCCTGACAAGACCAGTAGCAGTGAGTGCTGGGCATCTGTGAATATGTGTGTTTGTGTGTGTGTTTGTGTGTGTTTAGTAAAAAGGACAAATACAAGTAATAGTGGGACTAAGAACAGACCAAGGAACTTATTGGTAAAAAATAGTTGAACTTCACACAGTGTACAAGCCCCAAAACCACTCAGTACAATAAAACTACAAATAAAGTGCTATTGTATATATTTAAACACATAGTAAAAATGTATATATTATAATATGTGCAATATTGTTCCACTAAAGTGCATATATCTTATATAATTTTGTGCACACAACTCTTGTGCAACAGTGCCAAAATTAACTCATTCATATATATAATAAAGTGATGCAGTAATTTGTGCAAAATTGCAGTGTAAAGTATCACACTTTACTTACATATAAGTATATCCAAAAAATGTTTTAAAATAATATAGAATGGTTCCAAATTAGGAAAAACATGTAAGAGAAAAAGAGAGAACCACATAGGGCAATATTGTAAAATATAATATAAATATATCTCTATAAAGAGAAACAATCACAAGTGTAGAGCAGAGAAACCTTTGGTAAAAGTGTAAATCCAATCTTTATTTATAGACTGGTTAAAAAGCAGCAAGCTGTCAGTTTCCTCTGTGCCTTTTTACCCCTCTGATAGAGTTCCTCTTGATACTTTCAACCGCCAGCTGTGGGTTCTCTTTGGTATACTCCGATCGTTCTGGGGGCATGGCCAAAGCTGCATGCCTACGTACGACATCAGAGCGAATGACGCGTTTCGCTGGTACCGGCTTCCACAGATCTGCTTAATTTTTTTATATTTATATTTATATATATATATATATATATATATATATGATATCCTGATGAAAGTTCAGTTGAGGAACTGAAACGTTGACTTGGATTTCTTTGGAAAATAAAAGAATAAATTTATAGTAAATCCAGGAGTGACAGTATTTTTTCATACAAGGTATTTACTGTGTTACTTGGAACCAGGGTATTTGACTGAAGGTCAAAAGCTTGAGTCTACTTTATATTTAAAATAATGTAAGGATAGCACTCTCAGGACTTGTATATAAAAAAACAAAGTTTATTACCTCAAAACAAATCTATGTTTCAGTTTGATAATCTGAAACTTTCATCAGGTTTGAGATTATCAAACTGAAACATTGATTTTTTTGAGGTAATAAAATTTTGTTTTTTTTATATAAGTCCTGAGAGTGCTATCCTTACATCATTTTTTGTATGTTGGCCTGAGTAGCACCAGGCAAGGATCCAGATTTGATGGAGTGGAAGATTTCATATATAAAGAATTGTATATTGCAAAAGATGTCTTTCAAAAGCCATACAACAGTATGTGCATTTTTTTGAGTTGAGCAACTGGTTGTGCATGTTTACAGTCATTCCTGGAGTGCAGGAATACAGCATAGACAGACAGACAGTATGTGCAATTTTTTCCAAGTTGAGCAATGAGTTGTTCATGTTTACAGGCATTCTGCAGACAAACAGAAATATAGCATATACAGAGATAGACAGTCTATCTCTATGTCTCCAAATTGAGCAATGAGTTGTTCATGTTTCCCGTCATTCCTCGAGTGCAGGCATACAGAAATACTAGATAGATAGGTAGATAGATAGATAGATAGATAGGTAGATAGATAGATAGAATCTATCCAACTATCTATCTATCTATCTATCTATCCTGTATTTCTGTATGCCTGCACTCGAGGAATGACTGCAAACATGAACAACTCATTGCTCAACTCGGAAAAAAATGCACATACTGTTCCATGGCTTTTGAAGGACATATTTTGCAATATACAATTCTTTGTGTATTAGGTCAATGTTTTAGTTTCAATGGAAACTTTCATCAGGACCTGAGAGTTTGCATTTACATTGAATTGTTAACCTAACAAAGAATTTTACATTGTGAAAATAAGTTCTTGGAGTGCCATCATTCAACAGTGTGTATAGATGGATACATATTTTCAACTTCTCTATTTCTTCTGACTTTCCCTTGAAACATGCTACTGCCGTATCGATTCTAAAAAAGCTATCACCTGACCAACTTCCCCTTCTAACTACCATCCCATAACCCTACTCCCTTTTCTCAAAGCTTCTGGAACAACTTCTCTTTACCCATCTGACATCCTTTCTTATTTTCATCTCTCTCCTCGACCCTCTGCAATCTGACTTCTGCCCCCTCCATTCTACTGAGATTGCTCTAACTAAAGTAACTAATAGCAGCTTAATTCATACTAATTATTTAAGACCTCTATGTTGTATTTGACACTGTTGATCATGCCTTATTTATTTAAACTCTTCACACTTCGGTCTCTGTCACACTGTCCTTTCGTGGATTTTGGTCTATCCCAATGTTCATGCAGTGTCTCATTTTCTAGTAACACTACCTCCTTTCATCCTGTCTCAGTGATACCCAGATATATTTCTCTTTCCACACTCTCCTAGAACGAGGCAGAGGTTCGCTACTTTTCCATCCTGATTATGTAATATTCTACAAAGCACCTTGTTCATACTCTTGTCATTTTTCTCATTGATTACTGTAATTCTCTCCTAATTGTTCTCCAAAAAATGGTACTGCCTCACTAAAGTTCATAATGAATGATGCTGCCAAGTTGTATTTTCTCTTCCATCACTCTTTTCACACCTCTCTTCTCTGTCAATCCTTACATTGGCTTCCTGTACCCAACAGGCTTCAATTCAAGAATGAGCCTACAACTATAACTGCAAATGAGCCCACAACTACAACTGCAAAAAGCCCTGTCTTTGCCCATACATTATTACTGTGTAGGAACGTATGGAGTCAGATTCACAATACAATAGATATCAAAGCACTGAAATGTGCTCAATTGTATGTATTCTGTCGTCAAAATAGGTTGTAGCTTTGGAATACTAAATGACGTATTTGTCTTTATTGACTTGTAGTAAAACTAATCCTCTTAAAGTTATCGTAATTCCTGAAAATTAGTTAGGCATCTACCTCCAACTCCTAAAATCACTCACCTATCAAAAGGTAGGATAGATGAGTGATTAGGAAATTATAACATGTTCTTTCTAATGTGAAATACTGTGCTGCTTCCTTGGGGAGCATTTACTACACAGTTAAACAAGGAAAACATGTCTTCAAATCATATAGAAAAGATCTTTGAATAGATTTGTCTTTTATCTCCAAATTTGTCCCCGTTTCTTGAGCATGCAGGTGTAACATGTTTTGTTATACAAAAGAAGTGGATCAGCACTCTCTACCTAAACAACACACAATAAAAAAATAGATAACTGGGTGGCAGCAAACCTAAAAATAGGGCTCCCTCGCAGGCTCTATAACATAAATGGTAAAATCAGATAAAGCAAAGGTAGCGCCACTAAAATATAAAGGTAGTTAGTATACTACTATCACACATGACACACTGGAGAAATAGAAAATATATGCACAATAGTTAAAAGTCCAAAATTAAAAAGTCTATAAATTGGATAAATCCAGAGTAGGGAACCTGTCCATGGAGGATGGTACAATCTGGATAGTAGGTATATTCCTCAGTGTAAAATCAATTCTTGGAATTAATATGAAATAGATAAAGA
Source organism: Pelobates cultripes (assembly GCA_933207985.1). Taxonomy (NCBI): domain Eukaryota; kingdom Metazoa; phylum Chordata; class Amphibia; order Anura; family Pelobatidae; genus Pelobates; species Pelobates cultripes. The sequence goes on along the minus strand of OW240913.1, from coordinate 26,866,447 downwards.
TGAGAACTAATGGTGCAGTATGTCCCAGATAGGGGAAGAATACAGTATAGAGAATCTATATGGTCCTACTCACGTTTGATAGAGCTATCTACATAGCTCTAGTGTTGATAGCATACAATGGTACAATCCCCATTTATGGGATTAGTGAGGTCTATGTAGTCTTTCTTGATATAGGAACCATATAAAAAATAAAATAAAAGAGACAGCAATAGTGCTTAAAGTATAAAAATCAGAGGTGAAATGATAAAATAACAAGTGGTTACTCACATTTGATTGAGCAGGCTAACTGCTCAATGTATACAGCTTGAGTGGTATAATCCCCACCTAGGATTCATGAGAGTAATATTCTCACTGGAAAGATAAAAACTTCTGGTACCAGGTAAAAAGGATGGTAAAAAATAGCAATAAAAGAAGTCTGTGGCAAAACCAACCTCGCCACTGTACACTGGAGAAGCCTGGTTGCTCGCCTGTTCCCTTTAGACTATGGCCCTGCAGTTCAGACCTGTTATTTTCCCTGCTGAAAGGTTTATTCATGCCTTTCTGCCAGGGTGTTCGGTAGATTCAATCTACCGAACAAACTACCGAACGATGGACCACCTGGGAACTGGAGTGTGCCGTCAATTGTCCGCCCAGAAGCTGCAGTTAACCGCAGCTTAATTGATGAACGCTGGGAGGCCTTTGTTCGGTTGCCGAACACGTGGCAGTGGCCATTTTACCTCCCGAATGGCCAGCGGTGTTGAGCGCCTAAAATATGGAACTGAAAATGGACACTTAATTGCGCGAACACCGCTGAGCTGCCAGCCTCCTTCCCTTCCCATTCGAGAGCGGAACCGAATGACTGTTCATTCGGTAGTTTAACCGAATGAACAGCATCACCCAGATAGCTAAGCCATGGAGCCTGTTCATGTAACGAAAAGACTATGTGAAGGACTTTGGCTCCATGGTGATTGAACGGTATGTATGTGATCTGAGCGCCATTCGGTAATAGTGTGCGCTCAGATCTGAGCTATCTGGGGATATGTAGAACGTATATGTTTTATGTACTGAATGTAACTGTAGGTAGTTTTATGTCTTTTACTGTTTGTTTTCTGCCATGTGGTTAATGGAGTTTTGCCTCTGTCTTTGGAGATAATTGGATTACTTCCCAATTATCTCCAGGGCAGAGAGGAGGGATTGTGATGCATTGTGGGATGGTTGAAATGTGTAAGTCTGTGATTGGTCCTTTTACCCTAAGGGAGTGTCCACCTGGTGGGAGACCTGCATAAAAGCCGGGCAGTTAGCCCCAGTAAACCAGTTCCTGCTTAACCCTCAAAGTGAAGTGTTGTCTCATTATTGGGGGAGGATTTACTGTATGCTGTTAGAGACTGATTGCCAGGAGTGTAAGCCGCTTGGGGGCTTTTCCTGTTCGTCTGCTAGCAGCTATTCGCGTGTCTCCAGTTCGGGAGTTTCGAGTATTCCCTTGGTATGCAGTTCGGGAGTTTCGAGTATTCCCTTAGTTGCAGTTCGGGAGTTGGTAAATTCGTGGGTTTGAAGTTCAGGAGATTGGTGCTTGCAGTAGCTGTCGGTGCAGCTGAAAAAGGGGAATATCGCCTAAACGGTTTTTAACCTCTTTTGGGCAAAACGGTCCGTTACAAAGTCTGATAAAAAAAATTATAAAAATTATATAAAAAAGTAAAATGGCTAACTCGCAAATAGAAAGTGGCCAAAATACCTTTAATAAAATACCAAAAAAGAAAAAGACCCACCTTCCATGCCTATTATCTTTAATTTTGATAATAAGAACAAAATGGTGAAAAAAACAATCCAAAAACATTGGCACATTCTCAAACAAGGTCAAATACTCAAAACTCTTATCCCAGATAAATCCCATGACATTTATATAGCGGCCCCTTACCTAAGAACTATACTAACAAAAAAATGACACAAAAAACTAACACAACTAACCCATCTTTTTTGTCCAAATCCAAAGTTTTTTTTAAATGCAACAGATGTATTGTTTGCAGATCCACTGACCCAAAAATCACGTAAAAAACACACAATTCACCTCCAATAATAGCAATACCATATACCATATCAAAGACTTAATATGCTGCAACACAAAAAACTTCATATACCTACTGAAGTGTCCATGTGACCTCCGGTATATAGGTATGACCAAACGATGTCTCAAAACCAGATTAGCAGAACACTGTAGAAATATCATCAAAGGTTACCAGAACCATTCTGTATCAAAGCACTTTATTCAACACAATAAAAATCTCAAACTTTTAAATTGCATTGGGATCCAAAAATGCATATTACCCTGGAGAGGTGGTGACCTCAAAAAATTATTAGGACAAAAAGAAATGTATTCCTCTTAAGAACTCTTACCCCTGAAGGTTTAAATGTAGATTTCAAGTGTTTTTATAATTTCTTAAATCGTTTTAATTAACTGTTTATAATTTTTTTAATGGTTTTACAAAAATGCTTTATGCTTAAAAGAAAGTCTTTTAAATCATATTTCTATATAGTTTTTACATGTATACATTTAATTATTCTGGAAAAAACAGAAGTATCTACCTTATATTTAAATTGTTATATTTATATGATCACCCTCCCTAATGAAGACTATGCAAACTCTATTTATATTACCCTGTATAAAAGAAAAATCTACAAACCTATCACCTTTAATTTGCACTTTCTAAAAGTGAGATATTTTCACATATTTATTTTATTTATTCTATTACTCTATATATATCTCCCTGCAATCCTTTAGGTAGCACATATTTCTTGCATATCCTAAGATGTATATCCTATTAGTTTAATATATAATCTATATGTTTTTACTTTTACCTCCTGTAAACCTTGTGAAGGTTTACCCCTCCCTTTTCTCCCCACCTCCCGATACCCATAGGTGGCCGTACTGGCCCCCTCTTTCCACCTAGTCACCACCCACTATCTGACCTATCCCCAGACGTCATCACAATGCACATCACTATTTCGTTATTAAGACGCACCCACAAACGTTGTTAGGACGCAACCATCGAGAAACAGGTTGCATCCAATATTATGCCCACATGTATGCCCCTCCTCTTCTCCCACATTGAAAGGATGTAGATGTACTAACTACAAACCCCATAATCCTTAGTGATAGACCACGTGGCGCGGCCCGTGAATAAATATGGCCACCGACCACATGATCTTTATATCCTAAATATCACCACATTTATATCCATAAATAGGCTGCTTTTTAAACCATATTGTAACATTACACTTGTACATGTATTTAAAGACTTGTGCATGTGATTTTTTTTATCTACTTTGTATGTTATAAGAATGGATTTATTTAGTCATTTTGGCACCCTTTTTAAAGATGTACATTCCCTATTTATACCTGTACCTGCCAGGTTGTACTTTCTTATCTCCACTTGAAAAAGCCTAAGGGCGAAACTCGTTGTGGTTTTTAATATAACAGTATATATTTGTATAAAGGTATTATGGCCACTTTCTATTTGCAAGTTAGCCATTTTACTTTTTTTATATTATTTTTATTTTCTTTTTTTTATCAGACTTCTTTTATTGCTATTATCACCATCCTTTTTACCTGGTACCAGAAGTTTTTTATCTTTCCAGTGAGGATATTACTCCCAAGAATCCTAGGTGGGGATTAAACCACTGAAAGTGTATTCATTGAGCAGTTAGCCTGCTCAATCAAATGTGAGTAACCACTTGTTATTTTATCATCTCACCTGTGGTTTTTATACTTTAAGCACTATTGCTGTCTCTTTTATTTTATTTTTTATATGGTTCCTATATCAAGCAAGACTACATTGACCTCACATATCCCATAAGTGGGGATTGTACCACTCAACACTAGAGCTAAGTAGATAGCTCTATCAAACGTGAGTAGGACCATATGGAGTCTCTATACTGTATTCTACCCCTATCTGGGACATACTGCACCATTAGTTGTCATCTTTATCTATTTCATATGAACTTCAAGAATTGATTTTTCACTGAGGAATACACCTACTATCAAGATTGTAACATCCTCCACAGACAGGTTCCCTACTCTGGATTTATCCACCTTATAGACTTTTTCATTTTGGACTTTTAGCTATTGTGCATATATTTTCTATTTCTCCAGTTTGTCATATGTGATAGTAGTATACTACTACCTTTATATTTTAGTGGCACTACCTTTCCTTTATATGATTGTAACATGTTTTGTTGCTTTTTTTTTTACCTACTACTAGAATTTTTTTATTTGTTTTTGTATTTTAGTCTTTGCATTTTGTTATCCTGTTTTTCAACAATAAAATAAAGCTTGACAATAAGTTCAGATGTGACTTGTACAATTTTTTTGTGTACTACTTCCATGACTTACGGAAAATAACCTAGCAGTGGATCTTTCACATTACTGCTCCATTAACAGAGGATAATCCAACCCCAGTGCTCGAAGCCTTTTATTCTCATTATAAGATTATTTATGATGACCCTTATATTTTCTTCATAATCTACAGGAAACTTTGAAGGTCCAATACACTGGCCTTCAATTAGAGATGTTAGATAAGAATGAAGGGTCTCTATATACATTGTAGGTGTTATTTATAGGATTCAAGTATGAACTATATTGCACTGATGTTTGGTGTAACTGTACTTGCCTATTTATGTTGTCATTATTTTTACTTTCTTGCTAACATTTTTAGAAAACAGCATTCATAGGTCCCTTAAACAACTCCTTAACTTGGGTTTTTTTTCTTGTCATGTTACTAATTTTTTTTAATATTCTTTATTTGAAACAGTCTGATTTTTAAACATACCCAGTCCAGCATAGAACTCAGAGCTCCATCAGCTGTTCCATGGCCATTTGAAACAGTCTGATTTTTAAACATACCCAGTCCAGCATAGAACTCAGAGCTCCATCAGCTGTTCCATGGCCATTTGAAACAGTCTGATTTTTAAACATACCCAGTCCAGCATAGAACTCAGAGCTCCATCAGCTGTTCCATGGCCATTTGAAACAGTCTGATTTTTAAACATACCCAGTCCAGCATAGAACTCAGAGCTCCATCAGCTGTTCCATGGCCATTTGAAACAGTCTGATTTTTAAACATACCCAGTCCAGCATAGAACTCAGAGCTCCATCAGCTGTTCCATGGCCATTTGAAACAGTCTGATTTTTAAACATACCCAGTCCAGCATAGAACTCAGAGCTCCATCAGCTGTTCCATGGCCATTTGAAACAGTCTGATTTTTAAACATACCCAGTCCAGCATAGAACTCAGAGCTCCATCAGCTGTTCCATGGCCATTTGAAACAGGTAGCCTTCTGGAAGACTGACTTTTCATTATATTTCTACGTACCCTGTTAATTTTGTTGTATGTGTATGTTTTTATATTTAGTATATATTATTTGTTTTATTCTTTTCAATGTATACATTTTCATGTTTTTGTAACTATAGCCTGTGCTAATCATGCAAAGTATTTTATCACCTTTGTCTTTGTCCATCATGTTAAAAGTTAGTTTAACCAGCTCAGGCCCATATATCTTTCCTGTTCCTGGTTTAATGGTTTTATTTCCCTACTTAAATACCTCTGTCTTATCTCTGTAATTCTCAATCTTTGCTTTTGTTTTTCCTTAAATGACCTTAAATCAAATGTCCATCTATGCACCCCCCATCTCTTAGCCCATCTGACCCTAATATACATCTCTCTCCCACAGTCTGATTTTTAAACATACCCAGTCCAGCATAGAACTCAGAGCTCCATCAGCTGTTCCATGGCCATTTGAAACAGGTAGCCTTCTGGAAGACTGACTTTTCCCTTCCACCCACCCCATGGTCATTTTCTCCTTTATAGATTGTCTCCCACACAACTTTCAATCTACTGAAATGACAGGTGCAACCACTGATCAGCACACCCTTTCAATCTCTTAACCCTATAGAACACATACCCTCTCTCACTACAAATAGATATATCACACACTAAAACCATATACTTCTATTTAAAAAAATAAATAAATAAAATAAATTTCTCACAATTTCTGTTTCATTTTCAACTACACACCTCATACCACTAACATGAATCCTAATATAACCATACTGTTATTCTTAATAACCCTTTTCTCAATCCAATTTTGTTCACACCACTACCAGCATAAGCACGCACCTCAAACTGGAACACAAATTATAATACACCATGGCCTGCTCTGTTCCTTTAACTTATCTGCTGAGTGCTGGTGGAGAGTTATAAAAAATAGCCCTCCTACCCCCAACTCACAAAATTATAAATTATCCCATTCACTATATGGCCAAACAAAGATGATGTCCAAATTCCTACTCCTTATGTTACTTGCCCTTGCAAATGATGTGGAGTCTAACCCTGGTCCCCCAGCTAATTCTAGTCCTAATCTCCCCACTAAAAAAGGCCTCTCTTTTGTGCACTGCAACATCCGTAGTTTACTCCCTAAACTGGATGCACTGCAAGCCTGGTGTTCCCATTACAAACCAAAAATCATTGTGCTCTCAGAATCATGGTTAACGGCTAAAATACCAGACACCGCCATTGCAATACAGGGTTATTCATGTTTTAGAAATGACAGAGCAAAGAGAGGAGGAGGCATTGTTATTTATGTTGACAATTCCATAAAGTTTACCCCTTTACAAAACCTTAGTCCTCCTGCCATCTTTGATTTCCTTTCTGTCAAAATTGAGATCCCGTGCAGTAAATCAATCATTGTTGCAGGAATCTACCGCCCACCTAGCTCCCCTGTGCATTCCCTATCTGACATAGCCCATCTCCTTAGTGAAACCATAGCTCAAAACCCAAAAAGTGAACTGTTGGTCTTTGGAGATTTTAATATTGATTGGCTGAACCCTAAAAATAATAGTTCTTGCACGCTGTTTAAGACTTTGCAGCTAACGCAATTAATCTCCTCCCCAACTCGCATAAACATAAAAAGCCATAACCATACCCTGCTAGATTGGATTCTCTCCACTTCTCCTGATAGAATCCAGGAGGCTGGTGTTCTCCCAAACACGTTCAGTGATCACTGTTTAGTGTACTGCGTGCGCAAAATAAAGGCTATTAAATCCTCTCCCAAGGTTAAAATAACTAGGTCCTTCAAAAGATTTAATCTTGAATCCTTTTTAAATGACATCAAGAATCTCCCATGGCACAGATTAAACATTATCCCAGATCTAGACTGTGCTGTTGAATACTTTCAGTCTGAACTCCTACAAATTTGGAATTTGCATGCCCCGCTGCGTAAGGTGAGGGTAAAAGGAGCGCATATGAACTGGATCACAGCTGACCTCATCCAAATGTACCAGTTTCGGGATTCTTTGTGGTCAAAATTTAAGCGTACTGGCTCTATGAATGATCACGGTGCATATAGACAATGGCGAAATATATGCACAAAACAGACAAAACTGGCCAAGGCCCAATATTTCTATGAAAATCTGAACAGTAACATCTCAAACCCTAGAAACTTTTGGAAAGTCATAAATAAACTACAAACTCCCCCAATCCACTCCCAACCCTCCACTGTCAAAGTGGGTAACCAAACCCTGCAACTTCCCTTAGATGTAGCAAATGCCTTTAACAATTATTTTGTCGGATGCTCTACTGCCCTGATTGCCAAGCTAATAAATGACACGCATCCTGAAACTACAAATGTGGATCAGGCCCCACTAAATTTGCAAAGGCCCAATATAGATAAGTTTAATTTTAGACCTGTACCTGTTAGTGTCATTAAAAAACATCTTAATAATCTAAAAATGAAAAACCAGTCCGGACCTGATCAAATCCCAGCAATGCTGTTGAAGCTCAGTGCGCCGGCAATTGCTAAACCCGTCTCAACTCTAATTAACGAATCTTGGTGTCTGGATACATACCCAAACTTTGGAAGACTGCGAGAGTAGTGCCTATCCATAAAAGTGGTGACACTACTTTGGTTTCTAACTATCGCCCAATATCATTGCTCCCTGTATTGTCAAAAATCTTAGAAAAATGTGTCCATACGCAACTTTGTGAGTACTACCAACAATTAAACTATCTGACCCCTGATCAATCGGGCTTTCGCCAGAATCACTCCACTACAACTGCCCTCCTAAAAGTTTGCAATGACATCCAAACTGGCATGGAACAAGGAGCCCTAACTGGAGCTATTTTCCTTGATTTTGCTAAGGCCTTTGACACAGTAGACCACGACATTCTACTGCACAAACTCGAAAACTCAGGTATTGGTGATCATTCTTTAAACTGGTTTCGATCGTATGTATCGGATCGCTCGCAATATGTGTCCATTTCTGACAGTGACTCCCTCCCTCTCCCGGTCACGTGTGGTGTTCCCCAGGGTTCCATTCTCGGCCCCCTACTATTTACATTATTTATAAATGATCTGCCTAATGTCTGCCAATCCTCAAATGTACACATGTACGCAGATGACACGGTAATCTATGCGAGCAAATCCAATCTACCTCAACTTGAGGCTTTGCTCCAAGACCAGTTTACAGAGGTAGAAAAGTGGATCGCAAAAAACAAACTCTTCCTGAACACTGACAAAACTGTCACAATGATCTTTGGAACGGTACCTAAATTACACAAATTACACAATCCCCACCTATCCATCAAAACAAATTCAAATGGCACACTGACCGCGGTCCACTCTTTCAAATACTTGGGTATGATATTAGACCCCAATCTATCTTTTAGCCTGCACATAGAAAAGCTTGCATCTAAACTTTATCCAAAATTAGGTGCCCTGTACAGAAACAAAGCCTGCCTAAGCCCTACAGTAAAGGAAAAGATTGTACAGCAAATGCTGATGCCAATCATTGATTATGGGGATGTAGTATATGCGTCTGCATCGCAATCCCACATTAATAAACTCAACACATTGTATAACTCGTTCTGCCGATTTGTGCTACAATGTAATTACAGGACCCATCATTGTGACATGCTAAAGGAACTAAACTGGCTGTCGCTGGAATCCAGACGCACCCTTCATCTTTCCAGCCTTGTTTTTAAGAGCTTTTCTGGGAAACTCCCACCCTACCTGAACAAAATGCTTTCCCCAGCTGTTCCCACTTTCTATAACCTCCGATCCAGTACAAGCACTTTACTTAGTCTACCTCAATACAAAAAGAAAGCGGCCCGATCCTCCTTCTCCTACAGAGCGCCGCAATTGTGGAACGACCTCCCGCACAATTTAAAATCTTCCCTAAGCCTAAAGTCATTTAAGAGATCCCTCTCTACATACCTCAAAACAGAATGCACGTGTCATGGTTGATTATATATTTCCTGCCTGTTCTATGTTAAATTTTGTATATATTGTGTATTAATATTGTTTTTGTATTTTGTTGTACCTAATGTAACAATGCAATGATTTGTGGACCCAGGACATACTTGAAAACGAGAGAAATCTCAATGTATCTTTCCTGGTAAAATATTTTATAAATAAATAAATAAATAAATAAATAATTTTTGCAGTGCGCAAGTAATACAAACAAGATCGTATCGCCACAACAGCTGGTACGGGCTAAATGAACAGTACAATAAAGAAAGAACAGTATTGTGGCTTGCAGGGATGGCACAATTGTTTTTTAATATATGCATTTTGAGTAAATATGTCTCAGAACATTATTAGTCAGATAGTAATTTTACATATTAACTAGGCACGTCTGTGGTTTAGATAAGACAACTTAGACTTTCAGTATAAACTACCCAGACTTGTGATAAGGGTTAAGAAGCTGGGTGAAATATTTTGCTAGGAGGCAATTAACTGTGTGTATATAGTATGGGCTGTATACTGTGTTCCTAGGAACTCCTCGCAGGGGGTTATGTAAATTATATAATCACCTGGTAAACTTTTAACGTAAATGGAGATAACAAAAAGGAAGAAAAATACTTAAATTGCAGCAAGTCCTATAAAGTTGACGACTGGTCTCCTCGGTGAGCCGCGGGTATGAACGGGCGCACCTTCGCTGGGTCCCACTGTATGGAAGTGGAAGGTGGCGGCTGAGAAGAAACTGCAGTCGTTTGCCCGGATAGTCCAAGGGTCTGCACAGTCTCAGGTATGTCAGCAGCATTAGTGATTTTTAGGTCGCCATTTTCTCTTGGTATGATTAGGATTCTTGGCGCTCCCCAGCGGTACGGTATCTTATGGGCAATGAGTTCCTTCGTCAATGGTCGTAGTAAGCGTCTCCACTCTAGGGTAGCTCTGGATAGGTCAAGAAAAAATGTTAGGTTCTTGATACATATCTTCTCACACTACCTACGCAATCAGAAACACCATTTCTGTCACTTCACGTGGCTGTCCTGACTACTTGAACGTTCATGCTGTACATAAGATTGTTACTAACGAGACTGGGTTTGAATCCTAGTAGATATTCAGGACACTCCTTCAGGATAGGGGCTGCTTCTACTGCATCCACTCAGGACATACCAGTGAATGTTATCAAATCACTAGGTCAGTGGAAGTCATCCGCTTTCTCAGTATACATACTTTAACCGGTACATGAAATGCGGAGTGCTTTCGAAAAAATTTCATCTTAAGTTGTTTTTCTTTTGTATTATGTTCATTGTATTAATAAATATTCTTTGGCAGGGTACTTCTTCTTTTTGCCTACTTTAATTACTGACCTACCGCATACGTCGGTTCCGGCACACTTCAACTTACTTTTTCCCTATACAGGTTACGTCACTACACAGTATGCATCTATCATATCTATGGCTGCCCTGAGCACAAATATATATATATATATATATATATATATATAGTAATGGAATCAGGATGAAAGTCTGCTGTGCCAGACTGAAACGTTGATTTCTTACTTTATGAGCAAATAAAAGTCCAATTTTACTTTTAAAGAAGACCTAGGAGTGCTATCCTATCACTTTCTATATACTTTGCTGATAAGCACCGGACAAGAAATCAGAATTGCAGAGAGTGTAGGATTATATATCTCGAGAGAGTAGTCCATTTAAAGCTATTACTATTTATTATTTAAACTGTTAAACAACACTCAATGTTATCATTACATACAGCATGAGTAATTAGAGGCGGAGCTTATATAGAACATTGTGGTGAGATCTGTCAAACATCAACCCAGGTAAATAAAACTTTCTTTAAATAAGGTGACGGGAGAAGAGATACGAGCAAACTGTATGGAAAATAAGAGGTAAATTGCACTCAGAATTTCATAGCAAGATTAAAGGTATGTAGCTAATTTCAGTAGCTGTAACTGCATACTTATACATAATTACACATATTTGTAGCTATAAAAAGTGTGATACTTTATGTACGTATTGAAATAACAGAAAATCCAATGCCTTGCTTACTTCCTTACATGACTTATTTCAATAATATTCGAGCAGAATGTGTTTTATCCCTTTTAGTAATAAAATAGATAAATCACAAACAAGGGAATTATCACTCCTACCTATTAGTGTAAAGTGTGCTGTAATACATTTGATTTTTTTTTTATTCTTTATTTTATGAGCTATATTTGATTTTTTAAATTCAATTTTAAAAGTGTCTGTTGTATTGTTATTTCATAGTTTGTCGTTTATTTCCTCATAACATACAATGGGTAATTAATGCCATGAGAGAAATCAGAAACGGCACCTGATCTACGATTTTGGTAAGATTTTGCACATGAAAACTGTGCAAAGAGAAACTAGCATTTGTAATTTAGACGTGTTATTGGTCAAGGCATGGGATATTTATAATTGTGCATAAACCTAATACAGAGAGATGCATACAACCAAAATGTGATTGGAATATGCTATAGTAACTGAGCAGGACTTTGGGGCTGACAGTTTTGCTCCTCTTTGGAATAATTTATCAAATCTGCCTGGGTAGCTTTGTCTGTTGCATGTTTTGTACCCAACTGTCAAGTTTAATGTCATTTTTGTCAAACTTTTCATCCCTTTTTCCTTAAAAAAATGTTCTGCTTGATTATTTTGTCACTCTAAATTTGTCTTTTCTGTATGGATATTTCTGTGAAAAAATGTTGCTATTTAGGCAAAGAAAATTAGCCCAATGTTTAATAATTATCATCAGATCTGAGACCAATATTAAAAGGTACACACCCCATACCATATGAGAATGAATGAATGAATGAATAGATGGATTGAATGAATGAATGAAATCTGCTCCTTTATCTCTTTGATCTAATCTAACATATAACATTATAACTGATAATCTCTAAAACTTTGTGTTCATTTACATTATATTTAACATACTCATAGACATCAACTTCCACACTTGATGTTTTTTTGTGAGTCTCAGATAAATGTCATGTTATTTTTTTTTTTTTTTAAAGAAAGCTCATGTTAATAAAGAGGCTAAGCAGCAGAATAGAAGCCAAAAAGAACTGTGCTAATAAAAAACACAAAGTCTAGAAAAGAGCAGATAGTACTTTTATCTCAAACTGCAATAAAGTGCCTTGTTGGAATGGTAAAAGTAGGTTACTGACATAGTCAAGGCCACAAATGCTTGACAATTGAGATAACCATATCATGGGATAATGCAGTGATTTAATCAGTATGTACAAGTACCAAATACTTTTTTGAACAAATATTACTATTATTTATTTAAAACATTACCAGGAAGGATACATTGAGATGTTGTGTGTCCACAAACACTGCATTGTTACAATAGGGTACAATATAATATTACCCCCCAAAAATACAATATACAGTATATGTATATACAGATATATATACATTTAACACATAACAGGTAAAAAATATAGTCATGAATGACAGGTGTATTCTGTATTGGGGTATGTTTCCAGAGAGCTCTTAGATTAATTGAAGATTTGTTTGTGCCCATGAGATTATTCCATAACTGCTGTGCCCTGTAGGAAAATGAGTATCGAGCCACTTAAGTTGTCAGTAAACTGCTCTAATTAATATTGGCTGAAATTGTGACTCTAAAGCAATCATTGTTTTTGGACTGGTTTGTCTTGATTTGTTTGCAAATACTCTTTCCCCCAAATTTTAACTGACCTTCACTTTATTTATTTTAGAAATTCTGCATGTCATGGAAAATTTAAACTGCAAAGATATAAATTTAAATAATGCATAATAAAACATATACTTTGACACACCAGTGTCTTTTGGAACAACCTCAGATATTTCCAATTATTTTATTTTCAAGCAAACCTATTTAATAGTAAGTAAAATACAGATGATGAATTAAGGCCAAGTCTTTGGAGTAAGCCTGCTGCTGCTACAGTCCAGGATTCAGTGAAAAAGTCCCAGTTTGGAGCTGTGTCCTCACAAAGATAGGAAATGACTCACCAAATCAAGATGCTCGTGATATTTATATGGCACAGTTAATCTTATCTCATGGCAATGTACACAGATGTGTTCCTGATAGTTGTAATTTAATTGTCAACTTTCTACTGTCAAAAGAGCTGCACCTTAACCTCTTAAGTACCAAGCCAACTGTTTAAAAAGAAAATAACCTCTACAGAAGTGTTCTCCAACCCAGTCCTCGTGGACAACCACCAGTCCAGGTTTTGTCAGTATCTCCATTGGAATAAAACAGGGAAATACATAAATCCTGGACTGTTGGTGGTCCATGAGGACTGGGTTGGAGAACTCTGCTCTACAGAGTTATTCACTAAAGTCTGAATGGCCCCATACTGAATGGGGCAATACTATTCTCTGCTACATGGGGCCATTTGGACTGCACAATCCAAACATTGTTCATGGAATTACAAAACATATTCGCATAACATAGGGGATATGATAGAAACATTTAAATACGTAAAGGGAATCAACACAGTAAAGGAGGAGACTATATTTAAAATAAGTAAAACTACCACAACAAGAGGACAGTCTTAAATTAGAGGGGCAAAGGTTTAAATGTAATATCAGGAAGTATTACTTTACTTGGAGGGTAGTGAATGCATGGAATAGCCTTCCAGCTGAAGTGGTAGAGGTTAACACAGTAAAGGAGTTTAAGAATGCGTTGGATAGGCAGAAGGCTACCCTAACTATAAGATAAGGCCAGGGACTAATTAAAGTATTCTGAAAATTGGGCAGAATAGATGGGCCAAATGGTTCTTATCTGCCGTCTCGTTCTATGTTTCTATGTTTCTATATTAGGATTTAAAGTTGGACATAGTGTGTGGTATAAGAATTGGTTTGGCAATGGTTTGAAGTCACTAAATGTGGGAGGGGCTATAAAATGTACTTGTGTTGAATCACCTGGTCTTTTTGCGACCTAGCAATTTACTCAATTAGCATGCTTGATTCTATTTTGAATTTCTTTTACCGATGTATGTGCATTTTTTTGCCATATTTTTTCTTTTGTGTGATCAGACTAGATGGGCTTGCATTTGATCTCCACATGCATCAATGAGCCTTAGGCACCCATGACCCTGATGCCAGTTTACCAGTTGTTTTTCCTTGCCCCACTTTTGGTATATACTAACCACGGCATACTGAGAACACCACACAAGACTTACTTTACCAGTCAGTAGTTTTAGTGTTGTGACTGGTCATTGTATTCCCCCACTCACACAAATACCATAGATAGATAGATAGATTTTTAGATTTTGCTTAAGCATACATTTTTATATCATTTTCCCTCTAGATTATCCTGCAGACATGCCTGCCATTGATCCAGTATCCATCCTTCTATTAGTTGCCATGGTCCTATTTCTGCTTAAATTTTATTATGGTCGACAAGAAAATAGTGACAAGAATTTTCCTCCTGGACCGAAGCCTTTGCCATTAATTGGAAATATACACCATCTGATTTTGAAGAAACAGAAACCACATAAAACCTTTCAGGAGGTAATATTTCAAAAAGAACACGTGGCATTAGTTTGGTTACAAAAAAAACTACAATCCGAATTTCACAAACCTATTTTCCGATGGTAATGCCCAGACAGAAAAAGTTATTGTCTTAAAATTGAGCTTTAACTGTGATTTCACATTTCAATGATGAGCTTGAAAAGTAATATTGCTACATTAAGGAAAAAAAATTATTGCTGTCTTCATAGTGGTTTTCAACTTCATCTACGATTGAAGATGGTAATCTTTAATGTTCCCCATAGACAATGAAGTTTGTGTGTGTGCTTCTTTACAGTAACTCTAGCTAGCTCGTTAATGTATTGTGAGCATTTTTATTTGTTGTTACCAATTCTGCTAGTTCTATATTAGTTACAGTGTGTATTTTTTTTTTATTTGTGCATTTGACTAACAAGGAATCATTACTTAACATTAATTGTACTTTCTGTTATTGATTGTTTTCAAGATCTATTCAAGTCATATTCAAGTGCATTAAGTGCATTAATTCCTGTTTATCTCTCTACCTGGATGATTGCTTTTCACTTGTTTACTAGGATTACATTTTGCATTTTAATTAACTTGATTATGCTAAATAGTTATCCTACACTACATTATTGATAGCAGTTCAATTCTGGTCTTTTTAATAATATAAAAATGTGTAGTTAACATTATTTTCTCCCATGTTACTTGGATCAGTTGCTCTTGTGTGCACTTGCTTTCCATTTATGAAACTCTTCTTTCATATATGTAACTGCACACGCTAAAATGAAAAAATTGGACTCTTCCATTTACATAGATGAAAGTCAAATGACTCATGCAATGGACAAGCATGTTTGTTTCATGATTTGTAGTTCCATCTGTGGCACACACACAAAAAAAGATGATTGATGAGAAACAAGATGATTGATGGATAAGGGACAACCACTAAATGTTTATTTTATTCAGAGGTCAAGAAGTGACCAATAGAAGAAAAAAAAAGAAGGAAGAGTAAAACAATAGCTATATTGATATACTGTAAATTTGATGAATATAAAAATATATATTTTCTTTTTAGTGTCCCTCTTCTTTTTCCCTCTGTTGCTTACCTTTTCTCTCTTGATCCGTGTTCCAAATGGCAGAAAGACGCACCTATAAGTGTACTGCATATACACATAATGTTTATATTATATATATATATATATATTTCACAGTACACTGATTGACACATTTTCATGCTCTTTTGGTTTACATTTAATAATTTCTACACACCAAGTGCAAATAAGGAGAACTAATTCAAAAAAAGTGTTAATAATTATTCCTGATTGTTATAATGCCCAATATATCTAAGAATGATTTCATTATTTTTTTTTTTATTATAAAACAAATATTGCAAGGAGTGAATTATTTTAATTGTAGTCACAGAAGCCAAAACAGCTACACAAAAGTATATATTTATAGACAGTACATCCCCCAGGCTAGTGAACTAAGAGTATTTTGCCATTTTTTACTTTATCACAAACCTAGGTTAAATTAGCTACTTTTTGTGGAGGTGGGTTTTTACACGCCTTATTTTGTGGAAATTCAAAGACCACGTGTTCCCCACTACTGCAAATATCTCATATTTTATTCTGCTACTGTTCCGAGTACAATAACACCCCATATGTATCACTTTTTCCCTAATCCTGCCCTTAACCCTAACCCTAATTTTTCCCTAGTCCCACACTTAAAGCCACACCTAATCGAACCTTTAATCCAACCCATAATTCAACCAATAATCCACCCTATAATTCTACGCATAATCCAACCTGTAATCCAACCTATAAATTAACCCATTTTCCTACCCCTAATCCAAATTCTAATCCTACCCGTAATCAAATCACTTTATTTTCAATCCATATGGCATCCTCAGACCACATCATGCTATGGAGAGCAAAAAAAAGAGCAAAAAATGGACAACAGCTCAATTAGCCTGCCCTTTGGTGGATCCCTGCTCAGTTCGCAAGCTGGTTTTAGCTCATTTTATGCCATTACAAAAAGAACTATGGCCATTTGCATATCAGACTGATCCCACCCAAAAGGGCAGAACAGATCCAAAATGCAGGCCGGCTCTTTCTGCATGAGGGATACAGCAACTCCAGATGATCTTTTCAACCTTGTTAGGCATCGGCAATTAGGTATATCCTCTTCAACCTATCGTTCCTGTAAATTTTCTTGTAACTGTCCTATTTATAGTTAAATCCCCCCTCTTTTAATATTGTAAAGCACTATGAAATCTGTTGGCGCTATATAAATGACAAGAATAATAATAGGCACTGTGAGCAAGGGGTCCACGTCTGGATTACCTTTTAAGGAGAGCAAAAAACAAATTGCAAGAGAGTATTGAGAATGGACAACAGCTCCATTAGCCTGCCCTTCAGTGGCTCCCTGCTCAGATCACAAGTGCCTAGAGCAGTGATGGCGAACCTTTTTGAGCCCGAGTGCCCAAACCGCAATACATGCCAACATTTTTTCTCCTTAAAGTGCCAACACGGCAATTAAACACAAATACTGAGGTTTAAGTTTAGAAAAAAAAAAAAAAACTCGTACTGTTGTCCGAACTAATAACTTTTGTTTTAAAAGAACACAGAGAGTTCAATGATACAAATTTTAAATAATGATATAAATAGATAAAATTAAGCTTATATTTATTAGTATCTCCAACAAATGCAATACATACATAGACAGACTGCTGAATACATACACACAGTCTGCTGAATACACACACACAAGACTGCTGAATACAGAGACTGCTGAGTACACACACACACACACACACTGCTGAGTACACACACACAGACTGCTGAATACACACACAGACAGACTGCTGAATACACGCACACACACACAGACTGCTGAATACACACATACTGCATTGAGGTGGGGGGTGTTGTATGTGAGGGGTGCTGTGTGTGTGTGCTATATGTGTAAGGGTGCTGCGGAGGGGTAGGGGTACTGTGTGGGGGAGTAAAGGAGGTACTGTGTGGGGGGTTGGGAGTGGGTACTGTGTATGGGGGTAGAGGACACTGTGTATGGAGTGGGAGGACACTGCTGGGGTTAGGGGGTTACTGCTGGGGGTTAGGGGGTTACTGCTGGGGTAGGGGTGCTGCTGGGGAGGGTAGGGGTTACTGCTGGGGGAGGGTAGGGGTTACTGCTGGGGAGGGTAGGGGTGCTGCTGGGGAGGGTAGGGGTGCTGGGGGTAGGGCTACTTCTGGGGGGGTAAGGGTGCTGTGTGTCAGTATACCCCCCCCCTCCTTCTTACCTTTAATGAAGTGGGGGGGGGACACACAGCTATCCCTGGTGGTCCGGTGGTGGTAAGCACTGCAGGGGGAGGGCTCCAGGAAGCAGCTCCCCTGTCCTCCTGCGCAATGCTGTGTGGAGCGTTGCCATGGTAACGCGCGGCAACGCTCCACACAGCATCGCGCGGGAGGACAGGGGAGCTGCTTCCTAGAGCCCTCCCCCTGCCTCCCGACCCGGAAGCAGAGTAGGCGCCTGCCGTTTCGGGCAGGCAGGTGCCTACTCTGCAGTGATGGCGGACCTGTGGCCGCGTGCCCACAGAAAGGGCCCCGCGTGCCACCTGTGGCACGCGTGCCATAGGTTCGCCATCACTGGCCTAGAGGGATATCAGCTACACCTCACTGACGAGGCACAAAGAAGGCCAAAATAATCAGCTGGGGTTGCTGCAACTCTCATGCAGATAGAACTTGCTGACATTTTGGTTGTGGACTGCCCTTACAGGTGGGATTAGTCTGATGTGCTTCAGATATGTTCTCTCTGTAATGGCACGAGTGAGCAAAAACTATTTTGAGACCTGAGCGATTTACCGAAGGGCAAACTACTGAGTGTCTCTAAGCTTTGGTCCATGAGTTCTCATATTCTTTGTTTTTGTTGCAAAACATTGATACTATACCTTAATAATCTATACTATACTATGTCATACTTTATTATACCAGAAATGTATTTGTCACGTTTATTTTGAGCGGCACAAAATTATTGCTTGTTTGCTGCAGATGCACCTATCGTTGTCTGTTTAATACTGTATATACATATATTTTTTGCAGTATAAGCTTTGCTAATTCCTTACTTATATGCTAATTTGTAGATGGCTGAGAAGTATGGCTCAATATTCACCATCCATTTGGGATTTGAGAAGATAGTTATACTGTGTGGGTATGAGACAGTAAAGGATGCTCTCATAAACCACGCAGATGAGTTTTCAGAGAGACCTTATTTACCACTGATGGAAGCTCTAGCTAAAGGAAATGGTGAGATGTACAACCTTAACAATGTTTTAACATCCATTTGTATAACTATAGGCTATGGACAAATGCCATGTCACGAAATATGGAATGTGTCTCAGCTGATTTTCCATTTCCTGCCAGGTTCATTACCGGTAATTTGAAGTGTTCAGTTGATAAACCAAATGTACATAATAAAAAAAATATTTAACAGTGATTGATATCTGACAGCTGTGGACTATATTCACCATAACCCCCTCATGCAATTGAACGGGTTAAAGTGCCTACAGTAACACTTTAAAAATTACATTTTGTGCTTATTTGAATTCTATTTGTAGCACAGAATGGTTCTAGATCATCACACAAAATGTAATGTACAACAAATATGCATTAATAGTGTAAACAAGAAAAGGAAATACGTATTCAATGGATAATATGAACGTAATGTTAGTGCATTTAAAAATTAACTTTTATTGTTATAAATGTAAAAAAAGGGGAAAAAAGGGGGAGAAGACAAGATACAAAATATATGGGTGTATAACTAGAGTCTAAAGGTCAAAAATGCATACACCCATATATATAACTAAATGTTTTTTTTACATTTATAACAATAAAAGTTAATTTTTAAATTTATTACATTTAGAGTACTCCAAGTCTCTTTTCTTTTTTGCTCACTACCTAGGTAGTCTACCATGGGTTAACCCCATTTTTTGAGTGCTCTTTGAGCTTCCATGCCTCTTTTCTTTTTTTTCCTTAATGTTAGTGCATAATGTACCAAGCGTATCCCTCCTCTACTTACAGGTTTCTGAATTTACCCTTGTAAACCACTAATTGTGAAGGAGTTCACTGAGTGAGTAAATGTAAATTTTCTCTGTATTTAGGTCTGATTTTTTCTCATGGTGAAAATGCAAAAGTGATGAGAAGATTTACTCTTTCAACATTACGAGATTTCGGAATGGGAAAGAAGTCAATAGAAGGCAAGATAATTGAAGAATGTGATTTACTAGTGGAAGAATTTCGATCCAACAAAGGTTTGTTTTTGTATTGTACTTTAACTCGCATTGCATTTATATTTTTAGAATGATCACTTTTATTAAATCAGTATAATATTAAAAGTATTTACCACTCAACTTTTTTATCATACATCACTTGATGTGTCTTCTATCTCTGTCTCTTACCTTCTATCATCTGCACATTTCAATCCAAGAGCCTTTTGGCTAGTGTGTTTCTTCTGTTTATGGCTAACATAACTTTCTCTGGTCTGCACGTGCAAGTTTTCTATTTATGTCCTGCATATGACTATATGACCTTTCTGTATCTATCTTGAATGTTCATAACACTCTCTCTCCCTGTGTATCTAACCAATAATGTTCTCATATATTTTTCTTTGCCTTTATGTATTGCGTATCTCTCTGTTTACTCTTTTTGCTGTGTGTCTCACTCTCTTTGATTCTTAGTCTTTGCTTGTCTCTCTTTTTTGGTTTTTGCCTTTCTCTGTATGTTATATCAATAAGTGTAGAAGTCGAAGATTAGTAATGAGTGCAAACATAAGCTGAGTGCATTGTTGAAGGGTCCCCAAAGTAGATCCATGCAACATACAACCCAGTAACTTCAGAATTCCCATGACTGTTTATTCCATTCAAGACAGATCTGGCTGAGTCCTTGTTGAACCACAACCATGGTAATTCTGGAGTTGACAAGTGTTAATATTCTAGTTCTCTGTGTATTGTCTGTCTTTTCATATCCTTTGAGAAAGTACCTAGTGTTGGCATAAAACTCATATAGTGTAGTATTTACTATTTGAGTAACGTTTATTTAAATTATTTTGTGTGATTGACACTTTTTTGAGAATTTGAAGCTTTTTTCAAGCATTGCCTGTTTGGTTTATGAACTTTGTGACTGTTTATCTTTATGTGCTGTGTGTCTTCTATATCTTTTTTTCTGAAAAGAGGTTTACCATTATATTTATTATTGGAGCTTAAAATGTGAAGTTCTATGCTACCAGCCAGTCCGTAAAAGTTACTCTGAAAAAATGTTTAGAATCAGGGACTTTAACATTTTAATCTCTAATAGCTGACCTAGAAATGAAGATGTCTTGCATATTCTGTCTTAAAATTTACAATTTCCTTTCCAATGAATTTCAATTTTTGAGTTAGTGATTTATCACTAAGGGTAGTATGTTAATTGTCTTCCATAATATCAAATGACAATACAATTAGTATTGAACAATAAATATTGTATCTTCTGTTATCATTCAAGGAAAGCCATTTGACAACTTAGAATTGATGACTGCCGCAGTAGCCAATATTATAGTGGTTTTACTGCTTGGTCAACGCTTTGAATTCAACAGTCCCATTTTACTGAAACTCATGATGTTGTTTCAAGAATGTTTAAAGATTATGTCTGGTCCTATGGCTCTGGTAAGTACTAAATTATATTTATGCTAACATTTACAATTCACAGGAGCAAAAAAAAAAAAAAGCAAGTGCATAGAAATGAAAATCTTAAATAAAATTTCCATAATAATAATAACTAGTATTATACTATTCTGGGATTTGAACCTGTGACCTTGCATTTTGAACAGGCTTTGTATTCAGGTAATTTGCCAACTGAGCTACAACACCAGATACATAACTAATACATTGCTCTATAGTATAATGTAAAGACATTTTCAACATGGATCAACTACCTATCTGAGTCCCACTACGAATCATTGCCACATCAGCCACTTCCAGTCTTCAGCACCATGTTGGACCATTTCATACTCATTTCTGAGAACATCAGTGTATTCTTTGCATTGACCATGCCTTGCTCTACATAGTCATCTTGTTTCTCCTACTGCAGAAGACTGTAAGTGGCTAATAGAATTTCAGGGGCTCAACAGGACCCAAGTTAAGTTGCCAAGCAGCCAAACCATGCTAACATAATTTGAAATCTAACCCTATGATGGCACTGCAGGCTGTAGTGGTTATGGAGCCTGGAGTGTTCCTTTAAATTGAGGAGTAACTGTGAATCACAAAACAAATGGTTTTATCCATTGCCCATTTTGGTTGTTTAGTGATTCGATCACATGGTATTTTAGAGTTATGGAATTCGGACGACCTGCCAATCGCCTCAAATTATGACATTGCAATTCATTTAGAAACTGAATGCACAAGTCCACTATTTATTGGATAAGTTCAGCGGTGTTATAGAAAGCTGTGGGAGCAGTTACTATCTGGTTTGGTAAATCACTTCAGATGCTGCAAAACGTGGGGGATTAATAGCAAATGCAAAAATTTAAAATTTGAGCATTTTGTATTCTTATTTTTTTTTGCATATTTGAATTCACCCTCTACATAATGCATTAAAATGAGTGAGTACAATCTACCCCACGAGTGCCCCTTTCATGAATGCACATGGTTATTTTTTATTTGTATCATCAACAGAAAACCTTAAAAATTATAAAATTCATAGAAGCATATTTTTTTCATCAACTTGAATTAGAACACTTACTTTGCTTAGTAAGACCTACAATAATCCATTTCTCTTCATTGCCAATAGCTTTACAGTGCTTATCCCTCTGTGATGCGTTGGATACCTGGAAGTCACAAAACAATTTTTAATTATGCAGAAAAAACAAGAGATTTTTTTAGAGAATCATTTATAAAATACAATGAGGAACTGGACCTGAATGACCAAAGGAATCTAATTGATGCATTTCTTGTCAAGCAGAAAGAGGTACTGTTTTGTATTTTATCTGAATAACAACAATTAACCACTACTAAAACGTATTTTCTGTTTGTGCCTTTAAAATGTGATATATCTATATCAACCCCAAAATAAAAAATAAAAAATATATTACCCGGGTGTCTCCAGGCCAATAGATACACAAATTCAGACAGGAGCACTGACTTGGATTTTCCAATAGTGTATTTTTTAATATACTATTGGAAAATCCAAGTGAGTGCTCCTGTCTGAATTTGTGTATCTATTGGCCTGGAGGCACCCGAGTTGGCACTCAACCCCAAAATAAAAAATATATTACCCGGGTGTCTCCAGGCCAATAGTTACACAAATTCAGACAGAAGCACTGACTTAAATTTTCCAATAGTGTATTTTTTAATACACTATTGGAAAATCCAAGTGAGTGCTCCTGTCTGAATTTGTGTATCTATTGGCCTGGAGGCACCCGTGTAATATATTTTTTATTTTTTATTTTGGGGTTGAGTGCCAGAGTCTGGACTTTTTTTTATATATAAATATATACATATATATATATATATATATATATATATATATATATTTGGACAATACATTGTTTAATATAGAGAGTTTAAATTGTTTAATATGAGTTATTGGCTCCTGCATTATATATATACAGTAATACATACTGTAGATAAATAAGGCAGGGGCCAATCAATTGGCCCGTTAATATAAGAAAAATAAAATATAATTCACAGGTCTTGTACAAGTCTAAATATGTCTTTGTTAAAAAACAAAGACCCAGCAATTACTGATACATACATACATTCATGTAGTCTACTGTCATTATGTGTATCTCTTGGTAGATAGTCTGTCTCTATAGGTATGTTTTTTTCCATAATTGACAAGTAGATGGAAGCATTTTGTTAAGTATTGCTTTGCTTGCTGTGGTCCAGTACAAATGGGAGAAGTGCCATGAGGGTTTTGCTGATTCTGCTATGTCAACCCAGCAGACTCAGCCAAGGGGAGAAGACCAGTTAAGAACTGAGGCAAGTTGAGCAGCTCTGTAATATTGGATGAGATCTGGAACACCAAGACCCTCATTTTTAGAATATAGAGCAATATTAGAAGCTCTTCTAGGTTTCCTCCCTGACCAGACAAAATTGAGAAAAAAATGTCTGTGTTTCTGTAGGTCTTTAGTTGAAATAGGAATTGACAGAGTGCAAAATATATATAGGTAAAATGTACTCTTTTATGATCTCTCTCTCTCTCTAATATATATAACACATAATTATGAAGTGTGTATTACGGGAAAATACCACCAAGGCACTCTGAAGTCATTATAATAATTAAGCAAAAAATAGATAGATAATTCACAGGCATTGAGGACTTAAATTGCAGTAAAAACGAAAAACAAATATAAGTGCAAAAGAACAACACAGTACTACTAAAGTCAAGAGATTTATCAACGTTTCCTGAATCTAATCATCCCATTATTAGTATACCTGTTACATGTATCAGCATTATGTATGTTCTATGTTGCATGATTATTTTATCTTATAATAAGGGCTATGGCTAAAGGCTCGGGCTCTTGCAATCACTGTGAATATAATGTGCACCATGGAGAGCATGAACCCAGCATTTTTCTTTTTTACACCATGAAAGCGTGAATATATAAAATACATATATACTTAGTAAAACAGTTGGACTGAACAGTTTTTCAGTCAATTCTTTAAAGAAAAGTAGATGTGCCACAGTCTGCAGTCTGTAGGTAAAAATGTCTTGAAAAAGCAGAAAGTGTATATTTACATATCAAAATAGGTATATGAATGATTTTCTTGCAACTTACATGGCTCTCAAAACCATACTTTCATCTACAAAAAGAAAACCAAAATAAAAAGAGTCTATTCATTTGCTAGATCCTATTAACAAAAGCTTATTTTATTAATTACAGGAAAAATCCAGTGCTCAAAAGTTTTTCCACAACGACAATTTATTAAGTCTCGTGAACACTTTGTTTGGAGCGGGAATGGAAACTACATCTACAACTCTTCGATGGGGCCTTCTGCTAATGATGAAATATCCAGAGATTCAAAGTAAGAAAAAAATATTAGTTTTACTTTTTGGATGTGTGTAATCACAATTAACATTTTATCTCCTTGAATTGGTATATTGTACCTGGAGTCCACCCTCCATTCAGTGTTAAGCCATAAATATGCCACTACTGGAGCGTTGTCTGTGGCAGAGATTACACATTCCCTTGTAGTCATACTGATTTATACCGACAATGGGCACTGTGATAGGCCAATATGTCTGCATTAGTCCAAGCAGTACAGAGGAGCTTCTGTGGGCTCTCATTCAGCATTAATACATAAAAACATTAGAAACTGTTTAAAGCTGCATAAAAACATTGCAACAAGGGACATTTAACATTTACATTTTTAATACCGACAGAAAAAGTCCAAGATGAAATAGACAGAGTGATAGGATCTTCGCAGCCTCAGACCGAACACAGAAAGGAAATGCCATATACTGATGCTGTCATCCATGAAATCCAAAGATTTGGTGACATTTCACCGACTGGTATTCCCCATGCAACTACTCAAGATATTACGTTTAGAGGGTATTTTCTTCCCAAGGTGACTATCTCTTTAATCTCCTGGATCTTGTATCAAAATTAATACAAGCAATACATTTATGTGAAATGTATGAACATAGCTCATACTCAGTTATGACTTATTTTGAACAATTCATATGTATACTGTATATTTTATATGGGAAATAAACACCAGTCTCCAGAGTACACAAATCATTGCAGCTTTATTATTATGAACAACGTTGGCATGAGGAACTGCACCACAGGTGGAACCCAAAACCTAATGTGTTTCATGCCCAGAGGTCCTTTCTTATTCCTATGTCACAGCCACAATGATTTTGTACTATACTTGAGCATGGTGTTTTTGTAGTAATCAGCCAGTGTTTTCTTTGTCTAGAAACCTTTCTCTTCTACCTGGTAGTAGTAATTTGGTGAGCATCTGACATTTTTTCTTGTTAATAAAGTTCTTCTGATTGATATTTTTTTTAAATGTTTTATAGGGGACCCACATCATCACACTCCTGACTTCAGTGTTGCATGATAAGGATTATTTTGAGAAACCATACGACTTTTATCCCCAGCATTTTTTAGATTCCGAAGGAAATTTTGTGAAAAATGATGCATTCCTACCTTTTTCAGCTGGTATGGCTAATCTGAAAATAAATTACTATTTTTTACAATGTGCATTTATTAAATATATGAACATAATAACCAGCATTTGGCATTTATAATTAAATTATAGGCAGAGTTTTACAGGGGAGATCAAGGGATCTTCCTTTGTCAGTGCTTCTTGAGCGTAGGCACAGACAAGAGGATCAATGGCTGGTGGGAGATCAATGATCTCTCTTACTAGACCACCGGGTTACGAAGCTTCCATCTTCAACTGTATCAGAGTGTAGCCACGTGTTAACAGAGCAACACTCTGATACATTCCCCAGGGCTGACCAGTAGGAGCTGTTTTTCCTTGCCCTAAGGTAAGCCTCAAGGATGGAAGGAATAAACTTTATTTTTATTTTTTTATTAATCACCCCCCAACATATATTTCACCTACTCCCCCACTACTGCACCCCTCCCCCATCACAGCACTTATCCTCTCACTACTGACCCTATCTCCAGCATTGACCCTTTATCAAAGCACCTATCCCCCATCACAGTCCCTATACCCCATGTCCCCAGCCCTTTATCACAGCTCTTATCACAACCTCACATCTCCTGACCCCACTTCTGCCCATATCCCCATTACAGCACATAGCTCAATCACAGTCGCTATGTCCCATCATAGCTCTATCCTTCCCACACTACAGTTCATATCTCTCCTTCTGATGTTATTCCTCCCTCTTCCAAACCCTGTCCCCCTTTTGTCTTCTGATATTCTACTTATGGGGACAACAGAGACATGTCACCAGCAAAAACAGAAAAAGCCAGCAAATTCATCTTCACTATGCTAAACAAACACAGGGCATTTTCCTTATGCCCGAAGTTTTCACTTGGGAAGTTTGCGTGACATTGATGATGACACAACACAACCTTTACTGACCCATCCCTTTACTTCCATCCCTTCCTGTATTAGGCTTCTCAGCCTTTAAATGCCCAGGCTGAATTTATGTCCCAGTCTGGCACTGATAAGAGTATTATAGTAAATTCATGGTTGGACTGTCCATTGGTCCCATTGGGGCCATGGCTCAAGGTGGCTCCTTCACAGGGGCAGCAAAATACATTTAAGAAATCTGCTGAATAGGGCCTGGGCTGCCTATGTATATATCTATAGCAAGTACTGCTATAGATATATGCACTTGTGGGGCCCTGCAACTTTGGCTAATGAAGAGGGGACCCAGAAGTCTAATCTTCCCCTCCAGCAGCAGGTACTGTCCTCTCCTCTTGTGAGCCACGGGTTACCATGGCAACACTCCGCACAGCATGCAATGCATTCCGGAGTATTGCCATGGCAATACATAGCCACGCTCTTGCAGCTCGAGGAAGGAGAGGACAGTACCTGCTGCTGCTGGAGGGGAAGATTGCACTTCTGAATATATTTTTTACCTAATCCCTGTATAAAAGATGGAGGATTTGGAGCCCTGGTAAACACAATATAAAACATATGTAGCTAGCCTCTTCACTGTCCTCAAGCTCCACTGAGACACCGGATTACCAGGAAATCAAGTATGCCCCCTCCCCCATACACACACTATATACACTACATACAAACACATTATGAACTATACATACACTCAGTGGCGTACACATGACCCATGGGGCCCCGGTGCGAAAATTGATCCGTGGGCCCCACCCCCGCGTGTGGGTCGGGCCACAACACATGGCGGTGGGCACCTGGTCGCAGGGGTTACAGGGCTGTGACCCCTGCGACCGGGGTATGTACGCCAGTGCATGCAGATGCACACACACTTAAAGGACCACTACAGACACCCAGATCACATCAGCTCAATGAAGTTGTCTGGGTGTTAGGTCCCTCTAGTTTTAACCCTGCAGCTGAAAACATAGCAGTTTCAGAGAAACTGCTATGTTTCACTGAGGGTTAATCCAGCCTCTAGTGGCTGTCTCACTGACAGCCGCTAGAGGAGCACACTGAACGTCCATGGGAAAGTATTGAGTAATGCTTTCCTATGGGCTGTTTGAATGCGTGCGCGGTCGCATTCGGAGCTGAGAGGCTGAGGGATCCCTAGCGCCAAGGGAGTCCAGCGCTGGAGAAAGGTAAGTGCTGAAGACACACACACTCTCACTTACAGACGCATACACACTAGCTAACAGACACACACATTTACTGACAGAGACACACTCAGCGACAGACATACATACACACTCACTTACAAAACATACACTCTCATTGACAAACACAAACTCACTAACAGACATCAAACAGACTCACTAACACACACACACACACACACTCAGTAAGACACACACAGTAACACACTCACTGACACTAACTAGCAGACACACACACTAACACTCACTCTAACACTCACACTCACTCTAACACTCACTAACACTCACACTAACACTCACTAGCAGACACACACAGTAACACACTCACTAACACTCACTAGCAGACACACACACTAACACTCACTCTAACACTCACACACTAACACTCACACTAACACTCACTAGCAGACACACACACTAACACTCACACACACTCTAACACTGCCTGGCGGGCTGTCTTCCTCTTCAGCTCCCTCGCATGCCACGTAGGCATCTTCCAGCTCTGGTATCAGTGCGGTGCGCGAGGGAGCTGAAGAGGAAGTACTGAGTGCTCCCTCGCGCGCTGGCCTGCCCGACCGGCCACCCGCCTGCCGGGTGTCAGCAGGGCCAGCCTCGGGGGGCCCTGGGGTGGTCGGCTCCTGGGCCCCCCAGGGGAAGAGGCTGGCCCAGTGGGTACACACCGGGTCGCAGGGGCGGCTGGGCCCCGTGGTGGGCCAGGCCCGGTCGCAGCCGAGACCCCTGCGACCCTGGTATGTATGCCACTGCATACACTGCATCTCCTACACACACACACAATGTACACAGTGCAGCACTGAACTAGAAAGCACCTCTAGTGGACATTTCGTGGCTTGAAAATGCAACATGTACAGTGCTAAGCCTGCAGGGACATGCTATAGACACAAGAACCCCTACATTAAGTTGTTGTGGTTCTGGTAACTATAGTGTCCCTTTAAAGGTTGATTTTAAAGTCATGACAAGTTATTTTACATTGGATACGAAGGAGTTCAATATTAACTTAAATTTGTTTCATAAAATATGTAGAACTGGTTTTACATTGCGTAAACAGCAAGTAGACACTAAAGGAGCTAATGGAAGCCACTACCAAGAATTTATTGTCACAAAATAACAGCATAACAAGTCAGCAAAATGTAGTTGGCACATAGTGATATACTTATCAAACATCCACTAAGTTTACAAACCTAGTGGCATGAGGCTTTGGCTTAAATTTAATGTTTTTTGGATAACCTTTCCAAATGATTTAATATTGTTAGATAAAAAATATAAAATATTACAAAATTTTTATATTTTTCATTACAAAGTTGAATCCTTTTAAATCTTTATCCAAATATATTAAATGATTTGAAAAGCTTATTCAACAATATATATTTGCAAATGACCACTGGAAATTCATAAAGAGGCTGGCACGTTTATTCTGTGGATTTAATTTTAGATAAAATCTGAGGGTTTTATCTTAAAGTGCTTAAAAGACCACTCCACACTTGGGGGGAAAAAACTCTGAAATTGTTAAGTAGATATATATACCCCCAATGAATACATGCATGCATATTTTAATGTATGTATTCATTGTGGATATAGTCTAAATCAGCGTGCAATATCTGCAGTTCTTATGACTCCAGCCTTCAGAAGCCCTCCCCTTTTTCAATCACTTCACAGAGAATTGTCTCATAGAGATATCTCTCCAGTCTCACCATGTGTCTCAGTCCCCCCTCTGTCTCACTTCCACCATCCCCTTTTCCCCCCTCCTGTGCCTTGTAGTGTGCAGATCCATAGATAGAGGATCTTTAGTTTCCTCTACCCGGACTGACAGGAAGTGTTCTCACTGCAAGCACTTCCTGTCAGTCTGGGTAGAAGAAACTAAAGATCCTTCACCCATGGCACACTACGAGGTTTGCAGGTACGGGGGAGAGGGAATATGGAGAGGATAGGGAACAGTGACACATGAAGGGGAGGGGGGAGCAGTGATGCATAGAGGGGAGGTGGCATTGAACTGAGACACATGGAGAGGAGGGAGGCATAAATACTGCAAGAATTGACTGGCAGGAGGGGAGCACTTCCCTTGCTGCCAGTCACTCAGTGATCACCCCTGCAGGGAGTTCTTGCATACAATATTTAAAGGCAGGTGTGCACTATTAGAATGTGCCTGCTACTTCCTTTAGCTTAGTGGAGCTAAGGGAAGTAAGAAGTTAATCTCCCCACCTGTCACACAAATTTCAAATATAAAAGTGCTAATTTCAAACTTAAATTGGCACTTTTATAAATGGGAATTTTAAAGGGATACTGCACAGCCAAATAGCAATTCAGCAAACTAAAGTGTTTTATGAGTGTGGAGTGCTCTTTTACAGCACATCAACATGTCTGAGTTATAGAAAGGTCTGATATTTATATGGAACTGATATAGAAATGATGGTCATTGAATTTCCTCCCTCTGACACTATATGCTCTAGGAATGTTGAATTAATGCTTTAGGAAGATTTAAATTCAACAGCTTGTATAGCTATTGCTAGACTTTTTCTACAGTGAATGAAAACAGAAATGTTTTTTTTTTTGTGAATAGAGTATGTAATTACGGACGTGCACAACCATTCTAGTTTTCTGGTTGTGCAATAGTGATGTCACGAACCGTTCGCGGCGAACTCCGGTCAGCTGACACATCCCTGCCAATCTCAGACAGACCCTCCCTCCCAGGCCCTCCCACCTCCTGGACAGCATCCATGTTGAAGCTGCCTTCAACATGGATGCTGTCCAGGAAGTAGGAGGGTCTGGGAGGGAGGGTCTGCCGGAGATGGGCCCTGGTAAACACAATATAAAACATATGTAGCTAGTCTTTGAAACCCGCATTGGTCACTGTGCAAGCAATATAAGGATAGCACTCAAGGGGTTAAAGGGTATTGTGAGAATCATTGTCAAAGCTGAATAATTTCTAATGCTTCTTTATTTGTACTAGGTCGAAGAAGTTGTGCTGGGGAGACTTTAGCGAGAATGGAGTTGTTCCTTTTCTTCACAAGACTTCTGCAGAAATTCACATTCCAACCACCTCATGGAGTAGAAGTTGACCTCACACCTAGCTCTGCGGTCACCACAAGCCCTTTACCCTATGAAATGTGTGCTATCCCTCGAAACTAGAGCATGTTTTAGAAAACACAAAACTATATTTTTTAAATGTGCAAGCAGGTTCCCTAAGGAACACATTTTCTTTCTGTATATTGACCATTTTTGTAACATTAAACCCCCAAGGAAAACTTGTAGGTGACATTTCTGTTGATTTGTGATAATAGCTACGTTTAAAATGCTGTCTTGATATTGATGTACAATCATTTGCAACAGAATGTGATGGCCACGGACCAAGACTGACAGGGGAGATCAAAGGCTCTGCCTGCTAGCACATGCATTGCAATACCAGCCAACGATGGCTCTCTGTTAGTGAGGAGATCAAAGACTGACACAGCAAACCTTAATGCTGTCAGGGGACCCAGGTAGTCTCTGCGCTCTGGTCATCATCTCCAGTGGGTGCAGACCATGTGTATCTCTTTATGAGTTCTGGCACTTAACCCACAGCAACCCTCTGACAGCTTCAGAAATACTCATGGGCCAGATACACAGCACACTGCACTACCAGTCACATCTACCCTCCAAGGTAACAACAGGGAATAGAAAATCATTATTTTCTAATAATTATTAAATTTAAAAAATAGTAAATAAATTATTAAAACCCAATCCAACCTCACCCACACACACTATAACCATATAAACAATACAATACCAATAAACACATACAAATTACAGTTCATACAGTTATGCTCAAAAGTTTGCATACCCTGGCAGAAATTTTGACATTTTGGCATTGATTTTGAAAATATGACTGATCATGCAAAAAAGAAAATGTTTTTAATTGAAGGGTAGTGATCATATGAAGCCATTTATTATCACATAGTTGTTTGGCACCTTTTTTAAATCATAATAACAGAAATCACCCTAATGTCACTGTCAGTGTCAGTGTCCTTAAAGCGGGTGTGTTACGCTAACAGTGGATACGCTGACAAGTGCCACTAATTAGATCCTGTGTCACAATAGCTTGGATTTAAAAACAAAAAACTTTTTTTACTGTTATAGATTGAATAGCAGTCAGTGTCCTTAAAGCGGGTGTGTTACGCTAACAGTGGATACGCTGACAAGTGCCACTAATTAGATCTGGTGTCACAATAGCTTGGATTTAAAAAACAAAAAACTTTTTTCACTGTTATAGATTGAATAGCAGTCAGTGTCCTTAAAGGGGGTGTGTTAGCTAACAGTGGATACGCTGACCAGTGCCACTAATTAGATCTGGTGTCACAATAGTTTGGATTTAAAAAAAAAATAATCTTTTTTCACTGTTATAGATTGAATAGCAGTCAGTGTCCTTAAAGCGGGTGTGTTACGCTAACAGTGGATACGCTGACAAGTGCCACTAATTAGATCCTGTGTCACAATAGCTTGGATTTAAAAACAAAAAACTTTTTTACTGTTATAGATTGAATAGCAGTCAGTGTCCTTAAAGCGGGTGTGTTACGCCAACAGTGGATACGCTGACAAGTGCCACTAATTAGATCTGGTGTCACAATAGCTTGGATTTAAAAAAACAAAAAAAAATTTTCACTGTTATAGATTGAATAGCAGTCAGTGTCCTTAAAGCCGGTGTGTTACGCTAACAGTGGATACGCTGACAAGTGCCACTAATTAGATCCTGTGTCACAATAGCTTGGATTTAAAAACAAAAAACTTTTTTTACTGTTATAGATTGAATAGCAGTCAGTGTCCTAAAAGCGGGTGTGTTACGCTAACAGTGGATACGGTGACCAGTGCCACCACTTATATCTGGTGTCACAATAGCTTGGATTTAAAAACAAAAAACTTTTTTCACTGTTATAGATTGAATAGCAGTTAGTTATCTTCAAGCGGGTGTCAGGCCTACAGCCTGTGCTCTGCACAACTGTGCCAGTGCACATTGCCACTCATATCTGGTCTCACAGTAGCTTGCACGCATAGTACCACTAATCCCAACAAAATGACAGGCAGAGGCAGGCCACCCCGCAGGGGCCATCGTGGTCGTGGTGCTGTGATTCCCTTTGGCCCTAGAATAATGCCCAGTTTTCAGAGGCCACGTACCCTGAACTTGAAAAGTTCTGAGGACATAGTTGACTGGCTAACACAGGACACCCAATCTTCTACAGCCTCGGCTCAGAACCTTGACGCACCATCCTCCTCCAGCTTAGCTTCAGGCACCTCTCAAGATACCACTCACCCGCCTGCCGCCACCACCAAAACTAGCACCACAGCCGCTTCAGTTGGTATGTCAGAGGAGTTATTCACACATCCGTTTGAAGAAATGGGTGATCGCGCCAACCATTATTGCCAGAGGATGTGATAACAGGGATATGTCTCAGGCAGGCAGCATTACACACATGGACGTACGGTGTGATGATGATGATGATGTTGTACCATGCTGCTTCCTTTGCTGAGTTGTCGGGTACAAGTGAAGCCGGTTGATGATGACGTCGCGTCCATGTGGATATCCCGATGGGTGCCAGCTTTCGTCCAAGAAGAAGAACAGAGGCGAAAGTTCAGATGGGGAGCAGGGAGGGAGGGAGGAGGCGAGTTGGAGCGAGGGGAGGTCGTCGCAAGGAGCTAGTGGCACAGTCAGACAGCATGCATCGACACCCGGGGTCAGCCCGACAGCACGCCAATCAACGCATGCTGTGTCCACCACCAGAATGCCGTCATTGCAGAGCTCAGCAGTGTGGAATTTTTTTGTGTCTGCCTCTGACAACAGCGATGCCATTTGCAACCTGTGCCAAAAGAAACTGAGTCGTGGGAAGTCCAACACCCACCTAGGTACAACTGCTTTGCGTAGGCACATGATCTCACATCACAGACGCCTATGGGATCAACACATGAGTACAAGCAGCTCGCCTACTCTAAGCCGCCAGCCTCCTCCTGGTCCAGCATCTTCAGCCACGTCAACCACTGCTGTCCTGCTTGTCCCCTC
>OW240913.1:26814758-26827933 GCA_933207985.1 Pelobates cultripes | reverse complement strand
AACATACACTCTCATTGACAAACACAAACTCACTAACAGACATCAAACAGACTCACTAACACACACACACACACACACTCAGTAAGACACACACAGTAACACACTCACTGACACTAACTAGCAGACACACACACTAACACTCACTCTAACACTCACACTCACTCTAACACTCACTAACACTCACACTAACACTCACTAGCAGACACACACAGTAACACACTCACTAACACTCACTAGCAGACACACACACTAACACTCACTCTAACACTCACACACTAACACTCACACTAACACTCACTAGCAGACACACACACTAACACTCACACACACTCTAACACTGCCTGGCGGGCTGTCTTCCTCTTCAGCTCCCTCGCATGCCACGTA
Source organism: Pelobates cultripes (assembly GCA_933207985.1). Lineage (NCBI taxonomy): Eukaryota > Metazoa > Chordata > Amphibia > Anura > Pelobatidae > Pelobates > Pelobates cultripes. The sequence goes on along the minus strand of OW240913.1, from coordinate 26,827,549 downwards.
GGCATCTTCCAGCTCTGGTATCAGTGCGGTGCGCGAGGGAGCTGAAGAGGAAGTACTGAGTGCTCCCTCGCGCGCTGGCCTGCCCGACCGGCCACCCGCCTGCCGGGTGTCAGCAGGGCCAGCCTCGGGGGGCCCTGGGGTGGTCGGCTCCTGGGCCCCCCAGGGGAAGAGGCTGGCCCAGTGGGTACACACCGGGTCGCAGGGGCGGCTGGGCCCCGTGGTGGGCCAGGCCCGGTCGCAGCCGAGACCCCTGCGACCCTGGTATGTATGCCACTGCATACACTGCATCTCCTACACACACACACAATGTACACAGTGCAGCACTGAACTAGAAAGCACCTCTAGTGGACATTTCGTGGCTTGAAAATGCAACATGTACAGTGCTAAGCCTGCAGGGACATGCTATAGACACAAGAACCCCTACATTAAGTTGTTGTGGTTCTGGTAACTATAGTGTCCCTTTAAAGGTTGATTTTAAAGTCATGACAAGTTATTTTACATTGGATACGAAGGAGTTCAATATTAACTTAAATTTGTTTCATAAAATATGTAGAACTGGTTTTACATTGCGTAAACAGCAAGTAGACACTAAAGGAGCTAATGGAAGCCACTACCAAGAATTTATTGTCACAAAATAACAGCATAACAAGTCAGCAAAATGTAGTTGGCACATAGTGATATACTTATCAAACATCCACTAAGTTTACAAACCTAGTGGCATGAGGCTTTGGCTTAAATTTAATGTTTTTTGGATAACCTTTCCAAATGATTTAATATTGTTAGATAAAAAATATAAAATATTACAAAATTTTTATATTTTTCATTACAAAGTTGAATCCTTTTAAATCTTTATCCAAATATATTAAATGATTTGAAAAGCTTATTCAACAATATATATTTGCAAATGACCACTGGAAATTCATAAAGAGGCTGGCACGTTTATTCTGTGGATTTAATTTTAGATAAAATCTGAGGGTTTTATCTTAAAGTGCTTAAAAGACCACTCCACACTTGGGGGGAAAAAACTCTGAAATTGTTAAGTAGATATATATACCCCCAATGAATACATGCATGCATATTTTAATGTATGTATTCATTGTGGATATAGTCTAAATCAGCGTGCAATATCTGCAGTTCTTATGACTCCAGCCTTCAGAAGCCCTCCCCTTTTTCAATCACTTCACAGAGAATTGTCTCATAGAGATATCTCTCCAGTCTCACCATGTGTCTCAGTCCCCCCTCTGTCTCACTTCCACCATCCCCTTTTCCCCCCTCCTGTGCCTTGTAGTGTGCAGATCCATAGATAGAGGATCTTTAGTTTCCTCTACCCGGACTGACAGGAAGTGTTCTCACTGCAAGCACTTCCTGTCAGTCTGGGTAGAAGAAACTAAAGATCCTTCACCCATGGCACACTACGAGGTTTGCAGGTACGGGGGAGAGGGAATATGGAGAGGATAGGGAACAGTGACACATGAAGGGGAGGGGGGAGCAGTGATGCATAGAGGGGAGGTGGCATTGAACTGAGACACATGGAGAGGAGGGAGGCATAAATACTGCAAGAATTGACTGGCAGGAGGGGAGCACTTCCCTTGCTGCCAGTCACTCAGTGATCACCCCTGCAAGGAGTTCTTGCATACAATATTTAAAGGCAGGTGTGCACTATTAGAATGTGCCTGCTACTTCCTTTAGCTTAGTGGAGCTTAGGGAAGTAAGAAGTTAATCTCCCCACCTGTCACACAAATTTCAAATATAAAAGTGCTAATTTCAAACTTAAATTGGCACTTTTATAAATGGGAATTTTAAAGGGATACTGCACAGCCAAATAGCAATTCAGCAAACTAAAGTGTTTTATGAGTGTGGAGTGCTCTTTTACAGCACATCAACATGTCTGAGTTATAGAAAGGTCTGATATTTATATGGAACTGATATAGAAATGATGGTCATTGAATTTCCTCCCTCTGACACTATATGCTCTAGGAATGTTGAATTAATGCTTTAGGAAGATTTAAATTCAACAGCTTGTATAGCTATTGCTAGACTTTTTCTAAAGTGAATGAAAACAGAAATGTTTTTTTTTTTGTGAATAGAGTATGTAATTACGGACGTGCACAACCATTCTAGTTTTCTGGTTGTGCAATAGTGATGTCACGAACCGTTCGCGGCGAACTCCGGTCAGCTGACACATCCCTGCCAATCTCAGACAGACCCTCCCTCCCAGGCCCTCCCACCTCCTGGACAGCATCCATGTTGAAGCTGCCTTCAACATGGATGCTGTCCAGGAAGTAGGAGGGTCTGGGAGGGAGGGTCTGCCGGAGATGGGCCCTGGTAAACACAATATAAAACATATGTAGCTAGTCTTTGAAACCCGCATTGGTCACTGTGCAAGCAATATAAGGATAGCACTCAAGGGGTTAAAGGGTATTGTGAGAATCATTGTCAAAGCTGAATAATTTCTAATGCTTCTTTATTTGTACTAGGTCGAAGAAGTTGTGCTGGGGAGACTTTAGCGAGAATGGAGTTGTTCCTTTTCTTCACAAGACTTCTGCAGAAATTCACATTCCAACCACCTCATGGAGTAGAAGTTGACCTCACACCTAGCTCTGCGGTCACCACAAGCCCTTTACCCTATGAAATGTGTGCTATCCCTCGAAACTAGAGCATGTTTTAGAAAACACAAAACTATATTTTTTAAATGTGCAAGCAGGTTCCCTAAGGAACACATTTTCTTTCTGTATATTGAACATTTTTGTAACATTAAACCCCCAAGGAAAACTTGTAGGTGACATTTCTGTTGATTTGTGATAATAGCTACGTTTAAAATGCTGTCTTGATATTGATGTACAATCATTTGCAACAGAATGTGATGGCCACGGACCAAGACTGACAGGGGAGATCAAAGGCTCTGCCTGCTAGCACATGCATTGCAATACCAGCCAACGATGGCTCTCTGTTAGTGAGGAGATCAAAGACTGACACAGCAAACCTTAATGCTGTCAGGGGACCCAGGTAGTCTCTGCGCTCTGGTCATCATCTCCAGTGGGTGCAGACCATGTGTATCTCTTTATGAGTTCTGGCACTTAACCCACAGCAACCCTCTGACAGCTTCAGAAATACTCATGGGCCAGATACACAGCACACTGCACTACCAGTCACATCTACCCTCCAAGGTAACAACAGGGAATAGAAAATCATTATTTTCTAATAATTATTAAATTTAAAAAATAGTAAATAAATTATTAAAACCCAATCCAACCTCACCCACACACACTATAACCATATAAACAATACAATACCAATAAACACATACAAATTACAGTTCATACAGTTATGCTCAAAAGTTTGCATACCCTGGCAGAAATTTTGACATTTTGGCATTGATTTTGAAAATATGACTGATCATGCAAAAAAGAAAATGTTTTTAATTGAAGGGTAGTGATCATATGAAGCCATTTATTATCACATAGTTGTTTGGCACCTTTTTTAAATCATAATAACAGAAATCACCCTAATGTCACTGATCAAAATGTACATACCTGTGAATGTTTGGCCTTGTTACAGACACCCAAGGTGACACACACAGGTTAAAATGGCAATTAAAGGTTAATTTCCCACACCTGTGGCTTTTTAAATTGCAATTAGTGTCAATTAGTGTGTATAAATAGTCAATGAGCTTGTTAGCTTTTACTTGGATGCACTGAGCAGGGTAGATACTAAGCCATGGGAAGCAGAAAAGAACTGTCAAATGACCTGCGTAACAAGGTAATGGAACTTTATAAAATTGGAAGGGGAAATAAAAAGATATCCAAAGCCTTGAAAATGCCAGTGAGTACTGTTCAATGACTTATTAAGAAGTGAAAAGTTTGGAGATCTCTTGATACCAAGCCATGGTCAGGTAGACCAAAAAAATATTTCAGCCACAACTGCTAGAAAAAATGTTCGGGATACAAAGAAAAACTCACAAGTAACCTGTAGTAAAATACAGGCTGCTCTGGAAAAAGATGGTGTGGTTGTTTTAAGGAGCACAATACGACAATGAGCTGCATGGTCGAGTTGCCAGAAAGAAGCCTTTACTTTGCCAATTCCACAAAAAAAGCCTGGTTACAATATGCTCAACAACACCTCGAAACACCTCACAGCTTCTAGCATACTGTAATTTGGAGGGACAAGACCAAAATAGATCTTTATGGCCATAAGCGCTATTTTTGGAGAGTGGTCAACAAGGCCTATAGTGAAAAGAATACCATCCCCAATGTGAAGCATGGTGGTAGCTCACTGATGTTTTGGGGAGGTGTGAGTTCTAAAGGCAAGATGAATGCAGCATGTTATTAGAAAATAGTGGCAGACAATTTGCATTCTTCTGCACAAAGACTGTGCATGGGCTGCTCTTGGACTTTCCAGCATGACAGTGACCCTAAGCACAAGGCCAAGTTAACCCTCCAGTGGTTACAGCAGAAAAAGGTGAAGGTTCTGGAGTGGTCATCATAGTCTGTTGACTGTAATATCATTGAACCACTCTGGGGAGATCTAAAACGTGTGTTTCATGACCAAAGACTTTGTTGCCATGTTTTGTTTTATGATTGTGCCATTCTGTTATAACCTACAGTTGAATATTAATCCCATAATAAATAAAATAAATGTTTTTTGCCTGCTCACTAATGTTTTCTTTAAAAATGGTACATATAGTATCAATTATCCAAGGGTATGCAAACTTTTGAGCACAACTGTATACACATACATATACACACACACTTTACAGAGACACAATTCAAGAGACTACGCTAGAGATACTGTCAGGCTCCCGTGGGCGGCTGCGAGGGGAGGCTGCACTCCGCTCGCAGTACTCACCCTCCAGCCGTCCGCGGTCCCCTCCGCCTCGTGGGTACGGCGAGCGGCATCCTTCCAGCCTCGGATGCCGCCCGCCGTTCCCTCCACGTCCCCCAGCGGCAGCATGCATGACGCTGCACGCTGGGAGACCGCCCAGGTTTATACACGCCGGGGTCAGTCACCTGACCCGGCGTTAAAGGCAAAGTGCCACAATCACAGTGGGAGGTCTAAATATCTCCCACGTGTGATTGTTAATTCTGATTGGAAATCATCCAATCAGAATTAACCTGATGGTTTAAATACTTACCTTTCCTGTTCCTCCTTGCCCTGTTGTGGTCTTTGCTTGCTAGTATTGCTACTTACCTTGTGCTTCTGGTTACGTACTCTCTGGCTTGTTTATCTGACTCTGTGACTTTCTCCTACCCTTTGACCTCGGCTCGTTTCACGTTATTCTGTCTTCTGGTTCCCCTTTACTCGGCTTGTCTCCTGACTATTCTGTGTGTGCTTAGCCCGGCCACTCTAAGGTCCGGTACGGCACCTGTGTGTGTGTGTGTGTGTGCCAGCGTGTTGGGTTCCCCGAATCGTGACATTACAACAGGGCCATAATGGAACCTGCTGACATACCACAGCTCCTAGTTAATCAAGAGGCTAGAATGGATGGCTTAGACCACCGTATGGATCAGTTTGCTCAAGCTTTACAAACCATTCTGGCTCGTACTGCACACTTGCAACCGGCCGTTCAGGAGGCTGCTGCTGCTGTGCCCGAACCCATTCCCACTCCAGTACCTGTTCCCGCTCATGTAGTTCACATGACGCCGCCACAGCGCTACAGTGGTGACCCAGCATTGTGTCGTGGTTTCCTCAACCAAATCGACATCCATTTGGTGATGAATCCACGCTCCTATCCCACTGACAGATCTAAAATTGCCTTTTTGATAAACCACTTGTCCAGGAGAGCTTTAGCATGGGCCAACCCCATTTGGGAAAATGCGTCTCCTATGTCCTTTGCTGATTTTCTGACAGCTTTCAGACGCACGTTTGATCAACCCGGTAGGGTTGCTTCTGCTGGCAAGGCTCTGCTTAGGGTCCGACAGGGTAACAGGTCTGTAGCAGATTACACTATCGAATTTCGTACTCTAGCAGCTGAAGTGGTTTGGAATAATGACGCCCTCGTAACAGCCTTTCAGGAGGGTCTGGCCGCTTATATACTGGATGAAATAGCATCCAGGGAATTACCTGCTCTTCTAGATGATGTTATAGACTATGTGATTCTTATAGATAACCGTATTAGAGAGAGGCGTAGCCAAAGACGGTTGGATACACGGGTGTTACCTGCTCTACCCAGTACTTCCCTGCTAGCGTTACCCGCTCCTGTGCAACCATCCCCTGAACCCATGCAGTTGGGTGCTACGGGGTTAACTGAGGCCGAAAGAGCGTACCGTAGAAGGGAGGGGTTATGCCTTTATTGTGGGAAGAGGGGGCATCACTGTAAAGCCTGCCCTAAAGTACAGGGAAACTGCAGCACCTAAGGCCTAGAGAGGGGTCGGCCTCGGGTGTTATGACTTTGTCCCCTCATATGTCCATCTCTAGACCGTTTATTACGGTTTCTCTCTTGGTCAATAAAACCACTATAACAACCAAAGCCCTGATCGATTCAGGTGCGGCAGACAACCTTATGGATGAGACCTTTGCCAAAACCGCAGCCCTGAATTTGATCCGAAAGGAGACACCCTTGGCCGTTGAGGCCATAGATGGTAGACCACTGGAGAAACCTCTGGTGACCCATGAAACCCAGGAAATAGTTATGTCTGTGGGTGTTTTGCACAAAGAGAAGTTAACCTTCCAAATAATTGACTCCCCAACAGCCTCCATCGTTCTAGGTTTTCCCTGGTTAGTTAAACACAACCCTGTTCTTGATTGGGGTTGTTTAGACATACTCTCCTGGGGGGAATCTTGTCAGCGAGACTGTGTGGCTCATGTACGTCCTGTCTGTTTACTTAACGTACCCACGGCTAAACCACTCTCGGTTTCTGTGCCCTCTGTTTATGCAGACCTTGCCTTGGTTTTTGAAAAGAGGGAGGCAGATAAGCTACCTCCACACCGTGAGTATGATTGTGCCATAAACCTCTTACCGGGCACTATGCCTCCTAGGGGAAAGGTCTACCCTCTTTCTGAAAAAGAAAACCAAATCATGGAGGAGTACATACAGGAATCCCTAAGAAAAGGTTTTATTAGAAGGTCCTCCTCTCCTGCTGGTGCTGGTTTCTTTTTTGTGGCTAAGAAGGAGGGTGATTTGAGGCCATGTATAGACTACAGGGGTCTGAACAATATAACGGTTAAAAACGCCTACCCTATCCCCCTCATCACTGAGTTGTTTGATCGTGTTAAAGGTTCTAAATTCTTCACCAAATTAGACCTCAGGGGGCTTATAACCTTGTCCGTATAAAGGAGAATGACGAGTGGAAGACAGCGTTCAACACACGCAGTGGGCATTACGAATATCTGGTCATGCCTTTTGGATTGTGTAATGCTCCTGCCGTGTTTCAGGACCTCATAAATGATGTCCTTAGGGATCTATTGCATGTCTGTGCTGTAGTGTACCTTGACGACATACTTGTGTATTCTCCTGATTTGAAGTCACACCATAACCATGTTAGGATGGTGCTCAAAAGGCTATTGCAGAATGGACTCTACTGTAAGTTAGAAAAATGTTTATTCGATCAGACGTCTGTGCAATTCCTAGGATATATCATTACTGAACAGGGTTTCAGTATGGATCCTGCTAAATTGGAAGCTATAATGTCCTGGCCACTTCCCCAAGGACTAAAGGCTATCCAGCGTTTTATAGGATTTGCCAACTATTATAGGAAATTTCTAAAAAACTTTTCACCACTCATATCTCCCATAACGAAGTTGACAAAAAAAGGTCTACATCCTAGGGTTTGGACTCCTGAAGCCCTTAAGGCCTTCGAAACCCTCAAGAAGGCATTTGCCTCTGCTCCAGTGCTGCACCACCCTGATCCTTCTCTTCCCTTTGTTATGGAAGTAGACGCTTCAGAGTCGGGTGTGGGAGCAGTACTGTCACAGAGGTTGTCGTATGACAAACCCCTCCATCCCTGTTGTTATTTTTCTAAAAGGTTGTCTGATTCAGAGAAGAATTATGATGTTGGGAATAGGGAACTATTAGCTATTGTGTTAGCTTTCAAGGAATGGAGGTACTTATTAGAGGGTTCTAGACACAAAATTATGGTTATAACAGATCATAAGAATCTATCCTATATTGCTGATGCTAGAAGGTTATCTGCCCGGCAGGCTAGATGGTCTCTATTTCTCTCACGCTTCCAATATGTTATCACCTATAGACCTGGTTGCCGTAATGCCAAAGCTGACGCCATCTCTCGGCAGCATGAACCAGTAGAATTTGTTAACCCGACTCCTGAACCTATTGTACCTGAGTCTCAGATAATAGCTGCTACCCGTTTGGTTGTTTCTTCACCTTTCCTTAACAGTATTAAGACATACCAAACCCAGGCACCCCCTGAGACGCCAGTTGGTAAACTATACGTTGAAGCTAATGACAGAAAAAAGTTGTTAACTTTATTTCACACAGCCAAAACTGCTGGTCATCCGGGGGTTACCAAAACCTACAAAGGCCTTCTTCAACAGTTCTGGTGGCCTTCACTCAAGCGAGACGTAGTGGATTTTGTTCAGGCTTGTCAGGTCTGCACGCAATGTAAGTCCCTTAATGTGAGACCCCAGGGTTTTCTGATGCCTCTATCTATACCCAAGAAACCATGGACCCACTTATCCATGGATTTCATTGTAGACCTGCCTCTTTCTGATGGTCAGACGGTGATACTGACTGTGACGGATAGGTTCTCTAAAATGGCGCACTTCATTCCGCTTAAAAAACTGCCTTCTGCGGTTCAGTTAGCTCAGGTATTTGCCAAAGAAGTGTTCCGATTGCATGGGGTACCCCAGGATATCGTATCTGACAGGGGCCCTCAATTTGTCTCTCGGTTCTGGAGGGGCTTTTGTGCTGAGATGGGGGTCTCCTTGTCGTTCTCTTCCTCCTATCACCCGCAATCTAATGGTGCGGCCGAACGTGCTAATCAGTCTGTGGAATTGTATTTGCGCTGCTTCACTAATGCGCACCAGGATGACTGGTCTCGCCTTCTTCCGTGGGCTGAATTTGCCAGGAATACGGTGTCTCATTCGTCTACTGGCTTAAGTCCTTTTGAGGTTGCTTATGGGTTTCGTCCTTCTGTCCTTCCCGGTGCGTTCTCCGACAAGGGAATGCCCGCCTTGGACCAGCACCTCGCCTCTTTGCGGAAGACGTGGGATCAAGTCCATGTTGCGCTGTCTCGTTCAGCAGCTGCTCAGAAAAAGTTTGCTGATCGCCGTAGGGTTGCGGCCCCTTCCTATGTTCCGGGTGATAGGGTATGGTTGTCCTCCCGGAACCTCCGTCTCAAGGTTCCCTCGATGAAATTTGCCCCCAGGTTTCTTGGTCCCTTCAAGGTGTTACGTAGGGTTAATCCCGTTTCCTACTCCCTTGATTTGCCTCCTTCCATGCGTGTCCCGAACACGTTTCACGTCTCGCTTTTGAAACCCTTGCTGTGTAACCGGTTCTCTCGTCCCCTCGGGCGGCCCGTTTCCCCTCGAGCTGTCTCTGACGACGTGTACGAGGTGGCTGCCCTTCTCGACTCTCGTGTTTCTAGGGGTCGGCTGCAATATTTGGTGGACTGGAAGGGGTACGGCCCTGAGGAGCGGTCCTGGGTTTCAAGCTCCGATGTGCACGCTCCCTCTTTGGTCCGCTCCTTTCATGCCCGCTTTCCTTTGAAGCCTTCCGCTTCCCACCCCCTGGGTGGTCTTCGAGGGGGGGGTAATGTCAGGCTCCCGCGGGCGGCTGCGAGGGGAGGCTGCACTCCGCTCGCAGTACTCACCCTCCAGCCGTCCGCGGTCCCCTCCGCCTCGTGGGTACGGCGAGCGGCATCCTTCCAGCCTCGGATGCCGCCCGCCGTTCCCTCCACGTCCCCCAGCGGCAGCATGCATGACGCTGCACGCTGGGAGACCGCCCAGGTTTATACACGCCGGGGTCAGTCACCTGACCCGGCGTTAAAGGCAAAGTGCCACAATCACAGTGGGAGGTCTAAATATCTCCCACGTGTGATTGTTAATTCTGATTGGAAATCATCCAATCAGAATTAACCTGATGGTTTAAATACTTACCTTTCCTGTTCCTCCTTGCCCTGTTGTGGTCTTTGCTTGCTAGTATTGCTACTTACCTTGTGCTTCTGGTTACGTACTCTCTGGCTTGTTTATCTGACTCTGTGACTTTCTCCTACCCTTTGACCTCGGCTCGTTTTTCGTTATTCTGTCTTCTGGTTCCCCTTTACTCGGCTTGTCTCCTGACTATTCTGTGTGTGCTTAGCCCGGCCACTCTAAGGTCCGGTACGGCACCTTTTGTGTGTGTGTGTGTGTGCCAGCGTGTTGGGTTCCCCGAATCGTGACAGATACAAACTCTTCAGCCCCTATATTTACACGCACACTACAGCTGTTAGTGCTCATCCTATAAAGAAAATATTATATTTAGACATGTAAATTAATTTTCTGATGCATTTGCATTTTGCAGCTGGCTGAACATAAGGGGAGTTGAACGTCTGGCAAAAAATGGGGATCAGCCTATGTCAGCCAGGCTGATCCCCATTTGTGCCTAAAGTGCAACTCTGCTCGTGCTCAGCCTGGAAGCCTGGTTAAGCATTACAGAAATTGCATGGGACCAACCTTGGTTAACACAGTTCATTGAACCCCTTCCCGACCGCTGACGGTTCAGGACCATCATCATAAAAATCCCCTTGAGGACTGGTGACGGTCCTGAACTGTCATGACGGTAAGATGTACTTACCCGATTGCCGTCATTCCCCCGGCGGCAATCGGCGTTGCTCCCGGAGTGGGGAGACTGCCTGACAGCCCAGCCAGTCTTCCAGCGGAGAATTAGGACCACGCGGGCCATGAGATCGCCCAACAAAGCAGTCACATGGTCACAATAGGTGTCTATGTATCTGCCTGAAGGGGGACTGCCTGTGCTGATAGGCAATTATATAAATAATTTAATAAATATACACGTAGACTTCAAATATATAAATATGCATATATATTTAAATTCTACGTGCGTATTTATGTAATATTTTTACATAATTAAGTAATTTTATTGATTGCAATTTAAGGGACCTGCCTGACAACCCAGGCCAAAACTCCAGAGAATTTAATTTGCTAGGACTGTATTTAACCCTGTTATTTTCTATGACACCCTAAAACCTGTACATGGGGGTACTGTTTTACTCGGGAGACTTTGCTGAACACAAATATTAGTGTTTCAAAACAGTAAAACATATCACAACGATGATATTGTCAGTGAAAGTGATTTTTTTTTTGCATTTTTCACAAACGGCACTTTCACTGAAGATATAATTGTTGTGATACGTTTTACTGTTTTGAAACACTATTATTTGTCTCCTGAGTATAACAGAACCCCCATGTACAGGTTTTATAGTGTTTTTGAAAGTTATAGGGTCAAATATTTTTACATTGAAAATTGCCAAGTTGGTTACGTTGCCTTTGAGAGCATACGGTAGCCCAGGAATGAGAATTACCCCCATGATGGCATACCATTTGCAAAAGAAGACAACTCAAGGTATTGCAAATGGGGTATGTTCAGTCTTTTTTAGTAGCCACTTAGTCACAAACACTGGCCAAAATTAGCGTTCAATTTAGTTTTTTGCAATTTTCACACACAAACAAATATAAATGCTAACTTTGGCCAGTGTTTGTGACTAAGTGGCTACTAAAAAAGATTCGACATACCCCATAATGAATACACTGGGTTGTCTACTTTAAAAAAATATATGTACATGTGAGGTGTGATTCAGAGATTTATGACAGATAACAGTGTTATCTACATTTTTAAAATATATATTTTGAAACAGCAATTTCCTTCTTGTACTTATAGCCATATAACTTGCAAAAAAAAAAGCACATAAACACTGGGTGTTTTTAAACTCAGGACAAAAGGTTGAAGCAATTTAGCAGTTTTTTTTATTAGCTCTCGTAGGTAAGTAAAATATTTTTCAAGTAAAAGTCAAAAAAACATTTTTTTTTAAATTTGTCACCATATTTTTTTTTTTTTTGTAAAGTAAATTATATGACATGATACAAATAATGGTATGTAAAGAACGCCCCTTTTGTCCTGAAAAAAAAAATTGTATTGGAACCGTAAATGAGAAAGAGGAAAATTACAGCTAAACACAAACACCACAAAAGTGTTAAAACAGCTCTGGTCCTTAACGTACAACATGGCCAAAACAGTCTGGTCCTGAAGGGGTTAATTTATGTCAGAAGTGCAATTCTGCCTACATCTGTTGCTAAAATGCTCTTTCTGTGTGCCCTGGAAGAATGGCTAAGCATCAATGGAGTCAAAGCTCTTCATCAGTTGTAGATTAGCCTTTAACCACCAGAACTGTACATGTTTCAGGAAAAAAGACTGATAATAAATAAATAAACTATCTTCAACCCCTTAAGCACACATGACGGAAATATTCCGTCATGATTCCCTTTTATTTCAGAAGTTGTGTCCTTAAGGGGTTAAACACTCTTTTAAGTTGCTATATTCAATGTATTACATAATGGAACACTATAGGGTCAGGAATACAAACATGTATTCCTGACCCTGTAGTGTTGAAACCACCATCTAGCCTCCCTGGCAATCTCTTGTCACACTAAATATAGTAAAATATTGTATTTAAAAAACTTGTATTTAAGTCTGCAGCTGCTGCCTCTGCCCCGTCTGCCTCTGACCTGCCTGCTATGTGATGACATCATCAGAAATGATGATCTGAGCCAATCACAATGTTTTCCTACAGGATGAGACTGTCAAGGAGGCAAGTGTCTAGATGCAGAGGGTGGAGACA
>OW240913.1:26785730-26814422 GCA_933207985.1 Pelobates cultripes | reverse complement strand
TGCAAAAAGCCTGAATGGAATGATTATACACACCATAACAAATACAATAAGCTGTAGTTGTTCTGGTGACTATAGTGCCCATTTAATGAGTAATAATTTGCATTCACTGGAAAAACTCTCACTATTTAGAATTTAAACAAAGAAACAAAATCAAACATAAAATTATTATGTATACTGCTTAGTGAATATGATTCCATTTCTTGCATTATGTATTTTGACTGAAAACTTTATTATTTACCACATAGTGAATTGTTAACTGCAATTTTTAATCACATTACATTTTTTTTCAATAAATAATACACAGCATAAAAACTACAATTATATAAATAAGACACTGATGTCTAGCCTCCCCAAGATGAAGACATGGGTACGTTTTACACGATTGCCTCAACTCCTTGGCTGAGATTATCAATCTTGATGACCTCAGCCAATAAAATACAGGTTTGTATTTCAAGCTAGCAAGCACAAGTGGCAAATTGCAATGATGCAACAATCAAATGCTCTATATATAGACTGTAAGCTCATTTGAGCAGGGTCCTCTTCAAACTATTGTTCCTCCAAGTTTTCTTGTAATTGTTCTATTTATAGATAAATCCCCCCTCTCATAATATTGTAAAGTGTTGTAAATCTGTTGGCACTATATAAATGGCGATAATTAAAATAATAATAAATGAGAAGCATTTGGTTGAGTAACCAAATCAAATTGGTTACTGCAGTGGAAGCACCTCTAGTGGCTACCTAAAAAACTGCCACTAGAGGTGTATTAAAGGAACACTATAGCATTAGGCATGCAAACCTGTAATAGTAACACAATATGGCTTTGTCCCTAGCTACAGGTCCCCCTTCCATGTGCAATAAAAATTAGTAAAAGTTTAACTTTTTTTCCCAGTGCCAATGTCTCCATGGCACTGCCCACCTCTCCTTTTAAAAAAAAAAATATATATTGTTTTTATTGATGTATTCAAACATAGTGAAAAACAATACATTGCGCCATGTTAACATGTAGACTTCCAATACATCGGTCATACAGGAAAACATAAAATTAGGGTTCTATAACACAGAATAGTTATACACTATAAGTGTGCAGCTCAATAAACTGTCACAACACTTCAAATCAGGCAGTTATGTTTTGAGAGCAAGGAATAGTGCACCACTTATACTGCATTGCCGTCTCGTCCCATGGGGACATCGTTCACCGACATGTGTATGTGCCCCATCCATTATACAAAGAAGCCATTTTTATACACCATAAACTCAACAAATTAAAAAATAACATAAAATAAATAAAATGTTGGATTCTTATAACTAATCCAATATGCAATATTCTCTGCACGGTTCGTGATCTCCGCATTAGTGTCAGTTTGATCGGTTTGTCATTGGCGGGGGTTTTCGGCCAACTACTATGGTGATAAGTGTTATCATAATATCTGTCATTATGTGCCAGTAATATAGGCAAGTCTAGAATCTGTTCAGTTACTCCACAGTTGTGTATGTTTACTCAATGTACCTAGAACTTTGTTCTCCATTAATTCATGTTGGTAAATGTTCTCTACTTTGTGTAAAATATCTTGTAAGGATGGCAAGGTTGTACTCTTCTAGTGTGATGCAATGCTAGATTTGGCAGCTATGAGGAAATTGATAATGACCACTCTGTGTGGTACCTCTGCCAAATTAGGTATCAGGTGTAGTAGAAGGCACTACGGTGAAAGTGGCACCTCTACCCTGGTTATCACTTTGATCGTATTTCTGATTTGTAACCACAGAACATGCATGGTAGTGCAATCCCAGAATATGTGTTTTATAGATCCCACCATCAGTCCGCATCTCCAGCACCTGGAATCAATCCCCGGGTATAAGCAGGACAACCTCTGCTGTACCAGATATCATCTTAGTAATATTTTACTATAGGCCCCCCACAAAGAAATGCTTTTTGATGATTGCCTAGTTATTAAAAAAAGCCATATGTCAGGTGTGTAGGTGGAATGTCATCCCCAGATTTGCCTCCCATGATTCCATATATGGTAACTTGACCCTTGTTTGTTCTTCCGTTAATGCCTTGTAACAGAGAGGCAATGGTTTGTCGGTTTTTGGGAGCATAGGATATTTTTAATGCACAGGTATGTAAATAGTTCCCTGGGCGGGAGAAGAAATTCTTCCTGAAGTGTGGGAATGGTTTAATCCCATTATCTGTACAATAACTGAGGTAACACCTCCCTGGCGTCAAGCCTCTAGGTGGAGATCACATGACAAGTTAAGAGCAGAGTCACTGCCAGTAACTGTTTGGGGTCAAGGAGTGTAGAGGTTCATACTTCCCAGCTTTTTAAACAATACAATCTACAAATATAAGAACAAACAGAAACCAAAAATGGTATAGTATGTTTGAGCACCAGAATTGTGCTTGTGACAAATTACACTCACAGGATAGTAGTAAATTGTAGGCATATAGGAATCATTTTCAACCTTAATTGAGAGGGAGAGACACAAACATAGTGCACCAATATAGTAAATGACATAAATTTTATTTAGATTGCACTCATAAGATAGGGGTCAAAATCCAGCATATCAAACATTCAGGTTATTCTCTCCAGTGCCACTGTCCCGTCTGTTCTGAGGGCTAGTTGTAAAGAAGCCAGATAAACTTTAAACAAAATTAAACTAATACAAAATAAATAAATAAACAAAATAAATGAACACAATGAAAATAACAATAAACGGTGCATCTTTGGTCTCTCGGGTCTACTCGTTTCGCCCTGAACAGGATTTCCTCAGGGGAAAATGAAGGTATGAAGTTTCTTCTCCTCTGTCCGCTTTTTAAATGTGGAGATTGTATCTCCCTCTGTTTCCATAGCCAACCGTAATCTGGCATCATCATTCTATTCACCTGTACTCATCGCATGTGTTCCAAGTCTCTTTCCAGACTTGCGGTTCAAATTAAATCCGGTATCATGTGGAATGCAACTTGCATTCCACGATCATGTACCAAGAAGTCCTCAAGCCTGTGTAATAGATAAGTGCAGATGAGCGTTTAAAAGATAGAGACAATAAAAGATATATCGATAACAACATGTACTCAGTAGTTTTCAAAGTTAAAATAGACTTTAGCTATAAACAAGAAATAAGTAATCAAATAAATTACATAGAAAATGGTAATTTAAATAAAATATATCTAATTAAAAAATGAAAAAAATAAAATAAAAATAAAAAGGCAATAAATATATCTACATTCAAGGGAAATTGATGGTGTATCTAAAGAACAAAATTCGTACTTAAATAGAGAAAGAACCCAGATGACAAAGACGGGTGAATATAGGAACAAATACATATATTAATCTAATTTGAAAAATATAAATAAATGAAAAGTATAAAAATGTATTCTAAAAATTAATTATAAAAAAAAACACACCATGTCGAAATCGACATTAAGACCTATAGGACGAAAAGTCTTTAATTTAAAAATCCAGTAGCCTTCTTTTGTCGCAATTTTCTAATTAAGTCACCTCCTCTGTCATCAAGGGTTACTCTCTCCAAACCCCTGCACAAAAAAGTTTCAAAATTAAAATCAGGGCGGTTGTTTCAGTGGACCAGTACGGATTGGGTGGTTCATTTTTTTAAATATTATTACAGTGCAAAATTATCATTTAAATTCATAATTTTATTGATTAAAAAATTACTTCTTGGGGGTGTGTTCTGGACCTTGGCGAGAGCAGGCGCATGAGCTGCTAGCTCCGCAGAAATCAGCCCTCAAAACGAGTAATTAGCCCCAAAAAAACACACGAAACAAGGCTGAAACTAAAACAGACATACAATCTCAATATCCCTGCAAAGAATATGTCGCATTACAAGGGAAAAAGACAAGCTGAACGGGCCGAAAAAGCTAACTTCTTCGGAGTGAAACAGGGCCTAACGAAGGCCATACATCTAGAAGAGAGCCAAGATGGCGCAGAAGACGACTCAGACCAGGCCCGAGACCCCCTGTCGCCTGCCACAGCCCTCATACCTGTGATCATACAGACCATGTTTGACGACATGGCCACTAAACTCCAGGGTAACCTCCAAAAGTGGTTTGGAGACCTTAGACAAGACATACTGGAGTTGGGCATGAGAACCACTGACCTCGAGGCCAAAATGTCTGACTATGTGGAGGCTCATAACACCTTGGAGACGAAGGTGGAGGAACTCACAGCACAGATGGCACAATACACAGCTGGCAGATATGAAGGATTGCTCCCGCCGGAGCAACCTCCACCTGAGAGGCGTCCCTGAGACTGTCTCCGCACCTGACTTGCAGACATATGCCACGGAGCTATTCCACACACTGGTGCCGAACTTACCAATAGATATGCTCCTCATAGACCGGATTCACAGAGTGGCGAAACCTCAGTTCCTCCAGGCCGAGACCCCACGAGACGTGCTCTTGAAAATGCACTGTTACCATGCAAAAGATTTGGTGTTGCGGGCGAGCCGAGCTAAAAAAGACCTGCCACAGAAGTTCCTCCCAATACGGATCATCGCAAACCTATCTGCCACCACATTGCGCATCAGGAAGACCTTCGCAACCCTTACCGGGACTATGAAAGACCAACACATTGATTACAGGTGGGGGTTCCCCACGAAAATCCTGGTGCAGAGAAATGGCAGAACGGTGATCATCGCCTCCGAGACCGACGGCCGACGCATCCTCCGGGACTGGGGCTTTTCACCAGCACCAGTGACAGCACTACATCAAAGAACAGCGCGCCTGCAGGCTGAGTGGTCGAAGAAACGCTAACAAGCAAGAAGACGGACTACCTTTTCCTTCCTCCCGTTCTGAGACTCCTAAGGGCCGCATGTATCACTTTCTTTTACAGGTTCCCCAACTCTGGACTGGTGCCTATTGATTACACCCTACTGTCCCACTCCCCACGTACAGAATAAGCCTACAAGGGCTTCCCTTACCTCGACTCCCTGCATCGACGAGATGGACCTCTGACCTAGGTCCCGCATATCAGAGACCAAAAGAGACTCATCCCACCAAAAGAAATGACTAACTATAAGTACTAAGCCAAATCTACATATTATTGCTGATTACAGCTACAGCTACTTATTCTCACTAAGGTGGGGTTGGGGACATACCGTACGACAGTGGGGTTATTTTAGGCTTCGGCCTCACAAAATATGACATACAGGTTATTAGACCCGCATGGTAGGCCGACAAAGTACACTACACGATCCCCGCAGACCTGGGAAGGGGATACTATCTCCCCCTAAAACTATAACCCTACCTTGGAGAGAAAAGAAAGGGAAGATGTACATACTAAGGAATATTCAGGACTAGTCCCACAAGTACTGTGTCCATGAATTACTGATAATTTGTATACTTAATAAATTTTGTTTTATATTGATACCCATCATCCATTGTTGCTGCTTAAAGAAGGGTTGTAGCCCCCTTAAAGGCACAGACATCCACACACCAGGAGCCAGGTATAGGGCTCCCCACCAGGTGACAAGCTAAATATTCTATATCCACCTCTGTATATTGGGATTCACTACACTAGGATCTCTCCTCTTCTTTTTGTCTCTCTCCTATGCAAAAGAATCCACTGACGATTAGAGGATCGATTTGGGTTTTGTGTCGCCATAAGTACACATCTGTTGCTGAGATCTGAGCCTATCCTATAGGGCTCAGCTACATGTGAGTGGGTCTATATAGATTATTAAATTATTGTGCCCTTTTCTCTACGTTACTTGCACTATTGTTATTTACATTTGTTTCAGATATATTGACTCAGAACTTTTTTTATACATTTGTATGTATACTCATATGGGTGAGTTGGCCAAATTTTGAGTGCTCTACATGTACACCAGGGGTGGTTTTTTCTAAATTCCTCACACTGAGTGTTCACTTGATCTATATTTGTATTTATGTATAGGGTAGAGAGTCCCTATTCACAGTGGTAGCTGCTATATACATCCATTTCATTTTAAAAAATAAGCGCCGTGTTAACACATTGTCCTTTTGCATTAACGCATTATTTACTAAACCAGCAGCCCGCATCCTCAATGCAGGCTTCATATCAGACCAATTTATGATAACGAACGGGACGAGACATTTAAATGGTTTCTGTTTATTTTGAGATTCTAAAACCTCAATTTCCGTAAGCAGGTTCGATTTAGTTTCCCCCCATTTGCGTTTGGCGAGGGATCCCATTTGGATTAGATGGCCCCTAAGTGTTGCTTTGTGTGCTAGCCATTGGGTGCTTAGCTGGGTGTCTGTAGGGCTATTGTCTATAAAATAGTGATGGCTAAACCTAGTCTTGTTATGTCCTCTGGTGACTCAGTAAGCCTCCATTTGCCTCTACCACAGGCAGGGTTAGGAGTTGTCATTTCTACCATAATTGGGTTGTGGTCAGACCACATCTGTATCCCCACTGATGCGCTTATTACATTGGATATCATTGCCTTGTCCACCAAACATATATCAATACAAGAGTAGGTCATGTGTACTGGGGAGAAGAATGTGAAAAAAATCTTTAGGGACATCATGGATAAAAAATTTCACATTGGTTACTTATCTTAGAAGTAAATTTCACACATCTACTCCGACCCCCTTGAACCATCAGGGCAGCACACTGGGTATGCGCATTCCCGATCTCCGGGTTATTGACCACGTGCAAATGGGAATGAGTGCTGGATAAGTCAGCCATCGAGAGTCTACCATGGGGCAACTCAGGCAGCCAGTAACATGCTCCATGCAGAGAAAAAAACATACAAATTATGAATAACATAAACCAAACAAAGCATATACATAATACCCTTGAGAACAAAGGAAAATCATTGGGCTAGTGAGAAGGCCTGCATTGCCAACACCCGCATCCACCCATCTGGCTGAGAAGCATGAGAGGAGGAGGGTCTGACTGACTCAAACATTACTGTTATTGTAAAATATGTTTAGCCTTAGGACATCATAAAAGGGTAGGGGGACCTGTCACCACAATTTAGTCATTACTAGATATGCAAGGCTCAAAGAGCCATGAACATATCCATGAATATATAAAATAAAACCCCTTCATTTTTTATTTTTTATTTACATTTCTAATTTTCCATTTCGCCACCAACTGTTAGCGTCTATACTTTAGCATCTGTGTTATCGTCTATAACCACGGATAAATTTGTACCCAGGGTGACCCGGATCTGTCTATTGCAATAGCGAACCACAGTGCATCCAATGCGTAAATAACTACCTGGCTTAATTTAGATGTGAGTTTCTAACCTAGTAATTATGCGTCCTCTAGTGGAGTAGCCTTTTGACGCCCCTTAGCAGGACAGGTTAAGCATATTGATGACCTGACCAGATGTAGGTCACTGCGTTCCAATATAGGATGCAAGACTGCATGGAGGTAACCATCGCTAGCCCCTGAGAAACTTAACCTGAGGTCTCCCACACAGAGGTGTAGGTCATGGATATATGCATAAATAGCAACAACCAACAGTAATTCAGTTAAAAGTAAACATAAGAAAAGTAACCTGTTTAAATAGGAACACAAAGGGAAAGGACATCAAGCGTGGTGGTAGGCATAGTCACCCTGACTTCACCATTTAGCTGCTTGTGGACAGTGAGGACGGTTTACTCTCAGTAGGAGATCTGGCCATCTGCCACTTTCCCCGCAATTTAGCAGGGGATTTTCGGGATTGGACCAAAGCGTCCATTGATTGAAGAATGCTCCAATCTGCCAGCAATTTTGTTCCATGTTTCAGTTCAGGAATTACATGTGTCTTGCCATTTCTCCAGATAATGATAGGATATCCCCAGCGATAAGGTATATTGTGGTTTTGGAGCGTTTTGGTGATATTCACGAACTCCTTCCGCCTCGCCATGGTCGCTGCCGAGAGATCAGCAAATAAGCTGATGTGTTGATAGGGATCCAGCAGGGTAGTAATCTTTCTTGCTGCTGTCAGTAGCATGTCTTTGGTCTTTTAATATTGGAAGCGTACCACAGTGTCATTTGGTGTATCTGCCATGAAGCATGGAGGTCGAGGCAATCGGTGAACCCTGTCCATCAGCCACTGGTCGCCCTCCAGGCCTGGTAGGATCGCCTTGCAAAGAGTTGTGACATAATCCGTCAGGGACTCTTTGGAAATATTGTCCACTATGCCGTGAAATCGTTATTCCACCCGGCTCTGTCCTCTATATTGGCCATCTTTCTTTTAAGCAGTGTGTGCTTTTCAGTTAATTTCCTAACTGTGTCCACTAACTCATTGTGGGCCACGCAGAGTTCTTCTGTACGATTTTCTAGGTGGTCCGTCCAGTCACCAACGTCCGCAATTTTCTTTCTGAGATCTGTGTTAATATTTTTAAAATCCTCCTGAATTATGTGTCTGAGTTCTTGGAGCTTTATATGCAGTCTCCTTTCCATTACCAGGATATCAGGATAGTTCTGCACAGAATCCTCTGTTTCTGGCAGCCCCTCCGATGCTGGGGAGGAGGCTGCATGCTCGTCGCCATCTTGGATCAGCTTTCTTAGTGTGCCGTATCGGATCTGTGAGTTTCAACTGTTTTGAGGGCGCCATAGTTGGAACCCTGGCTGTAATATCTAGAGAGCTGCAGAATAGCAGGTATTCCGATCGCTGTCGGTTCATTTTTATTGCTGTTTTAGTCAGTTGAGACCATAAGCTCTTACTCCATGCATCCTGTCTCCACGCCCCCCTCTGCCCACCTCTCCTTTAAGGTAAGTATTGCCCTTTCTGAAAATGTTAAGGATTTACCCTGAAGGGTTAAAATGACAGGACCTCATCACCCAAACCACTTCATTCAGATGAAGTGGTCGGGGTGTCTTTAGTGGTCTTTAACCCTGCAATGAAAATGTCAATATTTTACTTAGAGTGGTTAAAACCACAGGGTCACTGCACCCAGACCACTTTGCTGAGATAAAGAGGTCTACGTGCCTTTAAACAGAATTTCTTACAATGTGTGAATAACTTACCTTTGTCCCACAGTTCAGTATCACATTACCAGTTTTAGTTACCTATAACATTCAAAACAAACAATATAAATACAGTAATGCACTTTTGCTGACTAGTAATTCTGCATATCTTAGAAAAGGGCAAAAACTCAGATGACTTTCAGCTTTGTGAATAGCTTTAAACCTAGTTAGCCATTTAAGGATATAAAACCCTTGAACCAAAGGAAATAGAACAAGGTCTGTCCTGATGGCTCTATTGAAAGGAGAAGCACAGTAAAAAGCAGGTACCTCTAGAATGTCTTGTTACAAATATGTAATGGGTGGACTAATTGCAATATAATGGGTGGGCTAACTTGTCTGGTAGTCCAATGATCATATTGCACTCCAGAATTTGTAAGTGCTGTATAAATGATGGTAATAATAATTTAATTGTAATCAATCCCTGCAAGAAATTTGCATAACAAAATGCTAAAAAAAAGCAGATACACTCAAACAGAAGACTGGGATACCTGGAAAGATATAATGGAAAATATAAGCTGAAAGAAGGTATAGATCTTATCCTCTAAACGGGGCGAAAAAACCCAGAATGATAAAATAGAGATAAACTATATATAAGTGACTCTCACTCTTACCAAAAAAGTAAAACGATAAAGTAAACTAGGCAAATAAGTACATAAATAAATAAAATTAGGGTTAGAGAGGGGAAGGACAAGGAGACTAGGGAGGGGGGTGGGAGGTAAATTAATAGGAATGCAAAATATTGATGATGACAAAAGTACCATGGCCTGAAATATAGAAGCACTAGCATACTATATAAGGCCGGTACCTGTCTGAAAGAAGAAGAAAAAAAAAGCAGCATGGTTGGATAACCTATGGGTCAGGAATAACATGATACATTTGGAACAGTAAGACAAGTAGATGATCCACGTTCTCAGCTTAAAAAAAGTCACCATAAAAACAAAACAAAATCTAAAAGCATGATATCCAATTGGAGAGTGGAGTGTTGTTGTATCGTTAATTGTATGTTTTAAAAAACAAAAACTTTGTAATCCTTTAAACAGCGTCCAAAAATTAAGAGGGTAACCCTCTTAAATGTACAAATGCAATATATATATATACATACATACATATACACAAAATACAACAAGCTAAACCTATACAGTGAGGGATTGTACAGAGAAGGGTTAACCTGGGAGTTATCAAGGCAAACCACTAGTGAAAAATGTAGAAATATGTGTGCTGACATGCTACCACCTAGCCCACCTAGCAGCCAGGAACTACTATTGTTACAAAGTTAAACTGTTATTAGCTGCCTATCAAATCTAGAAACAGTAGCTATAGTATAATGAATAAAATTATCTTTGAATTACATAATTGAGGTTTATGTGAATTCTGTAACCCTTTTGAACTTCAAGACTTTTCTAAGGTGCAAAGAACAAGACCTATTGAAGCGATCTAACTACACTATAATAAATACCTGTTACACTGGTAGGTTTTTTCACTATTGTGAGGAATCAAGGTGTGTGTATGTTGTACTGGTGTTTGACTGCTTGGATGCACATACACTACCACATACATACATACAGGGCCGGCCTTAGGCAATTAGGCGCCCTGTGCAAAAAGTCTTCACGGCGCCCCCCCCACCTCCCACCAAGTTGCCTGAATACAGTAACACACACAGGCACCGGGGACGTGTGTATCACGAGGCAAACAAGGCATCTGCCTTGGGCGCCACTTTGCAGGGGGCGGCAAAAAAAAGCATCCCTCCAAACCCCCAGGCAGATCCCTTGCTTGCCTCGCATCCTGGGGGGCTCAAGAGCTGACCGGCTGGCCACTTTTGAGCCCCCCCAAGGCTGGCAGCGGGCAGCGAAGGAGCATACTCACCTGAGCTCTTCCTGCTCAGCTTCCTCTGCGCCGCTTAATGAAGCCGGGAGCCAGAATATGACGTCAGTCCGGCTCCCGGCATCACTAAGCGCTGCTTACTCAGCCTGTGCGCCCCCTGCCTGCCTGCCCAGCAGCCACACTGGACTGCTGGTAAGAAATCCACTCCAGCTTTCCCAGGGAGGCTGGGTGGATTTAAAATAAATGTAAAAAATATTAGTTTGTGAGTGTTAGTGGAAATGTCTGTGTGTGTGTCTGTGAGTGTTTATTTTGAAGTGAATGTGTGTGTGTGTGTGTGTGTCTGTAAGTGTGTAATTGTGTGTGTCTGTAAGTGAATGTGTGTGTGTCTGTGAGTGAATGTGTGTGTTGGTCAGTGAGTGTATATGTGTCAGTCAGTGAGTGTGTATGTGTCAGTCAGTGAGTGTGTATGTGTCAGTCAGTGAGTGTGTATGTGTCGTCAGTGAGTGTGAGCGTCTGTCAGTCAAAGTGCGGCCTTGACAGGAAGGGGTGGGGGAAATTTAAACTCGGTTACAGGCATGTACACACACACTCAGTTAAAGGCAGTCACACATACAGGCAACAGGCACAAACAATGGCACAGCTACAGCGACACACACAGACAGACAGTCACATAGGCAGTCACACACACAGACAGACACACAGTAACACACACATAGACAGTTATACACACACAGGCAGGCAGTCACACAGATAGAAAGTCACACACAGACAGATAGTTACAGACAGACACACACAGGCAGGCAGGCAGTCACACACACAGGCAGTCACACACACAGACAGACAGTCACACACACACACAGTCACACAGACAGACAGTCTCACACACACGGGCAGTCACACAGACAGACAGTCACACAGACAGACAGTCACACACACAGGCAGTCACATACATGGGCAGTCACACAGACAGACAGTCACACTCACAGACAGACAGTCACACAGACAGACAGTCACACACACAGGCAGTCACATACATGGGCAGTCACACACACACACACACACACAAGGACAGGCAGTCACACAGACAGTCACACACACACACACACAGACAGTCACACGCACACAGGCAGGCAGTCACACACACACACTTACCTCTTTCCAGTGGATGCAGTTGGCTGATGGGGAAGCATCTTTCCCTCTTCCTGTACAGCAGGGGCTTCGGGAGGTATTAGCCCCGTCTCCGCCTCTCGATAAGCCCCGCCTCCGCCGCTCGGTAAACCCCGCCCCCTCTGCCGCGATTTTTTTTTTTTTAATAGACCCGGGTGGAGAATAATTAATCCTCCAGCCAGGTACCTCTTTTAGCTCCCCTGCACTCCGGCCATGAGTGAGCTGTGTCGGCCACAGGGCGCCCCCTGTTCCATGGCGCCCTGTGCGGTCGCACAGCTCGCACACCCCTAAGGCCGGCCCTGCATACATACATACATACTTACACAGATATACATGCACATTAACACAAATACATATAAATACACGACACATACACACAAATGCATATAGACACGATACATACACACACATAGATACACACTGATACATACACACACTGACACATACACATGCCTTAATACATGCATACACCGACATATACACACACACGCACCCTGACACACACAAACATTAACACATGCACACACCATAACCCAGATACACATACTGATATAAAAACACACACCCGGACAAACAGATAAACATACACAGATACACATACTGACACACAGATGTATGCACACACACAGACACAAGTGATATTTTTTATATCTCCAGCCACCCTCCTGTTAGCTTACCTTGTTTGTCCAGGAGTGTGGCTTGGAGTGCTGCTGGCTGGTGGGAGTGAGGGATCTGGAGCAGCTCCTGGAAAGCTCCTCTCCCCTCATGCTGCAGCTGCCTCCTCTCCCTCCCGCGCTGTCTCCCTGCATGACGTTGGGAGGCTGTCACTTCCTCCCTGCCGGCAGACACTACAGGGGCCCAGTCGCGGTCTTAAAGGACTGCGGCACCCTGCCGGACAGTTTGGGACCCGCTGATGTAGAGACAGACATTGATATGAATATCAAGTTCTCTAGACAGCACATCAGCCTAAGTATTTCGTAAACCAGGTCTTTAATTAATCAGTGATTAACCAATTAACCAGGTCTTTAATTATATAACCAGTGATTATATAATAAAAGCAGGACAAAAAAAGGGACTACTTAGTCTGCCTGGCGGGAAAATGTTTGACATAAATTATGTTCATAATCAGTTCTGTAGAACTTTCCAACCAGTGAGCTAGAGAGCTAGAATGATGGCCACGAGCTCTCCATTGCTTTAAACGCTAACACCACATACAAACACATCCCTACATTCACACAAACACACTAAATGCAAACACATGCTTACATTCAAACACACAAATACTGCTCAGAGCTAAATGTAACCCTGCTAGGATGGGGATATGGTACATCCCCAGCTGGCAATGAATTGTGGGAGTTGTATGACAGATGAAGATCTACCTTTTGGGCCCCTAAAAAGTCCCTCTCTACTTTTGTTCCACCGCTGCTTTGGGGTGAAAGGAGTTATTGCCTGCCAGGAAGTGAAGGGGAGGCCTGCTCCAGGGAGCCCAAGAAAATACTTGCCTAGGGTCCATTCAATAGTAATGATGGGCCCTTATCTTCCCTTTATAAAAAGGAGCATACCTGCTGTGTACTGTCTCTGTTTCCTAGTCCAGGAGAACTCTGCAGGAGAGAGCAGTAAGGGATTTTACTTCAAATCACCGCAATCCACATCTCGCCTCACACAGAGCATTGCAGAGGAAGTCATAAAGGAGAATGGCACAGAGAGAGAAGGCTCACTGCCAGATATTACTCAGAAGGTGGAGGGGACACTTACAATATGACATGATACAATATGCAACCTATCGCTAGACTATCCCTCATCTCCTCACTCAGCCAGAGCATGGTTGCCTCAGACCCTCGATTCATGATGGATGTGCGCGAGTGGTCAGTCTGCCCCGCCTGTCAGTGGTTTTAATGTTGTGACTGATCAGTGTATTGCATTAACTGTGCTCTGCCAATAAAATGCTTCTCTGTGAGAGGTATTAGATACATTTGGCATTACCACTAGGGTTGCTACCTGGCCAGTATTTGAGGCTGTGTGGCTGATGCCGGTATTGGAAATATACCGACAATGCTACTGTTGGTATTTTTACGTGAGGAGAATGATCTGCAATACTAGTACCTGCCACCAGGGTGTGTAGTGTTCCCAGGCCCCAAGGAAGACTCTTGGTGTCTGAGCGGTGTGGCGAGGGCTTGGATAAGAATTCCCAGCATGTCCCTGCTCTCTCACAATCAGAACCCGCATAGGAGGAGCAAGGGGAAAATGACCTGAGTCAATAGAGCAGGAACATGTGTGTGTGTGTATGTGTATTCAGCAGTCTATGTGTTTGTTTGTGTGTGCGTGTATTCAGCAGTGTGCATGTGTATTCAGCAGTCTGTCTGTGTGTATGTATATTCAGCAGCCTTTGTGTATTTAGCAGCATTTCTGTGTGTATTCTGCAGTCTGTTATTCTATTCAGCAGGATGTGTGTGTCTTCATTAGTCTGTGTATGTGTATTCAGCAGTCTGTGTATGTGTGTGTTTGTATTTAGCAGCGTGTGTATATTCATACATGGGAGAATAGTGAGATGGGGGAATAATGAGATAAATAGAAGTGGAATATCCATCTCTGTTGATAAATGGCAGTCTGTGTGTTTGTGTGTGTATGTGTATTTGGTAGTGTGTGTGTATTTAGCAGTCTTTGTGTATGTATTTAGACATCTGTGTCTGTGTGTATATATTCAGCAGTCTATGTGTGTGTATTCAGCAGTCTGTGTATGTGTGTGTTTGTATTTAGCAGCATGTGTATGTTTTCAGCAGTCAGATGGGAGAATGGTGAGAGAAATAGAACTGGCATGTGTGTGTATTCAGCAGTCTGTGTGTGTAGGTGTAGTCGGCAGTGCATGTATTCAGCACTGTGTGTGTATTCAGCAGTCTGTGTGTGTGTATTCAGCAGTCTGTGTGTGTATTCAGCAGTCTGTGTGTGTATTCAGCAGTCTGTGTATGTGTATTCAGCAATCTGTGTATGTGTATTCGGCAATCTGTGTATGTGTGTGTGTATTCAGCAGTCTGCGTGTGTGTATTTAGCAGTCTGTATGTGTGTTTGTGTGTGTTTAGCAGTCTGTGCATTTGTGTTTGTGTGTATATATTCAGCAGACAAATGAGAGAATGGTGGGAGAAATAGAACCAGAATATCTATCTCTGTTAATAAATGGCATGTTCATGCGGTGTTATATATTATATACACACAATAACATACACAGACATAGTAGACACATGCTCAGACAACAGCGTGCACACACGATTATACACACTACTGTACACATAATCATTTAGACCAGTGGTAGTCAACCTTTTTCTTCCTACCGCCCACTAATGCATCTTTCTTGATGGAAAAATTTCCTTACCGCCCACCAGTTTTCGCGCAAGTGCAGAATATTTTTTTTAAAAGGAGGGCGTTTTAAAAAATAAATAAATGTACGTACATTTATCTTTTTATTTCTACTTAATGCATGTTTATAATGTTTTTAACTTTATAAAGTTTAATGAGAAAACAATAAAGTAAATTGAAATTACCTTTACTAGTGATTAATGAGATCCTTGAGGTTGATGCTGCGAGACTAAATATTTGATATCTGGTTCGATTTTCGTAAGGAACAAATGAAGGTCTCCTCTTTCGGTGATATTCAGACGACTTCTCTGTTTGCGCATAATATGATTTCTCATCTGTGCGTCAGCTCTCCTCCTTCCCCTCCTCAATTCCCCTCCCCACCTTTTTTTTTCTTCCTTTTTTCTATTTTTTAACCTTACTTATAGCAATGCCCAGTAGGAAGGCTGAGCTAGGTAGCCCACTTACTATAGCCCACTATAACAGACAGGCACACATACAGACACACATACAAGACACACATACAGACACACACACACACAAGACACACATACACACATACAAAGACACATACATACAAACAGACAGGCACACACACACACACGACACATACATACAAACATACAGGCACACATACAGACACACACACACACACAGACATGCACACATACACACACATAAAACATACTTACAAAGACACACACACATACACAAGGCATACATACATACACATACATAAGACACACATACATACAAAGACACATACACACACAACACATACATACAAAGACAAGACACACATACACACACGACATACATACAAAGACACATAAATAAGACACACATACATACAAAGACACATACACACACATACAGACACACACACACACACAAAACATACATACAAAGACACACACACACACACACAACATACATACAAAGACACACACACATTATATTTAAGTCACCCTCCTGTTTCCTACCTTTAAGGTGCAGGAGGGTGACATTCCCTGGGATCCAGTGGTGGCTCAAGTGGATGGGAGTCAGAGTTCCCACTCTGACTCCCTGGTCTTCCTCCCACGCGGCTCTCAGTGTTAGCTGGGAGGAGTGATGTGCAGTCACTTCCTCCCAGCTCTGTGATGTAATCAAAGGGGGCCCGGTCACGCTTGGACGGCGGCCCCAGCGGTTTGCTGCCTGGGCCGGGGCTGCAGATTGTGATGGCGGTACCCGGTCGCAGGGGTCCCGCCGGCTCGCACCCACCCGCCCGCCCACCCACACAATCTCTCCAAATGAGGAAATCCCTACCACCCAACAGGAATCCTGAAACGCCCACTAGTGGGTGGTAGGGACCAGGTTGACGACCCATGATTTAGACAGTATATACACACAGTCAGACAAAGTAAACACATTGCAAGTAGTTTATTAGTGATTTAGGGAATTTTCTTCTTTCAAATATTCTCATTCAGTTATGTACATTTGTGATGTCACGCATATATAGCTAATTATGCAAATTAGCATGGCCGGTATTTTTTTCCAAGAATGGGAGCAACACTAGTTATCATGCTGGCCGTGATAATTCATAATGTGAAGACCATATATTTTCAAATGTCTTAAGGGGGAAAAGTGTCTAGCAGATGTCGTTCGGAACAGCTTTTAGAGGTTAACTGTTGAATAAATAGGTCTTCTCAGATATCCTTCATTGTTTAAAAAAAAAAAAAAAAAAAGATTATGTTATGACATGAAGCTTGGTCTAAGAATTGTTATTGAACAAGGAATTAAGGTGCACATAGTCAATAAATACAAAATTTTTAAAGGTTAAATCAATCACACCTGAAAAATAAATAAATAAATAAATGTATATGTAATATATAGATATTATATTATAATGTTGCACAAAGGGCAAAGTTTCCTAGCAAAGAGTACAGCAATTAGAGGTGGGGCCATGATGAAATGTTGATGGGCGGTTCTTGGGAAACATGAGCTGGTCCAAATAAAAACCAACATTGGGCACCTGGCCTAAAGAATCACCTTTGCTTTACATGGGACATTCCTGCAGTAGAAAGACTGCAGACCAGACTGAAAATCAGGAAGAGCAGTGCACTCAGCTCTTCCTAAAGAAATATCAGGTTTGCATTTACTTTTATAGGTTTGATTTAACCCTTTCACATCTTTTTGTAGCCATGCAATGTGTGTGGGTCTCTAAACAATGCTATCTTCCGGTCCTGGGTTATGTAATAATGATTAACGTGCTAATTTTAAAACCTTTGATGGCAATATAATGAAAGGTATTGTTGTTTAGCCAGTTAATGTATTAGGACTTAGCAATATTTTTATCTCCACTGTTGTATTGAAGAGGTTAAAGCCCTAATAAATTGGTAATTGTGGATTCACCCAGGAATTCGAAAGAGTTGGAATAATTGATCTGGAGAGAAAATAACATATGGTTATTGTGGGCTAATATTTACAATTCTCTTGTGAATTAATAATTTCTAATTCAGTGAATGACAACGCCTGTGCTTACCCTTCAAATATGCCTTAACTTGTCTCGCATTCATTGGGTTGACAACTTTTTTTTTCTTGTATGGGAAATTTTCTAAATGTATATTCAATTCACATATAATATCTATATTATTACATTTAAGTCTCGTTAAGAGAATCTAATTTCTAGAGAAGATGTACACCTGTCAGCCTAATACCTGGGGAACGTGGGCATCATACCTTCCTATCACTGGTGGTAGCTGTAAGTTACTGGATACACATAAAAATACATTCATTTGAAAAATAAAATTTGGCCTAAAGTTTCTGATTGTCATTTGCTGAATACGGATCACATACCAGAGTTGCCATTTAGACTTATCGTTTACAATTCTCAGCTGAAGCACTGCAAAAGTTAACTTAGTTACCCAAGAAAACCAAATATGCAGTTTTGTTTTCATGTCCTCAATTTTAACTAAACATTAGCTACAGTTTTTGCTAACACTATTTTAAAAATGTTCATAGCTTGTTTATTTTCTTTTACATGCTTTACCAGTCAAAGTAAATAAATTAGTTAACAAATGAAAAAAAATGAGCTAAATCTAAAAGTACACTCCACGAGGGGTTAACCCAAAACCTAAGAAATCCAACACAAAAAAGAAAGGTTGGAGTGCACTATTATGGATATTGGGTTCTTGTTATGTTCTACAGCAGGGGTAGGCAACCTTTGGCACTGCAGATGTTTTGGACTACACCTCCCATGATGCTCTGCCAGCATTATGGCTGCAAGAGCATTGTGGGAGATTTACTCCACAGCATTTGGAGTGCCAAAGGTTGCCTACCCCTGCTTTACAGTACAAAGCTTAACGTTTATTCTTATTGTTAAAAGTAACATATTAACCTTTGAATGCTGCACATTTACAAAAATAATAATAAATGTGAAGTAGAATAAACATTAAAAATAAAGAAAAAAGGAGGACTATCGCCTAAATGTCACTATGAAGTGGCTCGCACTAGTCCCTAAATAATAAGTTATACTCTGTTAGTGCTACTAATAATGGGTTCCCTGTCTGTGACTTTGAGTGCACCTATCAGTAGATAAGATGTGTCCACATCCTATCAAACAAACAATTAAAATAATGCTAGCAATAAAACAAAGTAGATCCTGTCTAGATATATAGAATTACTGCTGCTCCTTATTGCAGTCTTGGAACTACTCTCGGAGGATGCCACCAGGCTCATCAGAGGGGACACTAACAGAGTATAACTTATTATTTATGGATTGGTGCTAGCCACTTTCTCTACTAATTTGGTCATATGTGTCACCAATATTTCCTCTACTTCATAGCGACATTTAGGCGATAGTCCCCCTTTTTCTTTTCTTTATTTGTAATGTTTATTCTACTTATTATAATTTATGTAAATGTGCACCATTCATGTTATATGTTACTCTGAACATATCATATATATATATATACACACACACACACACACACACACACTGCTCAAAACAATAAAGGGAACACACAAATAACATCCTAGATCTGAATGAATTAAATATTCTTCTGAAATACTTTGTTCTTTACATAGTTGAATGTGCTGACAACACAATCACACAAAAATTAAAAATGTAAATCAAAATTTTCAACCCATGGAGGTCTGGATTTGGAGTCACACTCAAAATTAAAGTGGAACACACTACAGGCTGATCCAACTTTGATGTAATTCAAAGTGAGGCTCAGTAGTGTGTGTGGCCTCCACATGCCTGTATAACCTCTCTACAATGCCTGTGCATGCTCCTGATGAGGTGCCAGATGGTCTCCGGAGGGATCTCCTTCAAGACCTGGACTAAAGCATCGGCCAACTCCAGGACAGTCTGTGGTGCAACGTGACGTTGGTAATGGAGCGAGACATGATGTCCCAGATGTGCTCAATTGGATTCAGGTCTGTGGACAGGCAGACCAGTCCATAGCATCAATGTCTTCGTCTTCCAGGAACTGCTGACACACTCCAACCACATGAGGTCTAGCATTGTCTTGCATTAAGAGGAACCCAGGGCCAACCGCACCAGCACAAGGGGTCTGAGGATCTAATCTCGGAACCTAATAGCAGTCAGGCTACCTCTGGCGAGCACATGGAGGGCTGTGCGGCCCCCCAAAGAAATGCCACCCTACACCATTACTGACCCACTGCCAAACCGGTCATGCTGGAGGATGTTGCAGGCAGCAGAACGTTCTCCACGGCGTCTCCAGACTCTGTCACTTCTGTCACATGTGCTCAGTATGAACCTGCTTTCATCTGTGAAGAGCACAGGGTACCAGTGGCGAATTTGCCAATCTTGGTGTTCTCTGGCAAATGCCAAACATCCCACCTGTGGACGTCAGGCCCTCATACCCCCCTCATGGAGTCTGTTTCTGACAGTTTGAGCAGACACTTGCACATGAATTTTGCAGGGCTCTGGAAGTGCTCCTCCTGTTCCTCCTTGCACAAAGGCGGAGGTAGCGGTCCTGCTGCTGGGTTGTTGCCCTCCTACGACCTCCTCCATGTCTCCTGATGTACTGGCCTGTCTCCTGGTAGCGCCTCCATGCTCTGGACACTACGCTGACAGACACAGCAAACCTTCTTGCCACAGCTCGCATTGATGTGCCATCCTGGATGAGCTGCACTACCTGAGCCACTTGTATGGGTTGTAGACTCTGTCTCATGCTACCACTAGAGTGAAAGCACTGCCAACATTCAAAAGTGACCAAAACATCAGCCAGGAAGCATAGGAACTGAGAAGTGGTCTGTGGTCACCACCTGCAGAACCACTCCTTTATTGGGGGTGTCTTGCTAATAGCCTATAATTTCCACCTGTTGTCTATCCCATTTGCACAACAGCATGTGAAATTGATTGTCACTCAGTATTGTTTCCTAAGTGGACAGTTTGATTTCACAGAAGTGTGATTGACTTGGAGTTACATTGTGTTGTTTAAGTGTTCCCTTTATTTTTTTGAGCAGTGTGTGTGTGTATGTATATATATATATATATATATATATATATATATATATATATATATATATTTGTGCTCGGAATTTAAATACGTGATGGATAGTAACTGTGAGCAAAGTTGGTTGTGGTGTGCCGAAACCAACGTACGAGTGGGCCTGTAAATAAAAGAGGGCCCACTAAGGATAATGTAGTTAAAACAGGGTGTAGGTGGGTGGGGACAATCAGCTGAGCGGCAGCGGTGAGTAGGGGCTGGGAGCTTAAGTAGGGACTTACTCCTCCCACAAATTCAGGCCTAATGGCCTTTCTACTTGTGCTCGGAATTTAAATACGTGATGGATAGTAACTGTGAGCAAAGTTGGTTGTGGTGTGCCGAAACCAACGTACGAGTGGGCCTGTAAATAAAAGAGGGCAAAAAGATAAATTCGAGAAAATACACACTTTATTGCATTTTACAAGACCAATTTTCTGAAAGCTTGGCGAAGCTCTTTCTCTGGTTGCGGAATATATGCGTTATATATGGAGGATTTCCATCGCCCGAGCCTTTTGATGATGTGGACCGGTGCGTTTGTGCTTGAGGCTGCTGAGGCGGCTCCTATGCGGAAGGAGTGCCCGGAGAATGCAGCCGGGTTGTGTCCGAGCTTAGATAACAGAGTTCTGACATGAGACATCAATTTTGCCGTGGTAAGCGGGTGCCCTTGTAATGTTAAGAGCGGAGAGTCTGGCAGGTGAATGTGAAGAGTTGACCGTAGTTGGTCGAGAACTTTCACCGGACACCAGGCATTATCAGTAGGGAAGAGAGGAATTATTGTAGGATGTATTGACCGGTTGGTTTTAGTGGTAGGGATAGAAAGGAGGTAGTGATCCTCTACCTTGGTGAGGTGTGAAGTTTTAAGGCATCGTGCGATATCTCCTTGACAAATCACTGTGAATTCTCTAGGTCTGAGAAAACCGTAGAAAGCGAGATATATGGCAGATTTTATCACTGTATTGGTGTGGCTATCAAATGGGGCTGTGTCAAGGAGATTGCTAAGTGACCTGAAGATAGGCCCGTCTATGGGTAATCTAGTGCTTGCGAGTGGTGGTGAAACCTTTGATATACCTTTCAATACCTTTTTTATGGGGTATGAAGACAAAAAGGGGGTGCTGTTAGGAAAATTGGTGAGGCTGTGGTGCTGAACCACGGTGAGGTAAAGTTTAATGGTGTTGTGTGACAGATTAAGGTGTAGGTGGCAGAAAGAGGCAAAAGACACCATGGTTTGGATAGAAAAGTCACCTTGTAGCCCGAATTCTGCAGTGAATTTGTTAAATATGTTAAGTGCCCTATTGTAAGTGATAGCAGTGTTGGGTGATAATGCTTGGTGAGTGAGTGATCTAGCGTGAAGCAAGAGTGTGCTTAATCCAATATTAGTTCGTGAAACCGTGGTGTCCTGGATGGCTGTTGGTGAGCTGCTGGGAGTGCCTGAGAAAATGCCTGGAATCGAGAACGAGAAAGAGCGTCAGCGGCGGTGTTGTGAATACCCGGGATGTGAGAACATACTAAGTGAAACTGATTAGATGCTGCCAGCCAGGTCAACTTGCGAATCAGCCGCATGATGGTCAGGGATGATGAGCGCCCTTTGTTAATGATATCGCAAGCTGCCGAGTTATCTGAGTAGCATTTTACTGCCTTGCCGGACCAGAGATGACCCCAGGTGTGTGCGGCCGCCACAATGGGGTAAATTTCAAATAGGGCTGAGGTCTCCCTGAATCCTGGCAAGGCATCAGTCTCAGTGGGCCAGTGGCCCCTAAACCAGTGGTTCCCAAAAATGGCTGCGAAACCGGTGTTGGCTGCTGCGTCTGTGTGGATGATGGGTGAAGAGGTGGAGAGAGGGGGGATAAACATGGAGATACCATTCCAGTCTTTCAAAAACTTCCCCCACATAGCCAAGTCAGCCTTGGCGTGGGGGTCCAAAGAAACTGTGCCGGAGTCCGGGACTCCATGGAGCAGGCAAAGAAGTCTGGAAATAAAAGACCTTCCCTGCGGAATGATGCGCATGGCGAAGTTCAGAGATCCAAGAAGGGACTAAAGTTCTCTCTGGTGCAAACGTCACTCCGCAGGAACGTGTCTATCTCCCCTCTCAATCGTGAAAGTTTGTCGTGTGGAAGGCTAGCTCTGAGTTTGACAGAATCGAGCTCTATGCCTAAAAAGGTCAACTTTGTGGTGGGTCCTATAGTTTTGGCTGGGGACAAAGGGACTCCCAGTGTGGAAAAAAGTGCGGTAGTACTATTGATTGCTGTGGGTGTTGATGACCCTGGCTCTATCAGTAGAAAGTCATCTAGATAGTGAATAACGGAGTGACACCTGATGACGCTCAGAAGCAGCCAGCATAGTGATTCTGCGAAAATGTCGAAAAGTTTGGGGCTGCTTCGAGAACCAAAAGTGAGTCGTGTTGAGAAGTAATAATATCCTCGCCATTTAACACCGTGTAAGTGCCAGAGTGAGGGGTGTATGGGCAGTAATTTAAAGGCGTTAGTGATGTCTGTTTTGCTGAGCCAGGGTCGATTACCAGATGTCATGATGGACTGTATGTCGTCGTTGATGGTGACGTACTGCAGAGAGAATTCGTCTGCTGGAATGAGTGCGTTTATGCTTGGAACAAAAGAGGAGTGCGGTGCCGATAAATCGATAATGAGACGCTTTTTATTAGAATATTTGTGAATAGCAATACCAATAGGGTTAGTGCGCCAGGAGGAAAACGGTGAAGAGGTGAAAGGACCGATCATGAAACAGTTTGTGGTTTCTGCGGAAATGAGAGTGTCTACAGCGACTGGGTCTAAACGTGCAGACTGGAGATTAGGACATTCTAGTGTACCTGGTGGAATGGCTATTATGCCTGTGTGAAACCCTTGTGAGAAACCTGTGGTGAGAAAATCCACTAAGTGCCCGCTGGGGTGAGACCTTAGATAAAAAACCAGGTTGTCGATATTTATGTCGGTTAGTCATTTGTTTGGTGACAACCTGGCTGGACACATGGTCTTGGTATGTGCCCTGAAACATATGGAGCAGATGTGCAATACCACACCTGTGCTTTACCTAAAAAGGAGATGGGCCTACCCAGCTTATCACGGAGACCACCCGCTGGCTTGTTGTGAGGGGTGAAAGAGGAGTGAGGTGTGAACGTGTGGTGAGGGGTGAGAGTGGAGGTGGTGGGATCTGGTTCGACGGGACATAAGTCCGCCATGTGGGATGTAGAATTACAGATGGCACAAGCCGGGGGCCTGAGTCCAGCGAAGTGGCGACAGAAAAGTTCAGTGTCCATCTGACCCCAGTTCATTCTAATGTTGAACTGCTTGAGATGGGTCGCCGCCTTCGCTGAAACTGACTTGTGGTAGTCATAGAAGGAAGAGCCCCCGTACTTGATGCCTGGATCCACTACCTTGTGGAGATAGAGATCTAGCTCTTCTCTCCTATGGGGATACACCGTGCAAATGACGTCGCGGTATATCCCAAAAGCTATCACAAACTGTGGGATAGACAATTTTTTATTAAGCCTGGGATCCCTCATTTTAAGCACAACAGAAATGTCACCATAATTGTATGCCTTGTTCTCAAGTACATCCTGAGAGGCTATGAGTAAAGACACCAGACACACATCCTTCCCATCAAGGATATCTTTCCTGATAGAATCTGGGACGGAGTGTGCTGGTGACTCGAAAGGTGTGATGGCTGTGCCAGGTGCTGGAGGGGGGAGTATAGAGGGACATGAAGGTATGGCAGGTACAGCCGTGGTAGAGACTGGGACTACGGTGTTAGTACCTGAGGAGGAGATGGCGCTCTCCACTTTAGACAGCCTGCTATTGAGGGCCTGTAGATTGGCCAAGATATCTGCCAGGGTATCCTGGGTGGCCGTGCTGTTACTTGGTGGTTGTCCTTGAGAGCTAGTTCCAGGCCGAGGCTCGGGGACTTGGTGGGTAAGCAGCCTGTAAAGTTCTGCCTTTCTAGCTGTGGCCGGAAAGGGGATTCCCCTGAGCCTAAGCTCGGCTGTGATTTTGGGAATAGTCCATGCTCTCAAGGACGTGGGGGTTGAAAGAGTGAGTGATTCGCCTGGAGACACGGGTCTGATTGGCGTGAATGGTGTTTCTTCTGTCAGTTCTTCGGTTGGAATTGGTTCTTGGGACATTCTAAAAGGAATGATTATGTGAAAGATATATTAGAAGGGGAGTGAGGTAAGAAGGGGGGGTATGGGGAGTGGTGTGTCTTGAAGAACTGGACTTTAATGCTAGATGCCGAGGCGAAAAACTTAACTATTGAATGACTGGATAGGTGAGGCCCTGCTAATGCCAAGTGGCGGTGAGAGGCTCTACCTATGATTTGGCTTATGACGTAGGTGCCACAGACGTGGTGGCTGGATGTTGGCCTCTCGGTGACGATAAGAGAAATCAAAACGTGTGGCCGTGACAGGTGAGGCCCTAACTAGAGCCCTGTAGTAAGGCATGCAAGGCTTATAACTATGATTTGGGCGTGGGGCCGTACCTCCGTGTTGAGGTGGGGTGGGGGTGGTAGGCCTCGCGGGATCAGATTTCCTGATAGGGTGGGCTAAGGCATTAGCCTGAGCCGTATAGCCAGTTCGATAGTATGCTAAAGGGTAAAGTTAGAGGACTGGAGTGGTGTGTGGATACTAACCTTGACTGGTCGCAAATGGTATCTGGAGCCTCCTGGTAAGTGTAGAGAGTCTTGTCTTAAATGTTGTCTTTGAGGAAGAATCCTGGGGGTTTAAGACAGATGTTGATGTGTTTATACGTAATGTGATGTTGTATGAATAGTATAGGGAGAAGGTTTGTTAGGGGCACGACGTGAGATCCTGCATTGAGGGATCTGGGAGGTTTAGGTGTAGGAATGGGATGATTTTGGATATGAGTGAGAAGGCAGAATGAGGCCTTGGGGTAGCGAATGAACGTACGTGAGTAAGGATGTAAGTACCTGAAGGTATGGCTGAGTACCGGGTCAGGTTTTTGGTGTCTTCTGAGCCTGATGGCCGTATGACCGAAAGTCTGTGTGGACAAGTAGTAAAGAGATAACGTATCCTGGGCGTAAGCCTGAGGGAAGGTAGTAATGGAGTTGAGACCGCGTGAGGTCTAGTATTGAAAAGAGAGTGAACTATACCTTTTGTTTAAAGTACAGAGATTGTTAAATCGTGGCAGGTTAACTGCGTAGAAACGGTGGAAGCTTAGAATAGTACAGGATCTAAGGGTTTAACCAAGACAAATTTCCTATTTAGCAATAGATGTGAAGATAATTGAGAAAACCTGATAAATCAAGGTGATAATACCTGTTCCTGTAATAAAAGGACCTTGAAATAACAACTTTAATGCAGAAAAGCAAGAGACCGATGCAATCTGTAAAAGCCAAAAATGTGACAGCGTGATTTATGTGCAAGGAATAGTACGGATTATGTGTAAAGGGTATAACTTGTAAATAGTGTTTAAATGACTTATCTGAGTGTTATTTGGAAAGAATGGTATAGCTTGAATTTAGATACATATGAAGTTAAGAACCGTGGTGAACATTATGTTTATTACAGAAAAATACTTAAATGGTTTAACAAGGTAGGAAAACACAGGGCTGGTAGTTAACCATATAATGTAACCGCAAACTGATATGAAGGAATAAATAATAGTAGGACTGTGATTAGAACTTATGCATGCTTAGTTTAAAAGAATAGAAATAACCGAATGTAAATTAGCAAGATGGTGTTTGTGAATTTAACCATACGAATAGGTTAGTGCTGAAATAACCGAACGGAAAAAGTGAATACAGATAATAATGAGCAAAAACATGAAATATTCATTCGGTTGTTTCCGTACGAAAATGCATTAAATGATAGCGAAATGAGCCGAACGTTCGTGCGTTTTTTGGCGCGAATGGAGATATTAACGAAAAGCGTGTATTCGTGAAAATGCGAAAGAGGGAGCCTACCCCTACGTTTTTAGGCCCGAACGGCGGGTAAATAGCGAACGCTAATTCCCACGCCTTGCTTACGTGAACGCGCCGGTCTCGTGACCGGAAGTCGGGTACCTCGACCGGAGGGAAATGGAGTGGAAGGACCTCGGACGGACGGAGGATTGCACAGGGCGACTGGCTGCTGGAAACAGGTACAGTTCTGGCGGGAAGCTGGACCGGAAGTGCTGGTTGCTAAGGACAATCAGCTGAGCGGCAGCGGTGAGTAGGGGCTGGGAGCTTAAGTAGGGGACTTACTCCTCCCACAAATTCAGGCCTAATGGCCTTTCTACACATATATATATATATATATATATATATATATATATATATATATATATATATATATATATATATATATATATATATATATATATATATAAAAAATATGTGCGCTCCTAGAAATATTGAAATAACACTTAAAGTACAAACGTATATTTAATAGATAAAAGATCTATAAATCAATCATAACAAAAAATAAAAATATATAAAAACATGACTAAATCAATCTGTTGCTAAAAGGTAAACAACAAAATGAAAAATCAATGAATAAGCAAATCCTGACAGATAATGAAGCCAGAGTAAACACCTGACAGATACTAAAGCTACAATATGTGAAACAAAGTATCTGGAGGAGTAACAAATGCTAGCAGTGTGATACAAATAAAATAAGCATCAAATAAACATGATAAAAGTACCTTGCCTCGGTGGGGGCCCCCACCGAGGTACAAATGGAGAGAGATAGTAGTGGCCAAAATAGGATCCGTCAAGGGAGGACAGACTGTTGCACCGCGGTCGGGATCTTAAAAAAAAAAAAAGACCGCAGTGTAGATGGAAAACAATTTTTCCCTACTTAAACCCTGTCAGCCCCTACTCACCTGTCAGCGACATTGCCGGAAGAGCTTTGTTTACTTCCGGTTCACATGTTCCCGACGTCATTTCTGCCCGCCGGCAGTGTTTGGGGTCGCAAGGTTGAGCCAGGGAACGTGTTCGCGGCTAGGTCCTGCTGCCATCGGGTGCTGTATCCAGGAGGAGTAAGAACCGTGAGTGGTAGCTTAGAAACCTTAAACCAGGGACCCCCCTCCGTCTCTCCGGGGCCCCAGCAATGGGCGGCTAACTTACTCGCCCTCGCACAGAGT
This sequence comes from Pelobates cultripes, assembly GCA_933207985.1. Lineage (NCBI taxonomy): Eukaryota > Metazoa > Chordata > Amphibia > Anura > Pelobatidae > Pelobates > Pelobates cultripes. Next base: position 26,786,543 of record OW240913.1, on the reverse strand, counting down.
ACTCGACCCATACGTACATACAGTACACATTAGGGTATTATATACAGGGGGTGATATATTATATATATATATATATATTATATAGAGGGAGTCCATATCTCTCGGTGCCCAGTCCATTTACCAGCTCCCTCTCTCTCTCGGACGCACGCTTTTCCTTCCTGCCAACTTATAAGCGAGTGCACGACACGGTGCACAATCTACCACCACGCCACTGGCACAGTTTATGACTTCACGTAACTCTCCACCGCCATCTTGGTTGCTGGCAGTTCAGACACACTGTACATAGTGATGTCATTAACATGAAATTTTCGGTTCGCGAACGGCGAACGCGAATTTCGGCAAATGTTCGCGAACCCGGCGAACCGCCATAGACTTCAATAGGCAGGCGAATTTTAAAACACACAGGGACTCTTTCTGGCCACAATAGTGATGGAAAAGTTGTTTCAAGGGGACTAACACCTGGACTGTGGCATGCAAACTCCGATCCGTGCCTGCATCTTGCAGCCGCTTAGTAGATAACTCCCTAATTCCCACGGTATTAGAGAGCTATCTACTAAAAGGCTGAAAGACCTAAATTGGTCTTTCAGCCACATTTACTAATACTAAGTAAAGATTACTTAGTATTAGTAAATTCTGCCCCTACTCGCTATGCAGCGTGTAGGGGCATGTCTAGTAAGCAGTGAGCAGCCAGTGGCTGCTCACTGTAAAAAAAACAAAAACAATAAAAAACCTATTGCCCCCACCCCTGTGCAACGGGTGGGGGCCATAAATTACAATGGGGGGGAGGACCTACTGTCCTCCCCCCCGGCCCCC
>OW240913.1:26638006-26785630 GCA_933207985.1 Pelobates cultripes | reverse complement strand
TTTTATCTGTCCTTTCTAGTATGCATTTTGTGATCACTAATTAATGCAGGAATTGTTATACAAATAGATAAATGTATTTTACTAAAAAAACTGTTATATTTTGTTTTAGTTCAATCTGGTAACAAGCATAAATCCACAAGTCACACATGTAAACCTGTTGGATATAACATTTATAAAATTTTGTCGGTCCCACTCACTACTCACTAACGTTCATCACTCCAGCTCTTGTGGCATTGATAATTAAAATGGTACTCTGTATGTAAGTTTAGATGTAAAGTAGCTTTTGATTTGTGGTTATTTACGGGTCGTTACATCCTGCTTTTGTTTTAACGTTCGTTCAACATTTTACTTACACCGGGCTTAATACAATAGTACTTATTTGGAATCTTTTTACCAATTCGCCTCCTTGTGGTTTTAAAATTATCGGTCAGTAATTTTCTTTTAGGCATAACAATCTTTTATATTTGCATATATATGTTTCTTTGTTCTGTACCCTCATTTGGGGTATTTTGGTTGTTGGTTTTAACTCCAGGTAAATCACTGTCATAGCAGTAGTGGTTAATTCCGGTCATAAAACACTGGGGAAATCATTCACCATTAGGTCAGTTATAGGGTATTACTATATTGCTCTGTATAACTTATCGCATACTTTCCTTGTTTTATTGTACAAATTATTAAAGCCCGGTCTTGTGCATTTGATTTTGCTAGCTAGGCTGTTCAGTATTACGGAGATGACATTTATATACATGATATATTGTTTTCTCCCCTCTGTTAACATAATACTATCACCGACACGGTTGCAAACTGGCCTTATTGGTCATAAGCAAACGGATGATCACCCTGCTAAATCTTCTTATCGTTTTCTACGTATAGGGTTAGTATCCAACCTTTTGCTTGGCGGGACAATTTTCTATGATTTCACCAGGAGGTTAGGTTATAACCTAAATCTATGACATGTTTTAGGTCCAAGCAAGGATTATTCTGTCTGCTACCATACATGTCACACAAGCAATCATCAGGTATGTTAACTGTTTAAACCCAGGCAGGATCACAAATAGGTTTGAGCTCTTGACAAATTAGGTATGGTCCCATAGGCCTCTTCGCCTATAAGTCAAGTGGTCCCGCAAGGCATACTCTTAGACCTGCTGCTCAGAGGTTCGTGCCCAATCGTCCCAATACATAGTTATAGCCTTGCATCAAGTCATAGTTAGGGCCTCATCCATCATGGCCAATCGTTTTACATTCTTTTACTTATCACTGAGAGGCCAACACCCCGCCACCCACCTCAGTGGCACAAAGGCCCCACAAGCCAAATCATAGGTAGAGCCTCTCATAGCCACATAGACATAGCATGTCTAACGCTTCTACACAAGAAGATTATCTGTCGGTCGCCAGCACCCCACTCAGATCAGGTTCACAGAGACGACCCAATCCACCAAGTTCAGCTTCCAGCTATCGTTCCTGGACTCTCTCTAAAATAATAAACTAAAAAAACGAAAGAAAAAACCTCCAAAGAAAAGTGGAGATCTCAGGCTGGCAATATTGTAAATAGACAATGGATGTGGAGATGTACTTAAAAATTCTTAGTGGTTATAGTTACCATCAATATGGGGAACAGCATTTAATCATGCTGATTAGTGTCTTGTCAGCCATAAATAAATAAAATATGGACAAATGTCTTTATTAGATTCTTGTTAACCGGCAACTCTAAATCACAATCCCCCTGTATGGTCTAAAAAGGACTGAAATAAGATTGCCAGCGGGCGGAAAAGAAAATAAATACCCCTTTTCTGAATATATAGATGTAGGCTGAAAAATAAAGTAAAAAGTCTGCAGAGAGGCGGCTACCCTAATATCTATGAAAAACACACAAAGACACTTCATTAGTTTCTATGGAGAACTGAGAACAGAGGAAAGTAGCTGGCACATTTTCCTGCCCGAATGGGACTTAGTCTCTGCGGCTGCAAAATCATTGTGGGAGAAGGTAGGGCTCAACGGTGTTCGCGGAAATGTGTAGCAGATTTTAGTTCCATGAATTTGGCTACACATACCGCTGACCTCGTGCGAATGAACAAAGATGGCCGCCGCCACGTGTTCGGCAAACGAACAAAGGCCACCCAGCATTGTCAATTAAGCTGCGGTTAACCGCAGTTTCTGGGAGGTAAATTGCCGACACACTCCCAATACAGGTGGTCCGCCTGTGTGGTACTTGGTTCAGTAAGCCCACTTAAGTGGGAAATAGCTAGGCACAAAGGGTTTGAACCAGGTCTAGGGACACAGGGGACACCGTCTTAAAGGGGCAGTGTCCCAAACAAGTCTGGGGACAGTCTTAAAGGGGCAGTGTCCCAATTTCCCTATGCCCCAAAAAGGTGCTTAAAGGGCCAGCACCAGTCCCATAAAACGTACATAAGCCCCAATATGCCCACCGACTGTCTTAAAGGGCCATACACACCCAATAAAAGTCCATACGTTTTCACAATCTCCCCGGGGCCATAGTCTAAAGGCAGCAGACGGGCAACCAGGCTTCTCCAGTGCATAGTGGCGAGGTTGGTTCTGCCACAATGTGACAGAACCGTCTGTCTGTGGATTGTGTTTATTCTCCCTCCGTTCGTCTGTTTGTTCGGTTGTTTCCTTGCCTGTACAGTCCCCGTGTGTTCCCTTGCTATTTCCAGAAAGACACACGTAGGCACGACCACCGGGAAGCTGGCGTGTGCCGCCAATTGACCTCCCCGTAGCTAGCGTGTGCCGTCAATTGACCACCCAGTAGCTGCGGTTAACCGCAGCTTAATTGACTGTTACCAGGTGGTCGTGGTTACACATGGCGGCCGCACAGTGGTGGCATTCTAACGCTCCCGTACAGCCAGCGATGTTCAGCCCAGCCTCAGTGAACTAAAAGCGGACACTTTTACTCACGAACACCGCTGAGCCGCCAGCCTTCCCTGCTTCTAGCTACGGTTGTATTGCCGAATGCCGGAGCAATCGGGACTTTTTATTTAATAAATGTTGTCCGCCTATTCGTGTAATAAAAGACTTTGGCTCCATGGCAATTGAACTGTATTTGTGTGGTCTGAGCGCCATTCAGTAATAATGTGCGCTCAGACCTAAGCTATCTGGGGATGTGTATATGTACATGTATATGTAACACCGTTCCTGTGGAACTCGCTTCCCTCCTCCATTAAAAACCCACTTCTTCATAAAAGCGTATCAGTTAAACTGTTAATAGCTCCTGACTGATTCCTCTTCTGCAACTGTCACTAGTCTAATACTATCCTTTCCTTTTTGTGTAATTTTACCCCACACCCTCTAGCATGTAAGCTCATTGAGCAGGACCCTCAACCCCTCCTGTTCCTGTGTGTCCAACTTGTCTGGTTACAACTACATGTCTGTTTGCCCACCCATTGTAAAGCGCTGCGGAATTTGATGGCGCTATATAAATAACATAATAAAAATAATAATAATATGTTTTATGTATCATTCGTGACATTGTGTATTTTATTGCATTTACCTCTCCTGTTGTCACCTCGTGGGTAATGGCAATTTGCCTCTGTCCTGGGAGATAATTGAATTACTTCCCAATTATGCCCAAGACAGAGAGGCAGGAACGCAGTGTATCCTGGGAATGTTTTACCCCTTGTATGTCTGTCATTGATATGTGTCTGTCCCTTGTCACAGTCTTCCAACTGGTCCCCTAGGGGAGTGTCCACCAGGTGGGAGACCTGCATAAATACTGGGCATGTAGCCCTCAATAAATCAGAATCCTGTTTTACCCTAAATACGGAGCATGGTCTCGTGACTGGGGGGATTGCTACTGTGGAATATTCTTTTGCCTGTTCCAGGAGAGAAGGATTTCGTATGTTTCCCATTCGGTGGGTTCGTGAGCTGCTGTTCCCTTGTAAAGGTGAATCCCTTAATCGGTATTAACCCTCACTACACTGGTTTATACCGTAACAGAACGTGTCCACAAAAGAGTTTGTTATTCCTTGCCAGTATCAGGTGGTTACACGTCGCCTTCGAAATCTGAAATCGGTAGGTGTATTTCCGGGCGATGTGCGTTAACAACTGCCTTGGGAAGGCAGTGGGGACGGATGGCGCGGTTGTCACCTTTCGGGATCATACCCAAGGAAAATCCTGGTACGTTGCTATTGACAAGGCCTTCAGCTCGGTGTTGTATGCATCATTTGATCAGAGTTGGTTCGGCGCACAGGAAAAGACGCCGTTGCTATCCATGGTGGATGCGGAAGTGGCTGGTCAGTAATTGCCCATTCATACAGATTTACACTGATTGCTGGGCTGTTGTTGAGGGGGAGTGGTTTGTCGATTAATGTCTACTGATGGAGTGTTCCGTCACATGTGCGTACTTTGGACAATTCATGGATGGGGTTGAGCAGAGTATGGAGTTTGGGGTGTATTTTATTAGCTAAGAGGGGCGGGAAATGGCTGGATAAGTGGTCTGCCAACTCACTTTGTCACAATCTGTTGTTTAGAATTTTCCATTGGGGGTGGCATTAGCTTTGGGCGTCCCCTGTGGCAGGCCAGAAAGGTTCTATTCTTTACCGGCAACATGTCTGTTGTTGAGGCTGGTAATGGTTTATCTGCGTATTTTATTCCTGTCATTCGGCTCCTTCCCCGTTTCATTTTTTTTGCTGGCAATTTAAGGTGTGTTCCATGCGCATCAGGTGCCCGGTTTACGGAATGTGGTAGCTTCTTCACTTTCTGGCATTCCGGGGAAGCGGTTTTGGGAGGTGGCCCTGGGCGTGCAGGAGGAGGGTGTGCCGTGTATGCAGATGTGTGGTAGCTTGCTTGATCTTGCTTGAAGGACTCATAAGAGTGTAGTTGGTGACAGCCAGCTCAGACGGCCTACATTAAGGTTTGTAACGACTGGGACAGTACAGAGGCAACATTTTTGATGTGGTTCCTTTGGTGGTTCTTTCTTGCTAGGACGTCCCGGTCTGGGACTGGACATAATGACGAATTTGGGTTTTCCGGTTTACGCTTAATGGTGGGAAGGTGTTAACTAAATCTTTCCTTGTGTGTCAGTCTATTAAAAGATTTTCAGTGATGGAGGTCATCCCGAGATTGGCACCGACCCGTATCTTTTGGAATCTGCAAAAGTTTTGCTGGGTGCCCTTCTTGGTGCTTGTTTTCGGGGTATAGACCTGTGTGGTTTTCATTGGGAAAGGTTACGCTTTTCTGTACTGCAGTTGGTGGTGTGCTCAGTGTATTGTATGGTGGTTTTTCGGTCAGTACGTGGGGGGATGATCTGGACCAAACAAGATGGGTGTTGGGAATCTGTTCAAGGCATGTGTGAGGCCCAGCAATTTAGTCAGATATTGGTTGGGGGGGTGGTTATTTCTGTTAATTGTTAACTTGTTTTTCTCCCATATGTGGACTGCTTGGTTGCTAAAATGCTTGTATGTGAATGGGGCACGCAGTTCGTCATCGTGACATTCAGCTATTTAGGCTATCTGTGCTCATTAGAGCATTGGAGAAACTTGTATGGTTGGTTCAAGGGGGGACAGTTTTTAAGGGGATTAGTGAGGGGGCAAGTTCCTATTGTAGTTTTGATTCATGCTGGAGGGTATGACTTGGGTCTGGTTTATTTACCGGGCTGCGAACAAGGATTTAGACGGGCTGAGGCAGTTGATCCCTGACGTGGTTGTCATATGGTCCGAGATGGTCCCACGGTTACAATGGCATCATGTCATGGATACCTGGGCAGTGGCTGAGATCAGAGGAAGTTGACAGTGCCAAACAGGGGATTTGAACTCTGGACTCTTTCTGTCTTGCCTCTGGGCCACACTTCAGTTTTTGTTTCTGCCTATGTTTATCCTCACCTTGTCTCCATCACTGGTGGCTGGACTTTTCCTGTGGCTGCTCCTGTCTATCTAAGCCCACCTGAAGCAGATCATTATTAGCTGGTTATACTAGCACTGCCTCGCCCTGGGAACTTAGTCTATAAGCAACAGGAAACAATGAACTGACAGACTTGGCTTGTGCACCCTTCTTCTGGATCCTCGTTATTGCCTGTTTGCTACCTGCCCTTACCTTTGGAACCGTGTCTGACTACTCTTCTGGATTTGATCAAGTCTGTACTAAGAATTGGAACACCTTTCATGCACAGCCCCAGTGCACAGATTTACAGTCCTAGTGGTTTCTAACCTTATCACCTTGGACTGTGTATATCTGCAAGAGTGAGCACAAATCTCTGCCTACCGGAGTCCCAACTAAGGTAAACCTTGACAAGTTGCTGGTTACGTATGTTAGATAGGTGGGCACAGAGAACCGGATGCTTAGCTTTGGGGTTAGTACCAGTCTTTCAGACGTTGGTATGCATTTTGTTGCTAGGGTTTCAAAAGGCTTTGCTTCGTGTGTTGTTTGGTAGGGGGTGCTCAGGTAGTTCGAGGAGTCAAGCTCTGAGCTGTTGCAGGAATGGATAGACAAGTTGGGGTGTAGGTCGTTTGTCCAGATCTAAGAGCATTTTGTTAGCTAACAGTTAGGTTTGGAAGGGTATTGGTTGATTCAAGCTCGTTGGAAACTCAGAACCTGGTGTGTGTAGGGTGCATCTTGATATACACTTACATTGTGTAATATGGTGGTTGGTTCGAGCTTGTGGGTAGCTCTAAACCTGGTGTTTGTAGGGTATACCCCTATATTGTGGAATATGGTAAATCATGCGCTCGGTGGCAATGGTTTAAATGGTTATATGTTAAATATGTTAGAATGTGGTATCATTGATTTGTTTATGTGGGTCTGGGGTAGAATTGTTAAAGGATTCGGGGGTTGAGATATATATATATATATATATATATATATATATATATATATATATATATATATATATATACACACAAGTATCCAAAGAGGTAGCAGCACTCACAGAGTTTAAAAATTCTATTCTTTATTTGCAACAAATAAAGAATAGAATTTTTAAACTCTGTGAGTGCTGCTACCTCTTTGGATACTTGTACAATCAAGCCCTGGCTTTAGCACCCGGTATACAAGGGACAACTTTCAGCATGAGTGCAAGGAATTTTTTATTTTTATTTTTATATATATATATATACACACACACACACACACACACACACACACACACACACACACACACTTTCTATGTGGGGGAACTAATCTTACAGGTGATCACATTTGAATTGAGACAAAATACAAGTGTTAACAAGAATCACAATATAGATCATTGAATTTACCTTGGACTGTGAACATTTGATCTCTGCATGTCTGTTTGTTTTACTTGTTTATAACTGCATTCTTACAGTAGGTTAGATAAAAGTAACATTTGGGATAGAGACCAGACAGATTACAGTATTCTGATATCCTTTGTTTTTAACTCTATATATTTCTATATTATGGCAAGTCCATCATGCAAGCATTTGGTGACATTCAAACTTAGGTAAGGGTCCTATGATATTTTAAATTAAAGAGCTTGTAATAGCTATTATATGTTATTGATCATGATACTCACCAGATGGAAATGTGCTAGATATCACTTGACATATGCCTTTTTGGCATATGCTTTACCAACCCAAAACCCCAAGGATACTCAGACACCTTATTTTGGGAAAATGATCACAGCTTTAATAATATAATAAAACATATAAATGATTAAAACGTCATTGTCAACATACTTAAACATTGCATATTAACCCCCAAATCCTTTAGCAATTCTACCCCAGACAATTGTTTGTGTGTGTTACAATGTTTGTAACACACACAAACATGTTTTATATTGTTCTGACAAACCTAGGATGTCTAATTTTATAGAGAGGAAAGGAGAGAGCTAATGTATATGTTTCCCTTTTAACTGAAACATTTGTTTTCCCACCCAGATCTTGCTGCAGACATGTTTGCCATTGATCCAGTATCCTTACTTCTATCAGTTGTTGTTATCTTATTTTTGATCAATGTTTTTTCCAATCGGAAAGGAAATCTCTACTATAATTTTCCACCTGGTCCAAAGCCTTTACCAATAATTGGAAACATCCATAATATGCTCATGAAGAAACAGAAGCCTCATAAAACTCTACAAGAGGTAATACTTGTGTCCACGAATCTTGAAATATTCTCATACTAGTCTACAAGTAAGCTTGGTTTAAAATGTGGTGAAACAAGGTTATTTCAACTTGAATCAAAGTCAAGATTTTTTTCTCATTAACTATTACCAGAACTTTCTTTTTCTAAAATAAAATGTTAAAAAGCGGATTTAATTGTGTGCTTACAATTATCGATATTTATTATTGACATTGAAACAGGATATCTGGTCAAATATTTAATATATATATATATATATATATTTTTTTTTTTTTTAAATAAAACAGCATTCCCTTGAGTCTTGTTTTCCCATCTCATTTATTTTTTAGCTCTCTGAGAAATATGGACCAGTATTCAGCATGAAGACAGGATCTGAAAGGACAGTAATACTGTGTGGGTATGATGCTGTGAAAGATGCTCTCCTAAACCACGCAGATGATTTTTCTGAAAGGCCCATTTTACCAATCATGGAAGAATTAACCAAAGGAAATGGTGAGTTAGTAAAAATCCATGTTCTATAACAATAAATATTCAATGTATCTAAGTATTGCTTGTATCACGACTGCAAGTTATAGAAAGCACAGAGAATTGAAAAACTTTTTTTTTTAGAGTGATGAAAATTCCTCTTTTTTAATATATTGTTAGTTAGGCAGAATGAAGAAGGAACAAACAAGTAAAAGGCACAAATATTACATTTCAATAAATAATGCATAGAGAGTTTTATACAATACAGATACAAAATAAAGTCATATAATAACTGGACATACAAGCATTAAGCAAAATTTTAGTATACTTTAACAAAATATATATAAAAAGCAACTAAAAAAAGCCAAAATAATACAGTAAAGGATATATAAATCAGAGATAAAGTAGAGATATCCAAACCATGTTATTATTGGTATTTATATAGCGCCAACTAATTCCGCAGCGCTTTACAATATTATGACGGGGGGATATTTTACAATAAATGAGACAATGACACAGGAACAATTGGTAAATGAGGACCCTGCTCAAACAAGCTTACAGTCCAGAGGAAGTAAGGTACAAAAATACAATAGGACTGCAAGGGTGACAGCCACCAAACAAGGTAGAAAAATGGCAAAGAGACCAAGGAGAGACTTTAGGAGACCAAGAGACAGATATGACTAAGTATAGATAAGTTAATCTGGGTGTCCATAAGCATTTCTGAACAGATGTGTTTGGAGGAACTTCTTATACAATTGAAGACTATGGGAAAGTCTGATGGGGGTCGGCAGGCTGTTCCAAACAAGAAGTCCTGCAAGCGCGAGTTAGCAATAAGGGTGCGAGCAGGGGACAGGAGAAGGTCACTAGCAGAGCAGAGAGACAGAGAAGGAGCATATCTATAAATCAGTAAAGGAATGTAACAGAGGCTAAAGTTGTTATATCTCCATATCTCCAATGCACTTAGAAAAGATGACATTCTTTCAAGACATTGTTTTCACATGACTCCCAAACACGTTATTATACCACAACACGGAATCCTAGGAAATTGATTTGTTGAAGTTGTATTAGTGTTCTACAAACACAAAATAAGGATCGTTGAAAAATAAAGAAAAACGTACTTTTAGAATGTTCCATTACCTCTTGAATGAAATAAATATCAGGATGAAACTCACTAATCAGAGTTTACAGTTAGTAGTACTAGTAGAATAAGCTTTTGAATAAGTAATGGTTAAATTTACACAATAAAATATGTTTTTCCATGTAACAACCCATACCATTCTCAGCAATCAGATGACATCAACAATGGTGTAACCGGGTAGCCTCCCTACATGCCCCTCCTTCCTGCCCACATGCAAAACATGCTCACCTCTGTGCACTGTGACAGTTTGCAATGATATGATTTAGCATAGAGGTAGATATACAATCTCAAGCTACACTCAAACTACAGAGCACCTTTTTCACTTTAAACTAGACATAAGAATGTTAATCAAAAGACAAGTACCCCTTCTCTCAAATTAATCAAAACAGAAAAAAAAAATCTGTATATAAAGAGAGAAGTAGTGTACCAAATGAGGGAAACTGGGATCAATAACAGATGTATAGATACACGTAATCTATTCAGATACAGAAAAATCGATAATCTGAAATAGATGCAAAAATAATGAAAAATAAAAAAAAATCTTTATTAAAAATTGCCTAACGGCAAACACCCAATGTGCTGTACACAAACTAAATGGTGAACACTCCAAAAGAAAAAGAAAAAAGGAATACTACAATATATTCCAAAATAAAATCGATACCTGATAAGTCGATAAACTATGAAGGATAAAGTCTATAGCAAATCTGCTAAATATATACGTCTGTGCCAAGTATATCACTATATAAATAAATAACTGGGATGGGCACCTGCTGAATAGGGTAACTATATAGGTGCTAGTATAACATATAAATGTTGCAAACCACAGCCCCCCATCTCTGAGAGTAAAATGAGGGTACTTGGGGGATTCAGTCACAAGTGGAGCCTTATAAGGGTGTAAATACTTCAGCATATAGTGATGCTGGTCCAAGGCTGATACCTTTATCATTGTATTCAGAAGATAGCTGTTTTAACATATGAGTGCAACAGATACAGCCTAATCTCTACGTGCAAACCGCACTAATGTATCGCAGATAATTGGATCGTGGCTGAACCAAACACATGTATCGTGTGGTGATACTGAACTATGGACTATCATTCCTATTGCTCTCAGGTAGGATGATATGTATGGCTGTGGATTTACACCTGTCTGGACATGCTAAAGGCTTAGTAAGTGCCGGGAGTAGAGGGAGGAAGATAACACTTAGATGAACAGTTCAAAACGACAATCAAATGATCTCTTAGATAGCTTGCATTTGAGTCTAGAGTCACAGATCTAGTAATTCAAAAGAATTCTGAGCGGCTAATCAGCGCTATTCCCTCTCATCTATTCTCAGCACTGCATAACAGTAATTCATAACTATAGTATTTGTATACTTGCAGTTTATTTCATATCTTTCATTACCAAGGTCAACGTTTATACCGTTATCAAGGTAACAGCTGTATGTGCAATTGCAACCTTGGGGGAAAGTTGATAAGGTGGTGATTATGCAGTAGCCATTCATACACAATAATAAAGGTGTTAGCCTTGGACCAGCATCACTATATGCTACTTTACCTAGAAGATTAAACAGCTAAGGAAAGAATTCTACCCACCTTGCCATTCTCTCTCTCATCCACACGTAGAACTTGCCTTTCCTAACCTGCAGACTTTCTCCCCAGCTACTGAACAAAAGGTGGCTGTGCTTCTCATTTCCTCTCGCCCCACCACTTGCCATCTCGATCCTGTCCCATCTCACCTTATCAGATCTCTCTCCCTTTGTCTTGTACCTTCCTTAACACACATTTTCAACTGCTCTCTCTCTCTTCTGGTGTTGTCCCTGCTGACCTTAAACATGCCACATGACCTCTCTGTTGCCTTTGCCACCATTGATCATGCTCTCCTTCTTCAAACTCTTCAATCACTCTGTCTTTTCTCTTTATACTGCCTCTCTTGGCAAACTTATTACCTTATTTGGATTCCACTACCACCTGTATGCTGATGACACCAAGGTATATCTCTCCCCCCCCGACCTCTCTTCTGTCGTCCTGCAACGTGTCACTGCTTGCCTTTCTTCCATCTCTGACTGGATGTCCTCCCACTTTCTGAAACTCAATCACTCTAAAACTGAGCTCCTTGTTTTTTCTCCTCTTAATACTGATCCTCCTCTTTCACTCTCCCTTCAAGTTAGTGGTATCCACATAAGTCCATCCATGCAAGAGCACCGTCTTGGAGTCATACTTTCTTCTGGCCTCTCATCCAGTATGCTGCCAAATCCTGTAGATTCCATCTTAAAAACATAGCCCACATCTTCCCCTTTCTTACACAAGATGCTACCAATGAGCTTATCCATGCTCAAGTTTCCAGCATGGATTACTGTAACCCAATTTCCAGCTTGGATTATTGTAACCCTCTCCTAATTGGTCTTCCTAAAAGCCATATTGCCCCACTACAGTATGTAATGAATGCTGCCACCAGACTGATTTTCCTCTCTAGTCAGTCCTCTCACACCTCACCCCTCTGTCAGTCCTTACATTTGCTTCCTGTATCCTATAGGCGTCAATTCAAGATACTAATTCACACCTATAAAGCACTGAACAATTCTAGCCCCTCGTATCTATTCACAGATCCATAGGTATACCCCTTCTCGGTCTCTCCACTCTGCCTGTGACCTTCCCCTGTCCACTGCTCGCACTTGTACGGCCAACTCACGCTTGCATGACTTCTCACAGGCGGCTTCCTTCTTATGGAATAGCCTGCGTACCACCATCAGACTCTCCCCTAGTCTTCAATTTTAAGAAGTGCCTTAAAACCCATCTCTTTAGGAAAGCTTATGGCCTCTCGATCTCTCTTAATGGGCAGCTCTCTAATCTCTCCTCCAGCTCTTCTTCACTCCCACCTTATCTGATTGCTGTTTTCTGTCCTAATGTGTTTTATTCCCCACCTCCTATAGACTGTAAGCTCAATTGAGCAGGGTCTTCTTCAACCTATCGTGAATACCAGCGTCAGGAAATTACTTAAAATTATTGGCAAAGTCTTTTAGTCAGCTGCATTACACAAGCTATCTATACAGAGAAAGTTCTTTATCCCTATGATAAATATCTTGTTCTGTTACACTTATGTTGGTAGTTTTTTCATAATTTGTTTTTAGATTTCTTTAGTTTATGTGCGTGTACGTTTTATGTGTGTAAAGAATAAAGTGATTCTTTAACTCTTCCTCCTCCCTTTTTTGTTATCGTCACAATTTTGAAGATGATGTGTTTTTATTAACAAGGTTAAAAAAAATGTGAAGAAGATTAAAACGAAGTTTAGCTTGTGGGTGTCCTCTTTGTTACTATTTACTTTATGTGTATCAAGTATGTCAAAGTACACATATCCGATAATGTTTATTACTCGATATTTTTCTGCCAACTGAAATGTGTAATATATTAACCAGGAATTGGCAAATGCTATCTTTAAACCTAATCCCAACCATACTTATCCACTAAGATCCATATGTAAATGATTGCACAATTTAAATAAATTCAACACACATGAAATAACAGGATGAAACTCACTGATCAGGATTTACAGTTAGTAGTAGTACTATTAGAGTTACTTGAGATTGCAATGGCAATCTCCAGTACCTTATTTATTCTATCAATCTATCACCAAGAGGCTGCACTCACCTGAACATGCATGCATACATATGCTGCTGGGGCCAATTTATACAACATACAAGATCCAGCGCACTCACTTATTCACTAAACAGCAATTTGAAGTTTTTCAGAATGTACTAGTTTTATATAAAAGCATGTCACATGCAAAACAAAAATGGGGGATTAGTTACAGGATATGATTATACATTGCATAAGCCTGCCACAACTGAAATGTACCCCATTTTAGGCAGGTCCTAGTGTAGCAGCCTAATGCCTACTCTGAATGTTGTGGATGTGTGTGTGTGTGTGTGTGTGTGTGTCACTCAAGTCCTTTATAGAGAAACTTCGAATTGGTTCACTATAATATAATTATCTATTTATATATGTAAATTGCATGCTGTGGTTTCATATTTTATCCACATAATATTTGCTGTGTGGATGTGTATATATATTATATTTCAACTATCTGACAAAACATATGCAGCATTAATTTTTTTTTTTGATTGGATAATTATGGTAATTAAAGGATTACATGTGTTGCAATGTCAATTTAAGCAGCTACACCATCGACATTAGTTGTGCACGCCTTCAAAAAGACAAGCCATGCCAAAACTGCTCAATCTTAATATTCAAGAACCACATTTCACCAAACAAAACAAAGCTTATAATAACAACTTGGATACAATAAAGAATTGTATGAATAACTCATTGATGATTAATGGAATTTTTATTCCTTACCTACGGTTTATCCAACCATTTGGAATAAAGGGTATGCTTTAGTTTCTACATTGCTGTATTTAATACACTGCTCAAAAAATAAAGGGAAGACAAAAGTATTAAATCCTAGATCTGAATGAATTAAATATTCTTCTGAAATACTTTTGTTCTTGTGCATTCTCCTGATGAGGTGGCAGATGGTCTCCTAAGCGATCTCCTCCCAGACCTGGACTAAAGCATCTGCCAACTCCTGGACAGTCTGTGGTGCAACGTTGGTGGATGGAGCGAGACATGATGTCTCAGATGTGCTCAATTGGATTCAGGTCTGGGGAACAGGCGGGCCAGTCCATAGCATCAATACCTTCGTCTTGCAGGAACTGCTGACACACTCCAGCCACATGAGGTCTAGCATTGTTTTGCATTAGGAGGAACCCAGGGCCAACCGCACCAGCATATGGTCTCACAAGGGGTCTGAGGATCTCATCTCGGTACCTAATGGTAGTCAGGCTACCTCTAGCGAGCACATGGAGGTCTGTGCGGCCCTCCAAAGAAATGCCACCCCACACCATTACTGACCCACTGCCAAACTGGTCATGCTAGAGGAAGTTGCAGGAAGCAGAACGTACTCTACGGCGTCTCCAGACTCTGTCACGTGTGCTCAGTGTGAACCTGCTTTCATCTGTGAAGAGCACAGGACGCCAGTGGCGAATTTGCCAATCTTGGTGTTCTCTGGTAAATGTCAAACATCCTACACAGTGTTGGGCTGTAGGCACAACCCCCACCTGTGGACATCGGACCCTCATACCACCCTCATGGAGTCTGTTTCTGACCGTTTGAGCAGACACATGCACATTTGTGACCTGCTGGAGGTCATTTTGCAGGGCTCTGGCAGTGCTCCTCCTGTTCCTTCTTGCACAAAGGCGGAGGTAGCGGTCCTGCTGCTGGGCTGTTGCCCTCCTATGGCCTCCTCCACGTCTCCTGATGTACTGGCCTGTCTCCTGGTAGTGCCTCCATGCTCTGGACATTACGCTGACAGACACAGCAAACCTTCTTGCCACAGCTCGCATTGATGTTTCATGCTGGATGAGCTGCACTACCTGAGCCACTTGTGTGGGTTGTAGACTCCATCTCATGCTACCACTAGAGTGAAAGCACCGCCAGCATTCAAAAGTCACCAAAACATCAGCCAGGAAGCATAGGAACTGAGAAGTGGTGTGTGGTCACCACCTGCAGAACCACTCCTTTATTGGGGGTGTCTTGCTAATTGCCTATAATTTCCACAAAAGCAACAGCACTAGTGATGTCCCGAACGGTTCGCTGAACGGTTCATGAACGGTTCGCCACGGACTAATCATTGAGTAAACTTTGACCCTGTACCTCACAGTCAGCAGACACATTCCAGCCAATCAGCAGCAGATCCTCCCTCCCAGACCCTTCCACCTCCTGGACAGCATCCATTTTGAAGCTGCATTCTTAGTGAGCTGTCCAGGAGGTGGGAGGGTCTGGGAGGGAGGGTCTGCTGCTGATTGGCTGGAATGTGTCTGCTGACTGTGAGGTACAGGGTCAAAGTTTACTCAATATGAGTCCATGGCGAATCGTTCGGCAAACCGTTTGCGAACCATTCGGCAAACCGTTCGGGACATCACTAAACAGCACTCATGCAGCAAAACAACTCCTCCTCAGAATGACAGTTAAAAAGGGTCAGACAGAGTTTGAAAATATGACAGTTATTAAGGGTTTAAACTAGTGTTCTATGAAGGGAGGGGGGAATAAAACAGTCAAACTATGTCCATAAAACTGGGGTTTTCTTCACACTCTGCATCCGAAGTGCATAGCAAAACTGCAGATCCTTTGTCAGAGCATTTAAAGGGCCAGAACCAGTCTAATAAAATCCACTAGTCCCAAATAACGTATTTAAAGGGCAAAATCTTCAAGGGGCCATAGTCACAGGGCAGGAGGCTGGCAATTAGTCCTCTCCAGGCACAAGTGGCGAAGGGCACTTCGTCACAATATATATAAAAATTCTCACATTATGTGAACTGGGTTATGCTGAATTAAGTCGTATCATTTCAAAATTATTCATTATTATGTTATTATTTATATAGCACCAGCGAATTCCGCTGCGCTTTACAATGGGTGGACGAACAGACATGTAGTTGTAACCAGACAAGTTGGACACACAGGAACAAAGGGGTTGAGGGCCCTGCTCAATGAGCTTATATGCTAGAGGGAGTGGTGTAAAGTGAGACAAAAGGTAAGGATAGTATTAGACTAATGACAGTTGCAAGAGAGGAATCAGTCGAGAGCTATTAACAGTTTAATTAATATGCTTTTATGAAGAAGTGGGTTTTTAATGATTTTTTGAAGGAGGGGAGACTGGGTGAGCATCTGACGGAGGAGGGAAGTGAGTTCCACAGGAACGTTGCAGCCCTTGAGAAGCCTTTAAGGCGAGGATCAGAGGTGGGAGTACGGACAGAAGATAGATGTATCTGTAATAAACACTGTTACTCCTCTCTACACTAAGGAAATCCCTCTGCTGATGTCATCAGCAACATCAGGTGGAACATTCCTCTACAGACAGCAGAGCGTCAATATTTTGGGGTAGATGTTGTGCAAGCAGAAGTGTGATCAGCGTAAATTATGGATGGGCTAGTGGTAGAGATTAAGTGTTAGAGATTTTTTAAGGAAAGGTTATAGTGGCACTGTCATGCCAAACTTACCTTTCCCCAATTGATTCATCTACCCTTCCTCTTAGGATCTGTTCTTATTTTCTTCCTATCTGATCTAGTTTTCTTGAAAGCATAAGATAAAGTAGGGACTTACTTTGTCTTATGTATTTTTCCTACAGTTGACCTTCTTTGATCAAATCCATTTTTCCACAATACTCACCCTCTCCTCCTATGTTCTCATGTTGCTTCATTTGCCATTCAAATGTCCTGTTATTTAGACAGGGCACCAGCAAAGTCACAGAATTTTGTGATAACAGAATGAGTACAGTTTATTCATTTGTGTTAGGATGAAATTCAGTACTTTTTGTTTTGGTTTGGAATTTCATTTGAATGAAATTTAATTCCGATCCTGTCATCTTGCAGCCGCTTAGTAGGTACCCCCCCTTATTTCCGCGGTATTAGGGAGCTACCTACTAAAATGCTAAAAGACCAAAATTGGTCTTTCAGCCTACTTTACGAATACCAAGTAAAGATTATTTAGTATTAGTAATTAAGGGAGATAAAAATTTCCCTTCTGCCCCTACTCGCTATGCTGTGAGTTTGGGCATGTCTACTAAACAATAAGTATAAATCCTACTCCCAAAAACAATTCCCCTACAATAAAGTGCCCCATGGTGAGCCACCTATTCAAATAATTAATGGGGGGGGACATAGTGTCGAGTGTGGGCTATTCAACTAAATGGTGACCTAGGGTCCCCATCAGCCCTTACCCATTAGATGTGGGTGGGGGCCCTAAGTGACAAAATGGGGGGCCTACTGCCTCCCCCACCCATGATTGGCAGGTGGGAGCCCTAAGTGACAATAGGGAGGGGGACCAATTGTCGTTGTCCACCCCGGCACCCACCCATGAGCGGCGGGTGGGGGTTCAAAGTGATAATAGGGGGATGAGGACCAGGTGCCTTCCACCCCAACCCCATCCATGGAAATATTTGTACAGAAGCAAATATTAATTTTGTCACAGTAGGTGTAACGATAAATACAAATTATACATTCCCATACCTATGAGTGTATGCAAGGGCCTTAATTATTTTTTATTATAATAAAAGGTTCCCAAAATATATATAGAATGTTGTAACCTCTACATTTGCATACACACAAAGTACAATTCTATATTTGTAAATAAAATTAATGCATGGTGTTATATCATCCTATATTAATATTAATATTGGTTGAAGGGCTACTCCAACGTACATAACCACTTCTGTTTTTGGAAATGGTCATGGTAATAGGAAACTGTATGTGCAACGTCTCAGCTTACCCTACACAAGTGGTTTTGATCTGCTTGTCTTTTATATGTATTTTTTTTTTTTAAGAACCTTTACAACTCTGTCTGATGAAAGGATTACAGATTGTATACTTATTTTTAACCTTTGAGTGTGTTCACAGCTGCTATACTCTGTCAATTTATAAAAATAGGAGGAAATATTGCACACATACAGATGAATACTGTGGAAGAAATAGTATTAGTCAAATTGATCAAATGGAGGAAAAAAACAGTACATAATCTCCAAAAATCATTAGAAAAATAGTTAAAGGGATACTATAGTCACCAGAACAACTACAGCTTATTGAATTTGTTCTGGTGAGTAGAATCATTACCTTCAGGCTTTTTGCTGTAAACACTGTCTTTTCAGAGAAAATGCAGTGTTTACATTACAGCCTAGTGATAACTTCACTGGCCACTCCTCAGATAGCTGTTAGAGATCCTTCCTGGGTCATGGCTGCCTAAAATGCATCCAAACATTAAGTATCTCCTCCCTCTGCATGCAGACACTGAACTTTCCTCATAGAAATTCATCTCTATGAGGAGATGCTGATTGGCCAGGGTTGTGTTTGAATTGTGCTGGCTTTGCCCCTGATCTGGCTCCTTGTCAGTCTCAGCCAATCCTATGGAGAAGCATTGTGATTGGATCATGCCACCATGTCTGATGTCAGCAGACAGCTTGCTTTTCTGAGGCAAACAGCATGTAGAGCTACAGCTTAGGGGGGGGATAGATGGTGGTTTTAACACTATAGGGTCAGGAATACATGTTTGTGTTCCTGACCCTATAATGTTCCTTTAAGCAAAGAAATGAAAAATAAATAGGAAGTGGCTACATTGGAAAATTATATTAAAGAAAGTATAACCCCCTACAGAATTGAGATTCTTTAAAAATCCTTCATTTGATTAGGTTGATGAAATATTTATGAATAAATGGGCAACACTACTTAATTCTTTTTCATTTAGTATGATGAAAAATTATTAAAATAAGAAAAGGCATGTTAGAAAAACCTTAACTGGTCCTTTGCTATGGTTAAACTAGTGTATCTGGTGGTGTTTCCATCCTGACCTTAGCCATAGTTCTATTGTATTGTATTGTTTACCACTTAGATGTGGCTGCTTAGCATATTTCCTTTAAAAAAAAAAATTTAAAAAATGAGGCCAATCTATTCTAGAGTGTGTTGTACAAAACTACTGCATTCGTGGTGGAAGAAGAAAGAACTCTAGACACTACAAAAAGAGTGACTAGTTATAAAGCCTGGAGACAAAGGAGAAGGTATAGTCATAATGAATGTAGAAGACTAAAGGGATCAGAAAGATTATTGGGAGATAGTCACATATAGTAAATTAAAAAGTGACCCTGCTATAGATATTAAAAAGAAAGCATTCTATAGAGAAAGGTAAAGCAATTGGTATTCTAAACAAACAAGAATATAAATATCTAAAAATCAAATTCCCCCAAATGCTCCCCGTGTTTTATAACCTCCCAAAAATTCACTAGAATCCCATTGATCCACTAGGCAGACCAATCGTCTTAAGGATCAACTCAACATTAAGAAGAGTATCTGAGACAAATGCCTTCAACTAGTGGTCCAAAACAGCCCTAGTTATTCCAAGGATATTGAACATATTTTACAAGTACTAAAAAAGATAAACCGGCACAAAGAATATGACCTAGTGATGGTAGATTTAATTTAGAGAGTCCCAGTAAGGAAGTATTTCCCAAGTAAGTGGATTAATCTCATAAGAGCAAGCATTAGGCTGCTACTAGGATAGAACCTGCCGAATATGGGGTACTTTGACGTAGTTGGCAGGCTTATGCAATGTATGATCATATAATGTAACTAAACCCCCATCATGTTTTGCCTAGGTGAGGTGTTTTTAAATAAAACTATTACAATCTCTAAGATTTGAAATCATTGTTTAGTCAATAAGCGAGTGAGCTGGATTCTGTATTTTGTATATTTTGGCCCCAGCAGCACCCTATAATATATGCATGTTCAGGTGAGGGCAGCCTTCTTGGTTTCATATATATATATATATATATATATATATATATATATATATATATATATATATATATATATATATATATATATATATATATATATATATATATAGCAAAGCAAATAGAAGACCTCTTGCACTCCAACTTTAAATATATTGTATACCTGGTGCCAAGTCACAAAAGATAAAATATGAAAAGATACTGGCACTCTTGGATTAGTTCATCTGCTTTAATTCTCAGTTGATCCAAAAGATGTCAACGTTTCAGCTCCCGATCGGAGCTTTCATCAGGACACAATTGAGAATTGAGACACAATTTCATCATTGTGTCCTGATGAAAGCTCCGATCGGGAGCTGAAACGTTGACATCTTTTGGATCAACTGAGAACTGAAGCAGATGAACTAATCCTAGAGTGCCGGTATCTTTTCATATATATACTGTGGAGCTCTTTTTACAACAATCCAGAAGATTTAAACCCAAACAAATCTTGTAAATTTTGGAAGGTATACATTGTAAGTTGACCAACCAAAAATTTTGGTTTAACGGTGATTTTTATCTCCAGACCTGTGGGAATGCAATGGGGACCGAGTTCACATCCAGTTACGCTAACTTATTTAAGGTGGATTGGAAGCGCCAATATATCCATCTAGGACATAACTGGGTAGGGAACCTAGTCATCTATCATGCTTACATCGATGACTTGTTTATTTATCTGGAGGTGTTATGAAAAGGATTTTAAGAAGTTTTATAGACCCATTCAACTACAACGATTAAGGGATATTTTTAACAGTCAATTTTAGTAAATATTAAGTTAATTTTTTAGATCTAAATATATTTATAGATAACGGTGCAATTAAAACAAGTACCAATTTTAAAACCGTTGATGTCAACAGCTGCATACAAATGAGTTACAATCAGGTCTTGAATCTGCATAGAAAAACTCTACTGTTGTAATATATAATAGCAGGAAACCATAACAATGGGTATGCCAATATATGTCATTTTAATCAGAACACCCACCGTTTTTTAAAATTGTGAGAAAAGCATTGGCCAATTTTGAGACAGGATCATATATTTGGAATTCTAAAGGACAAAATCACAGATTAATTTTAGAGGAGCCCATAAGTTTTAATAGATTTTAGTAAAAATGTTTTAAAAAAAAAAACACTTTCGTAACAAAGAAAAATGCTTTTATGGTTGCAGTACATAGTACTTGGCACAGAAGAATAACAGTACCCCCAAAAAAAAAAACACATTACAAAATTTTATAAGAATAATGAACTCCCTAAAAGGGATTCAATCACGTCACTCTTTAAATGTGTTTGATCTATTAATATGCCCCAGTGGATTATTTTATGTAGGACGCACCAAAAGAGCATTACACACTATAGTAGAAGAACATTCGCAAAATATCTAAAAGGCTTATTAAGGACAGTATATCTCATTTTAAAACCATGCATAATTGTGATCCACAGGGCCTCACATTTTTGGGGATACAAAGAGTTTTAGTGAATGGGAGAGGGTGTCACAGCTAAACTGTTAGGGATGGCAGAAATTAGATGGATTTTTAATTTTAATTACAAATACACAAAAACAAGTCCTATGGTCAGACTCCCACTACTCCTGGGCGGCAGCAATGACCATAGTACACATCAACTCCAATATGTACAGTAAAAAAACAAAGAAAATAGTTACTTGTGAAGTATTCCTAATCCCTATGCATATTTATATAACTGGAGGTTTTTAATCACTCCAATGGCCATTAGGTGTAAGCTCACCTGCCATGTCAAGGTAAACCTCTTAGGTGCATTCTCTACTAGGATGTACAATACAAATACACAAAAGCTAATACAAACATAACAAGCTATTCAGATTTAAATAAATGGAGGTTATTTAGTAACTCCAGTGGCCATTAGATCTAAGCCAACCTGCCACATCAAATCTCTCAGGTCGGTCCTACGCTAACCTTTCACCTGGCTTCCTTCAGCTTCAGGCAAAAAAAAAATCTCTAATGAGACAGAGGGGTATTTTCTAAACCCCTACACACTTATTAACCCTTAATAGGGAACACATGCGGTGGGTGGCAGCATTGTAACATAGTTGTGCGATACAAAAGTGAATACAAATACACAAAAATAAGTCCTGCGCTCAAACTCCCACTACTCCTGGGCGGCAGCAATGACCATAGCACACATCAGCCCCTATACATGTATTGGAGTTGGTGTGTACTATGGTCCTCGCTGCCGCCTATACAACCTTATAGACAAGTGTTTTCCAGCTATTTGTCTTTTATATGTATTTTGTTTTTAGTTTTTAAGCACTTTTATCACACTGTCTCCTGTATGAATTATAGAGTGTAACTTTTTAAGTTGCCTGTCAAATGGCTAACTAGTGATTTACGTATTACTAAAAGTGGAGAAGTCTCTCAATGCTGTCTGAGTGTGTTCACTTTCTCCTTGATGCCTTATCTCCGAAACATGATTGTAATTACTTAATTTTTGTATATAAAAATAAGCAAAAATTAAAATAATTATAGATAAATAAAAGCTCCCCCCACGACTTAACATGCGGTAATAATTTGTTCTATAAAGTTTATTATTTGTGGGAGTAGGGGACGGTTATCAGGTTTAGCCTATCTGCAGACATTCAATGCATCAAAAACGAGAGTCACTTTTTTTTCCACTTAAATTTTTACTTTGCATTTTCTTAAAATGCTACATAAAAAGTAAAAACATATATAGATGGGAAGCAGAAATTGCTGAACAGTCACACTTCTTAGCTGCTCAGTACAGAATTGCATAAAACGGACCAATTTTGGATGGAAACAATACTCTGCAACACAGGACGTCATTGTCCACTTCCAATCCCTGAAAGACAAGGCCCAACCTTATGTAGCTATGCGTGGTAAGTCTCCAATCACATTTGAAGGCTCTCACTTACAGCTTTTTCCTGACCTCACAAAGAACACCCTGACATGGCGCAGATGCAAATGTGAGGTATCCCATACAGATTTGGGCTGCCAATGGCTCTTTTTTCATGGAGACAAGCTACAGAGTGGGTACCTACCAAGAACTCGAGCATCACTTACGCAATCACTTACGCAGTTACGCATCTGGGAATTTACACCTAGAGTCGCAATGCTCTTTCTGCCTGATAGGGCTGGGACATGAATGATCACACTCTCAGCCAAGGAAGAAGCAGTACCCGGGCGTCTCTTGTCACCCTGAGACTTAACTAGACTTCCCACCAAACTGTTTTGTTTTTTTAATGACTCTCAGATTTTGAAATTACGAGCTGGTCAGTTTTTATTCTTGTGTATCATCATTGTGTCAATTTCTCAGTGATAAAAGAAGTGATTCAAATATTTATGATGCTGAAGGGAATTGATCAAAAGGGTAGGAAAATTAAAGTGACTGTTTTATTTGCTGCGATTTGCTTTGTTCTTTTGCACAACCTCCTTCCCTGTTTTCCCTCTTCCCCTCAGTTTCCTTTCCCTTTCCATTATCCAAAACTTATTTTCAATCTAATAAAGTGATAAAGTGTAATTCTATTAAAGTATCTATTACAAATACGTTGACATAGAAAATGAAACTCCATTCATACAACCATTCATACCTGTCTCAGCGAGAGAGTTGAGGTGTTAGCTGGAAGGAGTCTCAGGCAAGTCTGTAACCAGAGGCCAGAGTCTCCTTATGTCATTATATAACCCCAAATTCTCAAGGCCAACATATACAGCTTTCTCCATAATTCTCTGATAGTTAATCTGTGAGGCTACTTTAGTCCACTTAGGGATCACCTCAGATCTCTATTTTCTTGCCAAACAGACTTTGGTGGCCATTAATATATGCACAATTAGCATTTTTATTTCTTCTTCCAATTTGGGGAAATCATGTATGCAACGTCAGCACATCCTATGTCAACTGGTTCTTTTTTACGTGAACTTTATTTTTATGTATCAGTTTCAATGTTCGTTTCTGGACTCATTATGAACCTTTTTTTCTTTTTCTGTCTAATATAAGCAGGATAAGTAGGGCAACCCACTTACATGTTGCAATATACTACCCTGACACGCTACTTTAAGAAGTACCTGTGCTTTCCATATGCATAACTCCTGTCCAACCACACACACACACGTAAGTAGAGTACATGAGACCCACCACCCCGAGTCTCCCTTTGGTTAGGGGCACTACTCCTCTCACTCAGTTTATATCCTTCATTAGTCTGCAGCACCTTCTACGGATGAACTACTTACAAAGCAGCAGACAAGCTTGCGTTTACCATACTATTGCCTGGGGTGGCAAAAATCCTTGCACTGGCCCTGGTCCCATGAGGGATGTTTTGCTCTTTTGATTGTGTGCCAGCTTATATGGCATGTTATATAATAGCCCATTATACACCACAGAACTAATGCTACTTATCCACCTAGACTAGGACCTAAAAGATCACTATGCAATTGTAATACTGTAATAATGCACACTTAAGTCCTCTGGTTTTCTACTTTAGAAATATATATGCACACAAAAAGTGCAAACCTTAGACATATATTTACCCACTATTGTTTACCTACTCTTATGATGTTATGTTTTACACTACTCAGTGCACAACAAAATAAATATATATATTTTTTTTTAAATACACATTTAATAAAAAAAGAAAAAAAAAACACACTGAAAAGCAAACTAAATGTATCCATGAAATAAAGGCAAATTCATTGTAATTCTGTAAACATATAAATGGCTCATTGCGTCTTGGATTATTCTATTCAGGTATCATTTTTGCTCATGGTGAAAACTGGAAAGTGATGAGAAGATTTGCTATTGCAACACTAAGAGATTTTGGCATGGGAAAGAAATCAATTGAAAACAAGATTAACGAGGAAGCTGATGCATTAATAGAAGTCTTTGAATCATTTAAAGGTGAAATTGTTCAATGTATTAATTATAGCTGTTAAGTTACACATATATATAGCCCATTATGGACCATACAACTAATAATATATCTGTTCTAATTTTCAACATTGTTAAAACAATTCAGCAGAAACTGCACCATTTAACTATTGGCCATTTTTTTTTTTTTTATTGCAAATACTTGTATATTTATTTTGTACAACTTTCACTTCAAACTAAAATATGGTGAAAAAAATATATATATATTAATTCTATAAAAATCAAACTTTCATAACTTCTCCACCAACAGACACAAAATTCGTATAATTTCCAGTGGTGTCCTTAATATGAAAAAAAAAATTTAACTTCAGTGGCAATGAAATTTAGACTTTATTGGCAATATCCTGTTTTGTTATCTAGATCTGGGGAGGATTTTTAGATGAATGTGATCTGCTAATTGATAATGTCTGGTCAACTAGTAGATCATGGCAAAAATCTAAGCATGAGCACTCTATACGTAGAGTGTCCCGGCCCGATCAGCAATCTGGGACATTCTGAATTCACGCGGGTGCAAGAAGTCTAATTCTGGTCGGCAGCATGTGAGCTCAGAAGCTGCAAAGCATTTATATTTTTTAAAGTCAGATTTTTTTTTTAATGAGGTAGATTGAATAGTAATCTGTTCCACATTCATGTTGTTAAATATAAAAAGAACACAGAAACAAAACAACAAAAAAAAACCTCAATAAATGTGTGGTTATTTGATCTAAATTACACTTGTTGGATATACAGAGCATGAAGCATGGATGGGCCTTTTGTAGCTTTATATAATTTGGGCTAGTTGGTAAGACAGAATATGGGTTTGGAGAACCTTAATGTGTGGGTTCATCTGTGGGATAATGTGAGATTGATTGCCTGTCTGTCAAAATATATTATCCCACTTTGTGCCAGTATAGATGTATGGGATAGTAGATTATATATTATAAGATGCTGGTCTCTGGCGTTCCAGTGTGCTGGGAATTTGGTCTGCGTCTACGTGTATGTTATTTGTTATAGGTGTACTGACTGTGTGTGGTGGGTATTTAACTCAGATTTTTTTTTTTTTTTTATGCATTTCCTTGTGCATCATCAACCAGACAACGGGTTCAAACCGCGTTTTGCCCTGCCCCCGCTGCCCTTTTAGCTCTGCCCCATCAGATATTTACCCCTGCCTCCACGGTAATTTTGCTCCACCCCTGATTCCCTCATTTGCCTGTGTCTTTTGAAATTATGCACTGCATTGCCAGACCCTATGTGTGCGAGCTATATTGGCCGTCTGGCACCCCTGTTGCCGAGGCGCCCTGTGTGACCCCACAACTCGCATACCCCTAAGACCAGCCCTGTACACAAACAACAAACTAGATAATTCCACATTTTGGTGTAGACTGACATTATTGTTAAGGACCATGTCAGGGAGCTCTTTGTAATGCAGATCCTGTACATATTTCCATAATGTTACCATGTCATTTGTATTGTACCATACCATGTACTATTCTAACGGCATATAATAAAGCAGGTAACTTGGCTCTAGGTGGAAAAACACATATAAAAAGAACTTACACAAATTAAACTACTGGCTCCAAGAATTTTCTCAATGGTTAATGGCTTTTTCAATCTGTTTCTGAGCCAGTTTTTAATTTAAACAGGAATCTAGGTATAACTAGCTTTTATTAAAGTTCAGTCAATCCGGGCATCTATTTGTTTTGTATTTATATATCATGTTTCTAGGAAAGAGGTTTGTGTTGCAAACAAAGTGTTAAAGGACCACTATAGTGCCAGGACCCTCAGGGACCCTCTCCCACCGGGATCTGGTGAGAGGAAGGGGTTAAACACTTGCCTTTCTCCAGTGCCGGGCAGGGAGCTCTCCTCCTCCTCGCCTCTTCAGCTGAATGCACATGCGTGGCAGGAGCTGCGCGCACAGCCAGCCGGTCTCATAGGAAAGCATTCATAATGCTTTCCTATGGATGCTGGCGTCTTCTCACTGTGATTTTCACAGTGAGAAGCACGCAAACGCCTCTAGCGACTGTCAATGAGACCGCCACTAGAGGCTTTAGAGGCTGGTTTAACCTATTTATAAACATAGTTTCTCTGAAACTGCTTTGTTTATAAAACAAAGGGTAACCCTAGCTGGACCAGGCACCCAGACCACTTCATTAAGCTGAAGTGGTCTGGGTGCCTAGAGTGGTCCTTTAAGTAATATTAATTTTAAAAAATATATGAAAATGACATGCTTTGACACAACTGTCTTGTTCAAAAGCTTTAGCTCTTACAGTTGCCTCACTATGCAAGCTGAAAAAAAACAGGTATAATTTTTATATTTATCTGCTTCATCTTTCAAATGCTTTCTACACCCACTCCAGGGTGGACACTGATCTAACTAGTGTCCTATCCCTAGGAATGCTGTAGAAGTGCATAGAGCATTCCTGACAGTTGGGGTGAATAAGGAAACTCCCCCAGCTGAGAGGTGTGCCCAACAATGCAATCTGATCAAGTTTTATACTAAGTTTATAAACATTTACTACATACTTTTCAAAGTTTTGTTTGCTTTATGCTAGATCATATATTTGTTTAAAATCATTCTCTTGCTGACTTAAAAGCAAATTGTTCAATACAAGTCACTTTAATACATTTAAGGTGATGGTGAATATAACACATTCATACCTACTAATATTTTAATATTAACACTTGACAAGTTATTTTTGTATAAAACGGTTTAATTGTTTGTATACATTTTCAGTATGATTTAGGATGAAGAAGAGTTAGTTATAGACCATTTCACAACTGCTCTCTGTCTAGTGGACACATTGCTGTCATAGTTGTGTAATTATCTTCACACTTGTTACTATTGGGAACATTCTCAGAGCAAACTCATCTGAGATACTGATTTTGTTTTCATACACCAGCGGAAGATAAGAAGGACACAGGAAAACAAATAAAATAATATTTCACTTTTATCTTACACTTCCCACGAGTATTTAGTTACAATGACAAGAACATTAAATATTATAGACATTGAAAAAGTGGTGACATTTTCAAATAGGAGTATGTTTTAAATTAAAATTATGTATTTTCATAATTTCTTTAATAACATCATATGAATTTAAACAATTTGATAATCATAGACATGGCATCATAGCACATTTGTGTATATTATCAATTAATAGATTTTTAATATCTCCTTTCATATTTTTCCAGGAAAGCCATTTGACAACCTAGCAATAATGAATACTGCTATAGCAAATATAATTGTTTCCATAATACTTGGCAATCGCTTTGATTACAATAGTCCTATATTTCTCAAGCTCATGAGATTGATCAATGAAAATATTAAGCTGTTTACTAGTCCTTTTATTGTTGTAAGTACTATATTTGGACTTATTCAAATGTATATATTTTTTTAAATGCATGGGTTATAATAAATTAAGGGGAACCATCACTTGGAAAAGTTGTGTGGAAATCACACAACTGAATAAAACTTTGAAAATCCCCTACAACTTGTTAAAACGTACACAATGCAAGCACCATAACCACTTCAGATCAAAGTTTTTATTATGCATTTATTTCCGATGCCCAATCCCTTTCATTGGTATACTACTCTAAGCTTAATCAGTGCCCACTATAGCTGGCATGGTTTGTTCATGACAATTAAGTTATGGTGCAAGGAAGTCCAGGTGCTGTCAACTTTTTCACTCTGTCTTCTGAATAGAGAGCCAGTGATAGGCTGAGAGCCTTTATTAAATATTGGGGATAAGTAAAGCATTTAAAAATCTTGGGCACAAGTGACAGCTCCCATTTGAATTTAAGCAGCATGCAATTAAAACATTTAAAAGAAATAATTTTTTTACATTCTAAACAAACCACAAATATAAATACCATCCCAATAACTAATGTATGTGAAGTACATTATTGTGAATTCAAAATACAATTACGCAATTCAGGCTAGAATTATGTGAACATAATCGCTGGTTTGGAAATTTTTAAACTCAGAATTACTATACACTTAACTGCAGTGATTTGAAATCCAGTTTTAAAATGCATGGAACAATTTAGGCTAAGAGTCAACCTGTGACTACAGGTGAGTTTTAATTTAGCCATTTCTAAATGTTGTAATTTGGAGTTTATTCATTAAATAAGGAATTTAAACCATAGACTTGAATGCAATTATAAAAAAATAAACTGAAGTGGATGTCTGATTACTGTTTCGGTAGAAAAATATAATGCACATTTCTCTTCGAAAAAAATAACTGCACATTCATCTTTTTGATACTGTATCCCAAGCTGTAAAAGGCTTGCAATAAGCCAATGTTTTATTCATATCCTTCAGTTTTATAATGCATTTCCATCTCTGATGCGCTGGATACCTGGAACTCACAAAACAGTTTTTAAAAATTACTTGGAACTGAAACATTTTTTTGAGGAAACATTTGTTAAATATAAGGACCAAGTGGATGTGAATGACCAGAGGAACCTCATTGACGCATTCATGGTCAGACAGAAGGAGGTAATATTGCATCATTTATTTAAATGATATATGAGTGTCAATAGAATGTGTGTATGTGATTAACTATAACAAAAGAAGATTTAACTCTATACTATTCTTTCAAATATATATGGCAAAAAATTAAACCATAGTATTAATAAGTTATCGCTGGACATTACAAAATGGTTCATTATACTTTTCAAAAAGCAACGCTATAGTGTTCACCAATGAAAAGGAACATGGTGGCACAGTGGTCATCTTATAATCATAAAGATGATTACTAGGCTTGTGCACAGCAGTAGCATTTGGTTTCTGCAAAATCACAAAAAATTGTATATCTCTCTATCTCGTGTTAAAGTAGAGATTGTAGCAGTATTAGTCCAGAGTTATGGAATGAGAAACCTTCGAGATAACCTCCCTTTCTCAAGTCTAAAACATTTCTGAGCAAAGACAAATATCTTGTGCGAGGATCACTCTTTTCCCTCACTCTGTGATCCTCACACAAGATATTTACAACCCTTTGTCTGAATGGTGTCTATTTTCCATCAGACCTGTGCCTTATCTAAAATCATGTTGCTTTAACCCTTATATCACAACTCAACTTTGAATTCTATGTGTTGTGTTTGCCCAGAAATGCTTTAGACTCAAGAAGGGGGTTCACCTAAAGCTTGTCATTCCAAAATTCTGTTAGTCCAATAAAAAAGGTATTACAAGATATGAATTTCATCAGTTTTTTTACACATACATAAACACACACACGCATATATATATATATATATATATATATATATATATATATATATACACACACACACACTGCTAAAAAAAAATAAAGGAAACACTTAAACAACACAATGTAACTCCAAGTCAATCACACTTCTGTGAAATCAAACTGTCCACTTAGGAAGCAACACTGAGTGACAATCAATTTCACATGCTGTTGTGCAAATGGGATAGACAACAGGTGGAAATTATAGGCAATTAGCAAGACACCCCAATAAAGGAGTGGTTCTGCAGGTGGTGACCACAGACCACTTCTCAGTTCCTATGCTTCCTGGCTGATGTGACGGATGTGACAGAGTCTGACGACGCCATGGAGAACCTTCTGCTGCCTGCAACATCCTCCAGCATGACAGGTTTGGCAGTGGGTCAGTAATGGTGTGGGGTGGCATTTCTTTGGGGGGCCGCACAGCCCTCCATGTGCTCGCCAGAGGTAGCCTGACAGCCATTAGGTACCGAGATGAGATCCTCAGACCCCTTGTGAGACCATATGCTGGTGTGGTTGTCCTAATGCAAGACAATGCTAGACCTCATGTGGCTGGAGTGTGTCAGCAGTTCCTGCAAGAAGAAGGCATTGATGCTATGGACTGGCCCGTCTGTTCTCCAGACCTGAGTCCAATTGAGCACATCTGGGACATCATGTCTCGCTCCATCCACCAACGGACTGTCCAGAAGTTGGCAGATGCTTTAGTCCATGTCTGGGAGGAGATCCCTCAGTAGACCATCCGCCACCTCATCAGGAGCATGCATAGGCATTGTAGGGAGGTTATACAGGCACGTGGAGGCCACACTACTAAGCCTCATTTGGACTTGTTTTAAGGACATTACATCAAAGTTGGATCAGCCTGTAGTGTGTTTTTCCACTTTCATTTTGAGAGTGACTCCAAATTCAGACCTCCATGGGTTGAAAAATTTGATTTCCATTTTTTAATTTTTGTGTGATTTTGTTGTCAGCACATTCAGCTATGTAAAGAACAAAGTATTTCAGAAGAATATTTAATTCATTCAGATCTAGGATGTGTTATTTTTGTGTTCCCTTTATTTTGAGCATTGTATATATATATATATATATATATATATATATACACACACACACACATATATACAGTTAACCTGGCACATGAGTGCAGATAAGGCACAGGTCTGTTAGAAAATAAACACCATCCTCAAAGAAGATCATAAATATCTTGTGTGAGGATCAGTCTCTCTCCTCATTCGGTGATCCTTACAAAAGATTTATATGACCCCCTTTCATTCAGATCTGTGCCAGGTTAACCGCTGTGAAACAGGGACAATGCAATACCCAATGATGCAGGTTCAGGTGCAGTTTGGGTTTGGAAGCTTAGGGTTATTAAAATGGTTATGAGACTTTGCCTGGATGCAAATCACAAGAGTTAGAGTCCACAGCATCCTGAAGCAGGTACTGATCAACTTTAGGTTCCCCTTGAATCCAAGTTGTCCTAACCCTAACCTACATGCTTATCCTAACTTCAGCATCTAGATTTGTTGTTTGAAATTTTCCTTTAACTTATCACAATTAGTTTATAACAAATATTTTGTACGTGTATATTGTGTGCATTACAGGAAAAACCCAGTCCCCAACAATTTTTTCACAAGGACAACTTGATAACTCTCATGAACAGTTTATTTAGAGCGGGAATGGAAACCACCTCCACCACTCTTCGATGGGGTTTTCTGCTAATGATGAAATACCCAGAGATCCAAAGTAAGAATTGTATCTGTTAATTTGAACATTTTGATATAGTTTGATAACTTGTGGGATCTCTAAACACAGTTTTGGCTGATATGCAATAAATTAAGAGATAAGGCTCCCTTGGGGAAGGAAGTTAGAAGTAATATCCAAGTTAATCAATAAGGTTGAGCAAAACTGAGAATGAAATAATCATAAGAACTGTTGCTGGAAAGGTCTTACAATAATGTTTACCCTCAAGCAGAATAACTTTGTGGAAGCATTTAAAGGGACACTAACATCAAAAAATATTATTTTTAATATGCGTGCTCTTCACTCTTCAATTTTACAAAAAACAAAAACAAATCGGGGTTGGCATAGTATGGCATTTTTTATATTGCAATAGGCCATACAAGGTTTGAAGTATTAGTACAGACACAGATACATTTAGTCATATTACGTACCTACCTATGAGTATTTGTGATCTATAAGTAGTTTACCGTTATAGCTTCTTATAACAATGTTTTAATCGGTTAGTTTGTGATTCCCACACACAGAAAGTACAGTTACATATTTGTAAATTCAAAGATTTCCAAAGTGTTAAAACATCCTACTTTAATCGCTATATTTCTCAAAGCATTACATACATTTAGTCACAGCATGTGTGATGATAGATACAAACAGTATACATCCCCTACCTATGGGTATTTGAGTATGTTAATTATATTATTATAGTCTCCTTTTTACAGTTATTTATGTTTAAAAATGTCAGCACTGAAAGTATTAAACAGTCAGTTCATATAACCCTTTCTGTTTACATTTTTAAAATGTATTTTTTTTAACTGTGTTTTCTTTGTAGCATTTAGGGGAACACTGAATGTTTGTGCTGCTTAATATATGCAAGTTTTCAGATTTATTCCTGTTGGATAATTTTTTGCATTATATAAAAATTTTACTTTGTATTTATAGTAAATATTTTACCATTTGAGATATTGATCAACCTATCAAAACATACAGTCAAAAGCAACTAGACATAATCCTAATATTAGGGCCTAGATACATTGACTAAATAGATTATATTCATTAGAGTTTTCTTCATTTTTTTTAAAGTATGCTTTGTATTTATTTATTTTTTTAACAATAACAGAAAAAGTGCACAATGAAATAGACAATGTGATTGGATCTGCTCAGCCACAGATGGAGAACAGAAAGCAAATGCCATATACTGATGCTGTCATTCATGAAATTCAAAGGTTTGGTAACATTGTGCCAACTGGCATTCCACATGCAACTAATCGAGATGTGACATTCAGAGGATATTTTATTCCCAAAGTGAGTAGTGGCTTACATTTATCTAAACTGATATTTCATTTGCATTTATACTTTCATAACCCCTTACATACAAGGCCTTCTAAACCTCTTGAGTAAATGGCTACAGCCAAAGGACCGAGA
Source organism: Pelobates cultripes (assembly GCA_933207985.1). NCBI lineage: Eukaryota > Metazoa > Chordata > Amphibia > Anura > Pelobatidae > Pelobates > Pelobates cultripes. The sequence goes on along the minus strand of OW240913.1, from coordinate 26,752,327 downwards.
TATATATCTCAGTTCATTTTGCACGTTGGTTTCTGGTTACTCTTGGTGCCATTTTACTACCATCGCTAGCGATGGAATGCGTACAGGTGAAGAACTAGAGTTTATGTAGTTCATAATGCCACTACCCTAGCTTACAGAAGCAGAGCAGACGTATGATGGTCTGAGGACACTGTTACGTTGTAGATCCATGTTCAACCTTATTGTAACATATAGGATTACAAAAGTGAAGTGGAACAGCTTTGCTTGTTATTGTAAAGAGCTGTGGAATGTTGGCGCTATATAAATACTAATAATAATAATAGCGCACGTCTGTGTTCAGCCACTCTTTGTCTAAGATGGCCTCAGCTAGATGCGAGGCTGTCTGATGGGATTCAGAAATGTATCTAGCAAGCCATTGTAAGATATTTAACCAGCACAGTGAGAGGTGGGACTGAGTCAAACGTGTCACTTGTCACATCCTGCCTCTTGTAAGCTTAAAAAAAAAGATGGTAAAGGAGACCCTTGTAATTGCAAGAGCGGGCTCTGAATATTTCCCCACTGTAATTACTGTATCCGCATACGCCTCCCTGTGTTATGCAAACAAGTGAGTCATGCCTGTTAATGTAGAAAAAGCTGTGTGTTCATACAATAAACCACTTCATTGGAGTATGCTTTTACATTAAGAAGAAGTTTGCTTGTCTCTTTCTGTGTTGTAACTATCTGTCTGCTATAGTGTGATTGCTCATAGGAGAATTGCAAGTGATGTTTAGTTAGATATAATATCCTGTAATACCAGGAGCAACTCTGCAGTGTATCCTGCTTTGCCAGGGCATTAGTAACTCAAGTATCACAATCCTAGCGCTCAGGGTAGATGTTCGCCAGTCAAGCTAGCGGCAGTTCGAGTAGGTGATACAAGGTCCGAACTGTTACGCCTTCGGTAACAGAGAAACCTGAGCCATATCACTTCAAACTGAATCACCAGCGAGGAGAGATGCTGCATTCACAAGCAGGAAAAATACATGCAAATTCAAAGAATTCCATGGGTGATACTATGCCAGGCCCGAACCCGGCCCACCTTTAGGGTCAGAGACGCCAGGGTCATATTGTCAGAGTTCCATTTTAAATGGTGGTTTAGAAACACTGAGTGAGTGTACCCAGAATATGACTTCAGATTAACATTGCTTTACTACAATTATTTTCCACAAATTACCTTTGTAAATTTATATTTGTGTAATTTTTTTAGGGAACCCAAGTCATCCCACTTCTGTCATCTGTCCTGCAAGATAAGGCTTATTTTGAGAAACCAGAAGAATTTTATCCTGAGCATTTTCTAGATTCAAAAGGAAATTTTGTGAAAAATGAAGCATTCCTGCCTTTTTCAGCTGGTAAGAGAAAACAAATTGTTTCAAAAATGTAAGTGTTTTACATCTGATTACAAACACAACCTGGAACATATAAAAAAAAAAAATATATTCAATCAGTTGGACAGCTTACTTCAGAAGTTTAACTACAAAAGCATGTGTATAAAACTTGTTTAAAAATGTTACAGTATATATAGGCAGTATTTTAACCCCTTAAGGACACATGACATGTGTGACATGTCATGATTCCCTTTTATTTCAAACGTTTGGTGCTTAAGCCCTTAAGGACACATGACGGAAATATTCCGTCACGATTCCCTTTTATTTCAGAAGTTGTGTCTTTAAGGGGTTAAGGGGTTAAACCAATTTTATTTACACAGAATTAATACAGTTTCTCTTTAATACCAATATAATTAGCCATCCACATTTGATAGGAAGCATGATCAGTACTGCTGACTTACTACGGTTTGTTTATTTGTACCAGGGCGAAGAAGCTGTGCCGGGGAAACATTGGCAAAAATGGAGTTATTCATCTTTTTTACAAGGCTTATGCAGAAATTCACAATCCAACCTCCACCTGGGGTTAAGGTGGAGCTCACCCCTAACAGTGGATTCACCATGAGTCCTTTAATGCAAGAAATGTGTGTTTTTCCTAGAAACTAGAGAAAACCTAAACAAGATGAGATAATTCAGAGGATTATGCAAACAAAATGCCTAATACAAATGCTAGCTTGATTTTATCTTTTATAATATTCATCTCTTTTGCTTGTCCATATATGCAAATATTGTATTTTTTTAATGTAAAAAAACAGTCTAAAAAATATTTAACACACAATACTATTATACAATTTTGATTTGACAATTTGATTTAACTACATTTCAATGGCAATTATTTCATGTACTGTATAACTGTCATGTTTGTTTTGGAATTCTCATTTTTGCCAACCCAAAACAACACCGTGTTTGGATGGAGCAACCCTAACTGGCATGCATTCCTATCATAAAAAAACTAATATATATTAATATATAATACTTTGCTTTCACACATGGCTTTTCCATTTTGACTTTATTTTTGTTAAATAAATCATGACACTGTAATATGTCTTGTGTTGTTGTTCCTCCGAGGTTATATTTAACTAATTTTAAGTCATGCTAAGAAACAGATAAATGCAAAGTGACTATTGTCAAATTGCACCAGAAATGGTCAGTTTGATTTTTCTTTCCAATCAGTTGAATCAACAAGAGTCTTTCTATAAAATGTTCAATTCTTCAGATAAAGAAATGGTTGGCCAAGCTCGTGAGTCAGTACAGTCAGTAAAAGAATACCCAACACCCCCTGTTTACTCCCCCCCCCTCTATAATCATCCCTTGCACGTTTCTCATACATATCCATCTTTTCTCCTCCAACCTCTTCAAACACCTAATATTTAAATCTTACTCCCACCTGCTCCTTTTTCCTTTCGTTCTGCTTTTGGCAACTGGTGATGTCTCTCCAAACTCTGGTCCCTACTCCACTAACCTATCTTGTGCGAACACTAGAAGCCACGCCAATTGTGCCAATCCCATGTAACTCTTCCTCTAAGACATAATTTCACACTGCCCTCTGTAATGCACACTGTGTGCATCATCATTAAATCAACTACAGTCCATGACTTATTCATCTCATGAACCCTAAACTTACTTGCAGTAACTGAAACTTTCTCCCTCTCACACTGCTATCCCTTCCTTGATATCCTTTGGGGAGGTCTTCATTTAACAACTCAAGACAATCTGACCATAAGGGTGGCAGGGTTTCTGATAAAAGCCTCTATGTAGGCCAACACGTTGCACTTTTTGTTCCAATAAAGCTGCCTTCCTGCAGCAATCTTGAGTGCCTGACCTAATTTATTTTATCTGAAGAGGAAATAAAAGCAACAGTCAACACATGCACACACTATTCCAGTCAGCATTTGATGATTAGAAACTATCGTAATATGAAGAAAATACGGTTCCTTAAGATGTCTGGACTGACCTAAAATGTTGCCACTTAGCAAATCAAGATCCTTAAGTAACCATGGACTGTCTGCCCTTATACAGTATAAGGTATTGGTGATGCCAACAATTTGGCACCACATTCACCAGGGCCGGATTAAGAGCCCATTGGTCCTGGTGCTGACAATTATGATGGGCCTAATTACAGAATCTTATCGACCAAAAATACTAAAACAGTTATATCTCCCAAGCGTCATGGATCTGGTGCTGGAGGGTAACTCACAGGATATAGCTATAAGAAAACACATACCCGTTGATAATCTTTCACGTAAATTCATACCCCTAACAGCAGTGTCTGGTGAAGCAGGATTTTGGTGGGCGGGGTAAAAGAATGGGCCACTGATGTGAATCACGTAAACAGAACTGCCCAAAGGGACAAACATGCCCAAAAAGGGGGCATGTCTGCACCCAGAATTAAATGGTCAGCCTGGCGTGAATGCACATCAGGCTGCCTACCAATCATGCAGGATGAGCAATCAAGGGCATACTGTACAGACAGCACCCTGAGCTTGGCATAAATGTGTCTAATAATGTGCTAGCTCTATGCTTTCTAAGGACTGTGCCCCAGCACTTGCTGGTCCATTTCTCTCCTAACCTTCTTACTAGCAGGCAGAAGCTTGTGTTATACAGTCTGGGACAGAGAAAAAAGTGTATGTAGTGAGTGTAGAAGGAAGAGAACATGACACAGTGTTAGAGAGACTGAAGCAGCAAGAGCATTTGCATAGTGCACAAAGTCAGCTTTACCTTAACTAATTTCATTGTCAGCCAATCCACACAAGTTTTGTTCCGCTATATCCCTCTTAAGTTTCCATACTTAAGCAAGAGCATGTGAACAGTTTTTTTTTAATCAATGGGCCTATTCCATAGGCAGTCCCTGGAGCTGCAGCTCCATTAGCCCCTATGTTAATCCGGTCCTGACATTCATATCACACATGAACGTCATTCCCTTCTGTAAACATTGTATTAACTATATTAACATCATTCCCACTAAGGAGAAAAAAAAGTGGACTAGAAAAGCAGTTTCCAATCTCCACAGCCCCAGAGTCCCCCCTAATTATAATAAAAACTTTGATAACTTCCAGAACCTGTTGCAGAGATTTCAATGCTTTTTTAGTTGAGCATTAATAAGGGCAACATGAGAATTTGCCAAGAGTTATTTTTGTATTGCAGAAAGCAACAGCAGTATTTCTAGAGCTACAATAATCTTAAGATATATTCATTGTATGTTAAACTCCATTCACTTGCTGTCAGAGAAATAGACAGTTTGTGGCAAACCTAGCCACTTTAGATTGTGCGGTTATATGTCTAAAGATTGTCCTAGAAAGCTGTTCCAATTCTGTTAGGTTCTATATTTACTTGTAACTGTAATAGAGAGCATTCGTATGCTAGCCGAAAGCCGCTAGCATTCATATGGTAGTTTCACGAACAGTGACTTTCCACACTGTTCGTGAAACGAATAAAGTACCGAATGGGAGCCCACACACAAGGGGTTGTGTGGCTCCCATTAACCGATTGCAACATTGTAGCAATCGGCTGCTAATTGATTTCCCGGGTGGCCGTCGTTCGGCTACCGACCACGAGGTGGCGGGCATCTTGGATTTCCCTTTTGCCCAGCGGTGTTTGGTCGTCGAGTGCCTGGAACTAAAATCGGCTACTCGACGGCACGAACACCGCTGGACTTCCAAGCCATTTGGGAGCGCCGGTCTTTTGGTACTTTTTCCCCAATGGTGTATTCGGGACTTTTATGATCAATGTATATTAAAGTGTGTTTTTGTGCGGCGTTCGGTTATTTATGCTGGGATCTGAGCGGTACTTTCACAAAGTGTGCGCTCAGATCCCAGCTATCTGCCGAACGGTTATTTGGTACAATAGCACGAATAAAATATAAGTTACTGATTTTTGTGTGAAAAGCCGGTTCTGCTGTACAGAGAGATAATCCACTTAACAGGATATTCTCGTGGGAGTATCCCTCTTATACAGGAGTGCATGGTGGGAGAAATGTCCTGCATATTCAGTTCCCCATGTAGTCCCCTGCTGTACAACCCCTGTAAAGTAATTAAGGAAACCCCTTGCATGGGGAATCACATAAATACTGGAGCTTGTGAATAAAATCGTCAGTTGACTCCCAGAACTGTGTTTCGTCCGGTTACTGGGGGATTTGGGATATTGCCTTCATTTTCAGCGCTTTACTTGGATTACTTTCTGTACCAGCGGAGATATTGGGATTTAACAGTGCAGCTCCGCTACACTTAACTTACTCAATTCGTCCCATTGCTCCATGGCACGGATTTGTTACTTACATTATTTATGTTTTTGATGAGTTATATGGCATGTTGTAAAGAGTCACTATTACATTACTTCTGTCTTAACAATAGGGGGGAAAGGGCAAATAAAATGTAAAAAAAAGTAAAGGTGAAAACTTAAAATGTTAATTTACAAGAAGTGTAACAATACCTGGACAGGTGAGGACACTGCTGGCATGAGGGCATTTGATTGATGCTATTTGCAAGTGGTATTACAGGGGGCTTGGCAAATCTGCACAAATGCTGAATGTTGATAATCTGTCCTGTACGGTCTAAAACCAGGCGCAGAGTGCTGAAGGGCTCATGTGAAACCACATATTTCCTTAAATAGTGTGATTTGGGCTGTATTTTATGAGGAATTATCCCATGTATAAATACAAACAAAAATGTATTTACCTCTTAATGGCAAGGCCTTTTAATTTCTTCAAAATTGACTTATTTTTACAATATCTTTACATTTAGTGCCTCCACACATATGTACTGTATTGTAAGGCAAAGGGGGTCTACTTGTTCTCTATATAACATATTTGTAAACATTTATTTATACACTATTTTACCAGAATGGATACATTGAGATTTCTCTCGTTTTCATGTATGTCCTGGGTCTTTGTCTCCAAAACATTGCATTGTTACAATAGGAAAGAATATTACAAAAATACAATATACAAACTATACATATATATATACACACACACATATATAAATTTAATACATAACCGGTAATAAATATATTCAACCATGACAGGTGCATTCTGTGCTGGGGTATATTGCCATAGATCTCGTAAATGATTTTAGAGTGAATGAAAATAGAGAAAATTTATGACAAACTTACCGTAATTTTCTTTTCCTGGCTATTTCTCATGGCAGCATCACTTATGGGTAGCTCCTCCCTTAGCAGTCACAGGACAGGAATTAATTAGATTAATTAATCAGACTGATAGGTATAAGAGTCCCTCCTCCCCTACACCTCAGTCCAATTATAAAGCTGAAATAAAGAATGGGCGGGAACCCTGATGCTGCCATGAGAAATAGCCAGGAAAAGAAAATTACGGTAAGTTTGTCATAAATTTTCTCTATTCCTGGCTAATCATGGCAGCATCACTTATGGGTAATACCCAAGCTTCACAGAAAAATAGGGTGGGAATAATAATCCAAGAAATTACACAAAACTGAAACACATGCAGCAAAGAAAAGTTTAATATCAACGGGATAAAGAGACCGTAGACAGGACACTCTGTCCAAAGGAGGTGGAAGGAGACTGCACATCAAGTTTGTAGTGCTTCATGAATGTCATCGGAGAAGACCAGGTGGCTGCTCTGCAAATATCATCGTATGGAACCTCTGCACAGCTAGCCCATGAAGTTGATAAGAACTCATTCTACTAGAGCATTATCTCCCGAGGTGGTGATATACCTTTAGAGATATACGCCTTCTTAATTATCAGAGAAATCCAACGTTTCAACGTAGATAAAGAAGCCTCCTCACCTCTCCTTGCTCCCAACGGCAAAACGAAGAGTTGGTCTGTTTTACTTAAAGACTCAGAACGTTTAAGATATGCAGACAAGCAGTTCATGACATCCAAACGTTGCCATCTAACCTCCTCCTGAGAAGAGGGGTTGGGGTAAAATGATGGAAGAACCACTTCTTGAGAGAGGTGAAACTGAGAAACTACCTTAGGAAGAAACTCTGGTTTTGGTTTCAGACAAACCCTATCTTGGTAGAATCGTAAACAAGAAGAAGATGTAGAAAATGCCTTAATTTCTGAAATCCTTCTTGCGGAAGTAAAAGTTTTATACGTCAGGAGAGTAGCATCCAAACTTTCAAGAGGAACAAACAGATCCTCTGTGAGATAATTGAGCACCATAGGAAGGTCCCAAGGAGGGGTAGTAGATCTGGAAGGAGGCCTCAACCTGAAGGCCGCTTTGAAGAACCTGGAAATCAAAGGATCCGAAGCCCATGAGATGTTGCACAAAGCTGAAAGTGCCGAAGACTGAACCTTCAAGGTGCTGAGGCTAAGGCCCTTGTCCAGGCCCTCTTGCAGAAACTCCAAACTTCAGTATTGCTAGGATGCCGAAAGTCCACATTATGAGACGATGCCCAAGTTTGGAACACATCCCAGATCCTATGCTAGCATGAAGAAGTAGAAGCCTTTCTGGAGAGCAGAAGGGTAATGATCACCGCCTCCGCGAGACCTAGTAATTGGAGTCTTTCTTTCTCAAGACCCATACCCCCATTTTGAGGCATTCCGGATGAGGATGGAATACAGGGCCTTGCGATAGCAGATCCTCCATCACTGGAAGAGGCCAAGGTTGTTCCTGGCTCATCATGGCCAATAGGGGAAACCACGGCCTCCGAGGCCAAATTGGAATTACGGCAATGACTTTCTTGCCTTCCAACCAAACCTTCCGCAGGAACCTGGGTATCATGGGTAGGGGAGGGAAAACATACCCCAGATCGAACGACCAAGGCAGAGAGAGAGCATACTGGCCCAGTGCCTGACAGTCCGGATGGAGAGAGAAGTAATTCTCCACCTGGTGATTCTGAGATGATGCCATCAGGTCGATCTGGGGCATGCCCCACCGATGAGCAATTTCTGCAAAGATCGCCGGATGAAGTTGCCATTCTCTCGGAAGAATTTCCTTTCTGCTGAAGAAGTCTGCTGTTACGTTCTCCGAACCTGGGAGATAAATCGCCTTCAGGCCTTGAAGATAGGTCATGGCTATAGCCATTAAGGGAGCCAGCTCTTCCAGGAGCAACCTGCTCCTTGTGCCACCTTTCACATATGAGGCCACCGCTCGGTTGTCTGTTTTGATTAGAACCCAAGAATTCCGTAGCCTCGGCAGGAATCTCAAAATGGCCTTGTAAACCGCTCTCAGTTCCCTTAAGTTTGAGTGTAGGCGACTCTCTTCTCGGGTCCAGTTCCCTTGAGTCCATACAGGACTGAAGTGGGCACCCCATCCAAAAGAACTGGCATCTGTTGTAATAACCTTCCAAGGGGGACTTCCAACGGGAAGCCTGTTGTCAAATTCCTCTCGCTCTTCCACCAGTTTAAGCCTTTCCTTACGGGAAGGGGAAGAGATATCATCTGTTCCCAATCCGCTTCCACTCTGTTGAACTGGAGAAGGAAGCAGTTCTGGGCCGGACGGAACTTCCACTGGGCCCACTTCACCAAGCCTATTGTTGAAGTCAAGGAACCCAGGAGACTCATGACTTCTCTTGCAGGTGCAGTTTCGAGAACTTGCAGCTTCCTTACTTTGTCTCTGATCTTCGTGACCCTTTCTGGAGACAGGAACACATGTGCAGACACGGTATTCACTACCGTACCCAGGAAAACGATAGTTTGTGCAGGAACGAGGGAGCTCTTTCCCACGTTCAGGAGCCAACCATGGTCTTGAAGAATGGACATTGCCACCGACGTATGTTGAGCTACAATTCCTTGAGATGGACCCAAGATTGATAGTAGGCGTCCCTTAAGTCTATTGAGGTCATCCAGTCTCCTTTTTTGACACACTTCAAGATGGTCCTCAAGGATTCCATTTTGAACGTCCTACGTCGAGCAAGGAGTTCACGCCTATCAAATTCAAGATGAGACGCCACTTTCCCTGTGGTTTTGGGGCCAAGAAGACCGTGGAGTAAATTCCCTGGAACCATTCCTGTTTTGGAACTTCTTCACCACTTTTTGTTCCAGGAGTACAGAAATGCAGGACCTCATGGCCCTTCGTTTGATGCCTACCGGCACCTTTGATCTTCTGAAGAATGCAGTTTTCGGGTAAGATGAGAATTCTATTCTGTAACCTTCTTTTACGATGGAAGTGACCCATAGGTCTGAAATATTGCTGGCCCATATGGGGTAGAAGAACTTCGGCCTGGGGACCTTCAGAAGGTCTTCCCTGAGGTTCTAGCACCCCTTCCTCTGGAAGCCTTATTGGAAGATGAGTGCGAATAGGATTTCCATGAAGAATTCCTGGAAAACTCCCTTCCTGGTTTATAGCTCCTGCTGTCCCGAAAGGACCGATCCTTGAAGCGCTTGGTCTTCCAGGAGGAGGGAAAAACTCTTCCTGCCAGCTTGAGGTAAACGCCTTTTTCCCCATCAGCAGCTTTTGAATAGCATCTTCCAGAATCTTCCCAAAAAGGAGATCCCCTCAGAACGGAAGTGCACACAGGGAAGCCTTAGAAGCATAGTCAGCACCCCACGAATGAAGCCACAAGGCCCTTCTAGAAGCCACAGACAGGGCCATGCTTTTGGCAATCATGCGAGTGATGTCCAGGGAGGCCTCTGAACAGAATTCCGTGGCTAGACTAAAGTCCTTGAAGCTTTCCAACAGATGTTCCCTACGGACACCCTGATCAATGTCGTCCTTCAGATTAGCGAGCCACACTTTCAAGGCTCTGGAGAGAGTCGTCAGTGCCACTGCCGGATGAAGGGCGGACCCTAGGGCCAAGTAGTCTTTAATCAGGTCTCCATCCATACGCTTCTCCATAGGCTCCCTGAGATATGCCATGGAGTCAATAGGCAGTGTAGTTTTCTTAGCCATATGGATCACTGCAGCGTCAATTTTAGGAACTGAGTTCCACAGGCAGCAATCCACTGTAGAGTACGGATAAACCCTCGCAAACTTATTTTTTAAGGTGGACTTCTTTTCAGGCTTATTCCATTCCTGAAGGATCATATCCCTGATTGGCGCATGCACCGGGAAAGTAGGTCTGTTAGGCTATAGGTCCTCAAAAAACCTGTCAGCCTCCTTCAATTCAGATCTTTCTTCAGTGAGACTAAGCGTGTCTCTGAGAAGGGTAATAAGTCTATCCATAGACCTGGAGTCAAGAGACGTGGAGGCATATTCAGCTTCCTCCTCACCTTCATCTGATACCTCCCAGACATCAGGGTCCTCATCAGAGCTGGAAGACTGAGGTTCCGCTCTGCGTCTCTTACTTGGACCACTAGATCCCGTGGTAGCCATAAAGCCCTCAGCAAATAGCCTGAGAAATCCAGAGCTTAAGGTCGTCTTGTGGAGAGCTCCTACTGGGGGCATCAGCGACTTCCAACAAGCATTCCTTGCAAAGGTTCCTTCTATTCGGAGCAGGCGAAGAACAATTAATGCATTTATTTGACTTTTCCCGTGATTTTCTCGCTGGAGAATCCAAATGAATGCTGGGGCTGGAATGAAGCCATATATGACATATATTACAGGCTCAGTATGGCACTCTTTTAACAACACCCCCCCCCAATAAAATTAAGAAATGGCTCACCTATGTTTTCTAGAGAGGGATCTTGCAGAGGCAGAGGGAGAATCCATACTATAAAGAAGAACCAAAGGAAAATCCAAGACCTAATTCCCCAAAGGGATAAATAGACAAACTGACAAAGCAATACTTCCAATAAGTAGTAAAAACAGCAATCCTACCTTAAAGAGCAGAACATCCACTATGCAGCCAGGCAGAGGATAGGAGTAGCTGGGCACAAACTGGACACCAATGCTTTCCCAGGGGTAAACCAACATAAGGCTAGCACATATAGCGCCAAGGCAGCTGTATTAGATGCTTTAAAAAAGGTCCGGGCAGCGAACAGCTGATTGCCCGGTTCGCGCATGCGCAGAGCGCTGGAACGCACGCTATGCGTTCCAAACGCTCGCGACCGGCATGCAAATTACTTCCGGTTTCGCCGGAACCGGCTGCGAGCAACAAACAGTCGGCTGGAACGCATAATGCGTTCCAGCCCCCAATGCCCGGGCACACAGGGAGCCCCAGGGAGCAGGGAAGCCTGCACAGCCTCACATTAACCCATCAGAGGCTGGAACAGAGCCAGGGAGCAGGGAAGGCACCAAACAAGAGGCAAGAAACAGATCCTAAAGGACAAGACCCCTAAGCATGGATTCAAATACTGCCAACAAGGTATGGGGGGGGATATATAACCCCAATTAGTAGGGGCAGGCTGAAAACAGGGGGAATTTTTAAGGCTAACCAACCCCACAAATAAACAGAAACAGTGTCTCCCTCAAACACTTACTTCCCACGCTGCAGTTCAATACTTACACTGAACCTGACCCAGTTAGTCCTGCTCATGCAGGCTGTTTACTGGGTCCTTCAAATGAAGAGAGGCTGAACTTCATTTGGAACGAACCCACGACAAACGCAGGAAGGTGGCCATAAAACAAAATGTAAAAAGTCCTGTAGAACTTGCTAAGGACAGGAAAAAAGACTGAGGTGTAGGGGGAGGAGGGACTCCTTATACCTATCAGTCTGATTAATTAATCTAATTAATTCCTGTCCTGTGACTGCTAAGGGAGGAGCTACCCATAAGTGATGCTGCCATGATTAGCCAGGAAACATGACTTATGTAGTACAAATAGAACATGTCAATTGCATTGAGTACAATTACTTTAAAGGGACACAATGTTCCAGAACAACTACAGCTTAATGTAGAGGTTCTGGGACAAAGTGACAGTCCCTACAGTGTAAACTATGTTTGTTTTTTCGACTAAGTGCTTCTCTAAGGGAAACATTCAGCATTTGATTCAATACATCTCTTTGATGAGAGGTCGATTGGCACAGTGTGGCAACTGCTGCGCATGCTCTATAGCACCCCTTCCCTCCCCCCATGCTTCATGGAGAAGCATTGAATTGGCTGAGATAATCAGTATTGAAGATTCTAGCCAAGGGATGAGTGGTGTCTGTAGTGAGACTGGCATTCTAGGGGACTAAAAATGTATTTACTACTTCAAAGGGGGTCCTTAATCTAAATAGTCCTTTGCTAGGAATAGATGTTTATATTCCCAATATATTTATATATTGCGTTCCTTTAATACAATAAAATAAAAAATACAAATTTGTTCAGCTGGATCACCCATATTTCTTAGTTATTGGTATTTATATAGTGCCAACATTATCCAGTGCTGTAGATGTTTTACACTGCAGATGTAGGATATACAAATGACAATTTAATCCTGCTTAACCCAACTATAATCTTTGTATCTCATGCTCATTTTTACACAGGAGATTTGGCAGGTTTGGAAACCCCAGAAGCCCCCCCCTCTCTGACTTTATACGGATTTTGAGTTTGTCTGGCATCACTTGGTGAATGGTTGTGGCTGTTCATCACAATGTTATGGGAAAGAAGGAGGGAGTTATAGAGGGTCCTATGGAGGCTTAGTTTTTTTTTTAGTTTTTATATATATATATATATATATTTCAGATATCTACTGCAGCATTAAATTGGAAATCAAGGTTCCATGATCAGTGATGGTTTCCCAGACATATATCATTTCCTTGTACTGGTGGGAATCATATAAAAATGCTGCACCCCGGTTGTACGTAGAATTCAAATGCTACAGCAGAAATATCAGTTATTCGAGATATTCACTTCGGGCTTCCAACTTACCAAATGTAGATATTAGATTTTAATTCCACAAAGCAAGTAACATCTACTTCATTTCCACCTCTCCCTGAAACGTTAAGGTACTGACTGAAGCTTGTAAGATACTCCACCAGAGTTATTTTATTTATGTTATCACACATTTTTTATCTACTAAAACAATGTTACCATTTTTACCTATAGTCTACCACTGTAATTTTCTGTGTTTACAGTTACATGTACATATTAATATATTGCCTGGTAGCATTTGGTTAGCAAATATTTCAATTTATTTAAATTGCATAAAACAAATGTCTGCCCCCTGCTGCTGTAAATCCCTTCAAATTCATGTGCTTGTGTTCTCTTTTCCTTAGAACTTATTCCCCCATTTCCAGAAAGAAAGCCTATTTTAGACTAAGTAACTACCTGTCTCTCCTCTAGCCCACCCTGGTTCCATCTAATTTTATAGCATGCTTTTCCAGTTGTTTTGACATCACACTCAGTTACCTCATCATTCTTTGACATGTACCATTGGCTGCAATTATAGTTTTTATTCTCTCTGCCATCACCTCCAAACTCTCCCTGCTATGTCTTATCTCAACAACCAAGTTTAACCTTTAGCTTATTGTTGTTTTTTTAATTTTTAAAATCTCATTTTTATTCAAAAATATTTTTTCAGTGATAAAAAGTAAAGCACAAGATGAGACAAGCAGGTCTTAATAGAAAAAAAAAAACAAAAAACAACAAAAACATGTGTTGATGTACATAGCTCCATACATACAAAACAAATTATAGTGCGGCCTAGTTCCAAGATAACTCACATATATGACAGTGACATGGTCAAATAGTTTGCTTCCTAACCCCTCATGTAGCTGGAACTGTGATGACATCATCAATAGTACCCATCCTTATTCTAGCCCAGCTGAAAAACCCTATATCGTCACTTACTCCAACCTTTAGATTGATAACTCTATCTAGAAAAGTACACTGTATAAAAGATCATCAAAGGATAGATCATGGCTCACGGGTAAGGACTTTTTACCTCTTGTATTAGTTTGTTTATATTGTACTGTCTTTCCCCCCCTAATTATAAAGGAAAATAGAGGGACACTATAGGCACCCAGGCCACTTCAGCTCATTGAAGTGGTCTGGGTGCAGTGCTCCAGGTCCCTTAACCATGCAAAACGAATTATTGCGTTTTTTATAAACTGCAATAATTAGCTTTGTGGGGTAACTCCATCTCTAGTGGCTGTCTATCAGAGTCACTAGAGGGACTTCCAGGCTGTTAGGCGACTTTTGGTTGCCTCACCGAGGCTGGACGTCCTCCCACTCTGCATGAGGACATTCAGCGTCACTGGAATCCTTATAGAAAAGCATTATATAATTCTTTACTATGAGGAAATTCTAATACCAGCACATGCCGTGCATGTGAATTAGGTCTCCCCCGTCAGCTGAAATCGGCGGGGGAGGACTAGGTAAGTAACAGAAGTGGTATTTAACCCCTTCTGTACCGCATGGGACACACTCACACTATAGGGAGCTATAGTGAAAGTAACACAAACTGTTTTACTGACACTATAGTTTCACTTAAGTGTGTATTGTGGGTTTTATTAAAACAGAAAATGGACATAATATGACCTTTAGTGTTTTCAAATAGGAGACAGTTTTTGACACTATAGCTTTAAATGTGCTACAATCAGGGTTTTGCTACAGACAGTTTAGGTTAGTTTGATAAATGAATAAATATCTATACAAATTTCATAGAATTTATAAATTTAAAAAAATTAAAAAAATTAAAGGATTGTGATCACTGGAGCAATATTCAGGACAAACTCCAAATTGGGCAGAGAATTACATTTGGTGGTATAGGGACCACTACAAATAAGGTGGGCCCCCATATCTCCTTACAAATGCATGGCACATCGTAAGTCAAGTAGATGGAACTCCCTGTTCTGTTAGACTCTCACTCAGTTTCAGTTCTTTCAAAAGATAATTCAAAATTCACATCTTTAGGGAAGCAAATCAATTAACATGTTAATAGCTTTCCCTCCCCACACTTGGTAGCCCACTCCCCCTCCTGAAACTGTGTCATTCAATAAACTAGCCCTTCATTGTAAACTAATCGAGCAACCTACTTTTTGTCATACATGAAATGCATCCTACCTGGATCTCACCATACCCCACTCCCTGTAGAATGTTCAATATTCCAACCATCTGCTCACCTATTCTGTGATGGAAGAGGAGCTTTTGGACCACCTGTCTCCTTATCTTAGTACCCAATAATAAAATTAACAATGTTCAGTGAATAATTCATTGACTTCTTCCTAATTCTACACCCCATGTGCCATGCTGAGGATTACTTTTAAGAAGATCCTTTCACTGTCACAATGTCTTCCCATCACCAAAGTGTACTGCATATGCCCAGCACCCTGGCATTCAGTATTCTAACTAACAGTAGCAAACTTGTCAGAATGTTTCATACAGGGCTGGTGGATGACTGATTACAATAATTATACTACGTATTGCTGGGGATACCCAGTCCTCCTGGAAATGAGATGCAGGAATGTGCCATTTCCCTTTTACCTGTGCCAAACTGACAGATTTTCTAAATCAGGTAAAATGGTTTTACAAATTATTCAAAAAGCAATCATGTCTTTTTAGGGTAAAAAATATATAAAAATATCAGAAAAAAATATCCAAAAGAGGAGTAAAATGCCAGAAAGACTGATTTTGGCATATTATAGAAAGAGTGAATGCATCCATTTTTATAAACATTCCCCCACGTGTATCTTAACATATGTTAGAACATTATTGGGTGGGTACATTACTTTAGGCCAATGAAAACAACTTTCCTGAGAAAATCCTGAGTTAGTCCGTCCAATTTCAGTTTGAGGCTAAAATGGAACTTCACTTCTTATTAAATTGAATATTTCTCACCCTCACCCTCCCCCCAAAAAAAAATGTAGCCTTTACATTTTTTAATTTTGTTTTTTTAATTCAACAATGTGGAAGAAATTGGAGACCACTTAACTAAAACATAAATTTAAAACAGCTTGTTTTTTGTTTTTAAGGATGAAATCCTGTCCCTAAATAAAGTCACTACCAGTAGTATTGTAAGCATGAATTAGAGGTGGGACTTGTGTGGAATGTTGATAGACGGATCCTCTGAAAGATCAACACAGTTAAATACTTTAAGGATCACCCAGGTTGGGGGATATAGATGCTCTATTGAGTGCCTGCCTTTCAGGAAGGATCTCTGGAAAGCCCAACAGTTTGAACTGAAAGCAGGAAGCAAACAGCATTCAGACCTTCATAAAGACATAACAGGTTTGTATTTCTTATCTGAATGTCAATGTGCTGCTCCGCATATTTATAGCAAGTTTCACACATCTGTTAAATTGAATATATGATATCATGTTTGGTCGTTTTTATTTGAATGCAGTAGTAGAGGATTTACATTGTGGTCAGTTAAGAAAACGAAAAAAAAAAAGTTGGAAATTAGCTTAAATAAGGAACATATTTAACCCCTTAAGGACCAAACTTCTGGAATAAAAGGGAATCATGACATGTCACACATGTCATGTGTCCTTAAGGGGTTAAATATTATGACTAAAATTTTTACAACGTGATTTTAAAATTTCTTTAATTCACCTTTTACTGAAAAAGGAGGAAAAAATGCCTTTTCCCTCACAGCAGCATTACAGCATGTAAACTCTTCATATGTTTAATTATCAGAGAAATCTTAATGATGGTGAATATGTTCTAGCAGAAGTAAAGCTTTAGTGATATATTTGGATTAAGTTCTCTATTTGCTGAATTGGAATTTTCCATTAAATTTTATGTAAAAACTGCTATTCACTAACCATCAAGCCTAATAAGATTATTCATTAAACTAGGAATTGTTGTATATTTCCATTTTGACATTGTGGTTACAGTTTGCCTCATTAAAATTACCACAGTTACCATTTAAGTGAACAGACACCAATTTTACTGTAATGCAAATTAATTTGCCACGAAAAGCACTCTCAGCACTGCATAATTCCTTTGTTTATAGAGATAATAGCACCCACGCAGCAGATTAAATACATTCTATCCTCTGTCTAAAGTACCCTATTGTCATGGTAAATATGCTTTAACAAACACATTCAATGTGCAGCCCCCATGAATTCTATAGAAATTAGGAAAAAGACTAAATGTACTTTTCCTGGTTAAAAAGTTTGCACTGATTTAGTCATTTGTTTTAAGGTAGCAGAGATAATTTGCCCTAGGTTGTATACACAAGATAATGAAAGGATAAACCTAAACTGAAAATATGTATAATTTGATAATTGTGGTTTCCCTCACTTCCCAGTTTAGTGAATATTTTAAATTGTAGGCCTACATAGACCAAGAGAAAACACGTCCAGCTATACAGTATGTACACCTCACAATTCTGGATTTAGTAAACAAACCGTTAATAATTGCAATATTACTGTATATTCCCAAAGCCATTTGGTTTGGGAAAGAATACAATGGTTTTGTTGCTACATCTGTTCTACCTTCCCACCGCTGTGTGAAGACAGACATTTATATCCACATGGACTAAGGTCAACAGCCCATAACCTTTAAATAAATAAAGGTTATAGAAGTGTTAAAGACAAACATACAAATGCCTCTTTCTCCATGTGATTCATATACTGCACAGGGAGTTAAACTGTTTGTAACCTTCCTTTGTGTAAACATTTCCCCCATTCTCTCCCAGGAGATTAAACATTTTATCTGAGAGATAGGAAACCAGCTGGACAGGAATTCCAACTAAGTAGTTATCAATATCACTGCAGGAGCTGTTGTCCAGGGAGTTTCACTATGGGTGCAGGGAATGGTTTGCAGCCGAGTTGAAACATGATCTGCCTTTTATTTCAATGGGATCCTGTATTCAAACCCATACTGCATAGAGTGATTGGCACTGTATGAATAGTATGTGAATTGTGTTTAGTAGATCTCACTGCTGTGAAATATTACAGGGTTATGTCTAAGTGCATTTATTTGGCAACCTCAGGTTTTCCTGTATTGAACTTTTATCTTACAAAGTTTGGGCTTCATGAGAAAAATGTTATTGGAAAAATAGCCATATGTTTATAGCCACACAATATCACTTCAAGCAGTGACCTGTGTGTGGACATAGCTGCCCTTACTTGGCATCTTCAGTAGGTGATTCAATCTATGTTGTGATGTGTGTCTTTTACTCTCCACCATCCCAAGCCCATTCACAGCTGTCTAATGTGATATTATCTGGTATTTATTTGTATCATAAGGATCAAGATCCACCTGGGGAACACAGGCAAAAGGCTTTGCCAACAACAACAACAGTAGAAAGAGGAGTTCAGCACAGTCCCAATCTCAATGAGGTGGTGACTTTTTTTTTTTTTTTTACACCATTGATAAAGGATCATCTTACTGATATTGTGACTGTGCTGGTCTGATTTTTCTACTGACAAGATATGATAGCTTGGCCAATATTCCACTCTAGAGTCCAAATGTCATTAAAAATGGTCTGGTATGAATTACACTTATGAATGGGGTAAATTTAAAACCTGCCAAAACATTAACCATTAACTATGTGAAGAAATAAATATAGCCAATTAGAAACCTATCTAATTGTATTGGAAGCCCCTGTGTATCTTGTAGCATTTTACCTATTTTAAAATACCTTCATAGGATTCCACACTGATGTTCTATGCCAGTGCAATGGTAAGCCATAGTCTATTTTTTACCAGTTACCTGGGAATTTAAGAGGAGGCAGGTTTTGACATTATAGCTTTAAATGTGCTACAATCAGGGTTTTGCTACAGGCAGTTTAGGTTAGTTTAATAAATATCTATACATTTTGGAGCAATCATGTGTCTGCTAATAAACCAGAAATGTGCTTGTGCTCTACAAAGCCCATGTATTTTAGATATTCAATAAATACATTGATCCCAAATTTCATAGAATTTCTAAATTTTGAAAAATTTAAGCATTTTGATTCCTGGAGCAATATTCAGGACAAACTCAAAATTACGCAGAGTACCACATTTAAAACCTAAAATTGTTTGTTTCTTTATTTCAAGCAATTGTATTTTCCACCCGCGGTTATCATTAGGAAGCATGTTCCTACTTGCTGAATTTGTATCCAATTTGTAAAATCGGGATAGTAAATAGTGAGACGTAACCTGATATCTGGAGAATGATTAGTGTAGAAGCTTTTAATAATAGTAGTCATGGTTACAGCCGTTGTCTGAATGTGGGAAATAGAGCTCTCTAAAATGACAGAAATAAAATCCTAAAAAGATACTTATCTTTCTTACTATCAAATCAATAAATGTTCTGGTCTCTCTCCAACATTTAGCCAAGTTAGTAGGGAAAACAAATAGCCAAAAACAGGAAGGGGACCAGCTATGGTCTTTTAATTGTGATGTTCACTGGCTGGAAGCCTAAGTAGAATGAATGACTACCTAAAACAGATTACTCTGTGCATTAAAAATAATCATTAAAATGAATGTTCATTCAGAAGATAGATTTAATAGCAAGATGTAGAGCGCTAAGTGAAACCCAATGACAAGGAGACTACAGAAATCATACTGTATATGGTTATATGTTCACTTGCATACAAAAAACATATCTTAAGACTTTTTATTATGTTGAAAATGTCACATTAATATTTCCAATTCCCTTTAAATTGTTCCTCAGTTTTGAATTATTTGTGCATCTTTAAATGTGTGGATTGAGGTTATTTATATGAATGTCATAATTTCTTTCCCCCTCCCTTCTAGATTATCTGCAGTCATGTTTGCCATCGACCCCGTTTCAGTACTCCTGTTTGTTGTTCTAGTCCTATTACTGATTAATATTTACAGTGACTGGAAGAGATCTTTATACAAGAAGTTTCCTCCTGGACCGAAAAAGTTTCCTCTGATTGGCAATATGCACATTCTGCTCACCAGTAAACTGAGGCCACATCAAACTTTTCAAAAGGTAATTAAAACAAAAAAACTATTAAAACAGGGAGAAAATCAAAGCTATGGGTAGATTATCAGCAGCAAACCCACATAAATGTAGAATAAGATGAGGCTAATGCTAGATTGGCATTAGGAGAGTAATAAAGTCTGCACTGGTTTGTCCAATGCATTGAACTAGCTAGAACGGTCTTACCTGGTATTTTAAAGAAATTAACATGAAGTGTAATTATCCCATAATACTTTTTTTTTTTGAGAAATAATATATAGTGAATATGTAACTAGAGTACGCACTTAAACATTTCTGCTCCATTTTTTTTTTCTTAATTCCCTCTAAAGGAAGTACCTATTGATTTATCAACATAGATCTGTGCCAACTAAATTCCTGTCTAGAAGTCAGATTATAGAGCAGCTGTGACCAGTTATCAGTGCTCTAATAGAATGATAGGAAATCGGCAACCAAAGTGAGCTGCAGGCGCCTTGTTCTTTATGATGTGAAAAAGGTTTACATATTGATTACACCTTGCTTATAATTTTGGAATGGAATGACCTGTGTACAGTGAGGGAAGCATGGATTTTTTTAATTGACTGCAGTGACAGGCTAAAAATCACTCTTGCTTACCCTTAAAGGACCACTATAGTGCCAGGAAAACATACTCGTTTTCCTGGCACTATAGTGCCCTGAGGGTGCCCCCACCCTCAGGGACCCCCTCCCGCCGGGCTCTGGGGAAAGAAAGGGGTTAAAATCTTACCTTTCTCCAGCGCCGGGCGTGGGGGGAGCTCTCCTCCTCTTCGGCTGAATGCGCATGTGCGGCATAATGCTTTCCTATGAACGCTTGCATCTTCTCACTGTGATTTTCACAGTGAGAAGCACGCAAGCGCCTCTAGCGGTTGTCAAGAGACAGCCACTGGAGGCTGGATTAACCTATATATAAACATAAGTTTCTCTGAAACTGCTATGTTTATAAAAAAAAAAATGGGTTAACTTCATTAAGCAGAAGTGGTCTGGGTGCCTAGAGTGGTCCTTTAATAACCCTTAATAGCAATTTCATAGCTATGTCAGTACAGTAACATTCATATGACAACCACTTTTGAAGGCATGTTACTGACTAACTAAAGCCGACAATGAATTAAACATATTTACTATATGCAAAATCATTAGAAAATTATTTAGTCTGAGAACTGTCAATCATTTGCTGTTCAAACTTAAAATAAATAGAACTGCATACTACATTCACCTATTTTCCATTCATTTTGCAGCTGTCAAAAAAATATGGACCAATATTCAGCATGCAGATGGGATTTAAAAAAGTTGTTGTACTGTGTGGCTATGACGTGGTAAAAGATGCCCTTGTAAACCATGGTGATGTGTTTTCAGAGAGACCCATTATACCAGCGATTGAGGAAACCACAAAAGGACGAGGTGAGTTGGTGAATTGTGGTTAGAAAGAAAATATATACCGGCATAATTTACCAAAAATATGCAGGTAATGGACAGCTAGTGTGTTCATATATCCTGATGCCATGTACAAGCATATATAACAAACAGGAAACATTAGTACTGTCAGTCCATGTGCAGCTTCATCATATTATAAGAGATTTAAAGGTTAAGTTGGCACTCATGTAACTGCAAATATAGATTGTAATCAATAATCTATCACATGTACATCTCAAGTTGGGCGTTGGGATAGCTGTAGAAACTTGATTTGAGTTTCTATGCCAAGAAAGACCCATCAGTTTCCAGCTTCACATGCAAATGAGAACAAACAGGCATCATATTCTAGACCTTATACTGAATTTTATTGTAGATGGGCAGGAAAAATTTATAAATAAACTGCAAGAAAAAGCTGCAATATAAAAAATGAGGATTGTGTCTGAAAACACACTAAATAGCTAGGGAGGCTGTATTAGACGTACTTATGTATAATGCTAAAATGCAGAGTTATAATTTTAATATTTTGTAAGTTTCTAAGGATCCTTTTTATCCAGTTTTTCTATAACTTCCCTTCTCAAAATTTCACGAACATGCAATAAAAGGCTCACATCTCTAGCATGAATAATGTTTGAAAAGACCTGCGAGATTTAGAATAAAATTTCAAAACTACTCCACCTCTAAAATTCCAATTAAAAGTAGTAAGCATTTTTTAATTGTCTTCCTCATAATTATTTTAATAATCATGTTTTTTTGTCTTTGTATTTAGGTATAATCTTTGCTCATGGTGAAAACTGGAAAGTGATTAGAAGATTTACCCTGTCGGCTCTGAGAGATTTTGGTGTTGGAAAGAAAATAATTGAAAACACAATTATGGAAGAATGTGACGCATTGGTGGAAGTCTTTAAATCCTACAATGGTTAGTTATGAGTTCATTATATTCCAATTGCAGCAAAGCAGTTTAAAATATGACTTTTTTTTTTTAATAAATTTTGAATTAAAACTATCACATTGGAACATATATGTAGTGTGAATAATTTCATTTCCTTGGCTTACTAAAAGTGCATTTACCTCAGAGTATCGGTGGTAGTGTATTTGTTTCTTAACCTCCCTCCTTGCAAGGCTCCATGAGTTTAGAACCTAGTTTTTTGGAATAATTTTTTCAGAGATAATTTTCATAGACTTTGACGTTTGCACATGGTTTCTCTGTAAAAAAAATATCTTAAACTGCACAGTTTTATTGTAATATGTTTTCATAAAATTTTAATATGGTTCTATAACACCTTTTCCTTCTGATGTCTCATTTGTTTGGAGGTGTATGGGGTTCCATCAGGAGGGTTGATTTTGCTCAAATCCAAGGAATGCATATACAGTTAGTATAGTATGTATATGTATCTTTTAAATATAAGGCAATTAAATGCCACTCGCATGATCTAGAAATCAGTCCAATGCCGTATTATAGTGAATTAATGTACGACATTTCAGAAGTAGTTTTGCATTTATCTGTGAATTTATACATAATGAAAGCAGAATTAATATATTTTTCCCAATGTTTATATTAACCCCTTAAGGACACATGACATGTCATGATTCCCTTTTATTCCAGAAGTTTGGTCCTTAAGGGGTTAAATATTCTCTAAACTAAGGCCAAGTCCATGATGCTGGCAAATCATCATGGAAGTTGTAGCTCTGCAACATCTGGTGAAGCCTCCTCTTGGCCACCTTGGGTTATACAATTAATGCCCATAGCCATAGTATTTAAATACCCTTGTAGGGGACAATTTGATATACCTTTCTAAAAGTAATGAACTTGTAATTTTACTTGCCATACAATGTGCTTCAAATGTCTCCAAAATATTACTAATGTACATTTATTTTCCATCCAAGGCCAGCCATTTGAAGACACATCCTTGATGCATGCTGCTGTAGCCAATGTCATTGTGTCCATTCTACATGGTCACCGCTTTGACTACAATGATCCCACATTTGAAAAGCTCATTTGGATGGTTAATGCAAATATAAGGTTTTTTGCAAGTCCCATGGTTGTGGTAAGAAATATATATGTATATATAATTATGCATCAGTTGTGTAGTCTCACTACATTCAATCCAGGAAAACCTGTATATATTCTAAGGAGAGAGTATTCCCACATTTTCCAATGTGCATGCACCATTATAGTGTTGTAAACTATTTGCAGACGTCCTGATAATTCAACTTACTCGGACCATAATTCACATTCTACATGCATTATTTCAAGCTACAATAGTAGCCTGCAATATCATGTATTGTTCAAAAAGCTCAGTAACTGCACTTCCTGTATATAGGTTTTAAACACACGTGGCAAAAGTAACCTCGCCACTGGTATTTGGAGTGGCCTGTTTGCCAGCCTCTTGCTTAAAGACTATGGGCCAAGTCAATGACTGCAAAGACCCATATTTTATTTCCCCTGGTTCCCCTAGTTCAGCACTTTCCATAGAACCGAACGCTAGCTCCCTGTTCCCGGTCGGTCCCCCAGCGGCACTTAGCCACAATTCTATGGGACAATTCGTGCGGTCGGTAAAAACTAAGACTTCCAGGAAATTCCTGAACCCCTGAACTGATCTGGGTGATTTTGGGATATGTTGGTCACTCACATCAGGGCTATCGTGGGATATTGTGGGAATATTATGTGTTTTTGTGGTACTTTTGGGGTTTTGTAAAATATGTGTTTTTTCTGCCTGGAGATAATTGCATGGGGACTTGCATAAGAGACCAGTGTGGCTTCCATTAAACCATTCCACTTCACCCTCAACACGCAGCCTCATCTCGTGATTGTAGGGAACAGCTATACTATTGTATACCGTAGCATGGAATATATGCATAAGAACACAGATTGTAAAATGATCCCACAATGCAAAACAATGAATAGGTGTTATGACGGAGTGCCTGGCACCCTGACTTGGTGCCTCCGCCAATTGATGCTTCCTAGCTGATGTGGGTACCATAAGCACCGTAGCCCCCCCCAGCTGCCGCAGATTGGCTGGTGTTGCGCCGTCCCTTCCCACCCTGGACCAAACTCCTGCATCCAACTCTCAGTGGGAAGGCCTCTCCTCCAAGAGAGTATAACTGTATATTCCATGCTACGGTATACAATATAATGCAAGCAAATATTTATTTCCCTCCCCTCAACTCTAATAATCCTCTGAAAAGGTGAATTAAAATAAATGTCACCAATACATATGTCAATACCTAGGGCTGAATATCACATCTGACACTAAGGACCTTTTTATAGGCAAAATTACTTACCACTGACTCATTCTATTACACAAGACTTGGCAAAGTGGAATAAGCCCCAATTCTACTGGATGGAACAAATTAATATCTTAAAGATGAATGCCCTGCCTCGTCTCTTGAACATATATCAGACTCTCCCCATCTAAGTACCTTCCTCCTTCTTCGCATCCTTGAAAAGAATGTTTACAGGCTATATATGGTTCAATAAAAAGCCCAGATTAGCATTTTTGACGCTAACTAGACCAAAATGTAAACAGTGATTAGGGATGCCAGACCCATTCAAATATTATTTAGCTACCCAACTCACCCGAATATAGTACAAAACACTGGCAGGACATGGATCAATCTTGGGTTGAACCACCCCTAGCCACACTACCTTGGCAGACTACCCCTATCTACTCGCTGTGTCCTCGATCATCCCCCTGCTCCATCTATGGAGGAAATTTGCTAAGGGATACCTGCTCACTAGTCAATGCTCGCCACTAACCCCAATATCATTTAACCCAATTTTTTTCCTCTAGGGGGTATAAGGCTTCAGATGGCCCAAATAACCTTACCTCCCCCATTTTTTATTGCACAATATTATTAATGGACACATGGTCAGACCCATTTCTGACCTGTGCCTGAATCCATGTCCATCATTCTTAGATAAATTTCAATATCATCAACTGGCACAATTCATTGCTCCTGCACTCAACACGAACACGCTCGCTGAACACACCCCCTTCAAGAAATGGTGTTCTCAACTTCACACTCATACACCTTCATTGTCAAAGGTTTATTCCCACTTACAAGCAAATACAAATACCACACTTCCCAATTTTACAGCAGTGTGGGAGAGGGAATTGCCCCCAACTTCCACAGATTGGGATAAAATGTTCCACTAAGCTCATAGAAATAACATGGACGTCCCTACGAAAAAGAGATTAACTACAAAATTATTGCCAGATGGCATCGTACTCTGGAACACCTGCATACTATTTTGCGGGGAAGGGAGAGGAATTTTTTCCCATATGTGGTGGGATTGCCCTGTCATCCAGGGATATTGGAAGGAGGTCCTTCCTCTTATCGCCCAGGCCACCTACATCCCTAAACCTAGTACATTTATTGAAAGCTGCCTACATCTTTCCCCCAAACTCAAAAAGAAATATACAAATTCTCATGAATACTGTTTACTAAGTGCAGCTAAAGCTCTAGTGCGCTAGGGCGGGGGCAGGTATAACTACCAAAAATAGCCAAAAGCTATACATCTTGGGTTTTAAATCATTAAACATTTTCACAAATAGTTATATTTAAGGGAACGTCAAAATGCAGAAATATCCTTCTGAAATTTTTAGTTTCTATTTTGAAGTTAAAAAACAAACAAAACTATTCTCCATTTTTTTCCATCAGTTATACAATGCCTTCCCATCTGTAATGCGCTGGATACGTGGAAGTCACCAGACAGCTTTCCAAAAAAGTAAAGATTTAAGGGACTTTCTTGGAGAGACATTCGTAACCGACAAGGACCATGTAGATATAAATGACCAGAGGAATCTTATTGATGCATTCGTTTTCAAGCAGCATCAGGTACTGATCTAAAACCACCAATATATTGATAGTTATCTGTCATGGGTCATTGTTCCTGGCCAACACTATACAACATACATTTCTGATAATCTTTGTACTATTTTAGAAAAAGAGGTAGTTGCCTAAAGAACATGATAAAAGCAGAAATAAATTGCTCTATAAAACACATCAAAATAATTTTGTGACAAACATTGTGTTTTTTTTTTTATATCAGGAAAAAGACAACTCAGGCTTGTTTTTCAAGAATGAAAATTTAATAGAGATTTTGAGTAATCTGTTAACTGCTGGAATGGAGACAACTGCCACAACTCTTCTATGGAGCATTGTTCTAATGATGACGCATCCAGAGATCCAAAGTAAGAAACATGTTTACATGTTCACTTGTGTAGACCAGAATGTAAGCTTGTTTGTGCACCCTCTGTTTCTGTGCATCCAATTTATCAAAGTAAACAGCAAAACTAACTGTGTCAAATTTGAGTATGCTTATTCAATTTTCTTGGTACACCCCAAAAATTACATAGTTTGCTCTATTGGCATTTCTGATATCACCCATTGACATAAGATTGTGTACACTCTAAAAAAGATATCTGTACATTGAATGCATTTAAGAGTCCTTTGGTAACCGCTTCGTGGCTGCTCTCCGAATACATGTACGAATAGCAGTTATAGGCAACCTTGGGTACTTCATATGTTGTAGACTACATCTTCCTTGATGCTTTGTCATTATTATACTTTGTCAGAGTATAGCTTCCCATCATCTTGAAACTTTACAAGCCCCCACTGATTACCATATTATACCCAAATTATCCATTATATCAAACATTAACAAAAAGCACAGTAAGTAGCATGACAGATAGACATTAAACCCAGACATGATGGTTACAACACCATCCATTGCCTTGATTTAAGATGATTTTATTTTAAAGTTTATATTAAAAAATTTAAACCAAATATTACAGTAAAAAAAAAAAAAAAACAACATAATTACATAAGTTTAATTGAATACTATTAAATAGAGGCTAGATATCCAAGCAATTAGACATTGAAGTTATGAAGCTCTGAATTTAAGTTGTAGTATATAGTAAAGATAATGGAAAAACTGTTCTATGTCATGTATGCATTTTGAGTTTTCATTTTCGGGATAACTGAAGTTTTTTTTTTGTTTTGTTTTTTTGGAATGACGTAAATTAATATTGTTTTTAACTAATGCAGAAAATGTTCAAAATGAAATCGACAAAGTGATAGGTTCTGCCAAACCTCAAACAGATCACCGAAAGTTAATGCCATACACAGATGCGGTTATTCATGAAATCCAGAGGTTTGGTAATGTTATACCACTGAACATTCCGCATGCAACCACCCGTGATGTCACATTTAGGGGATATTTTATTCCTAAGGTTAGTAATTTGGCATACTATATCCATTTAGTTATGCTATTCAATTTGCTTGCATTTGTATTGTTTAACTGATGTATAGCTTTTCTTCAAAAAGTAAAGTTATGTAACTTCATTTTTGTGGTTATGATGTTAAAATATGTATTCTCTACACCCCACTAAAGTATAGCAAAGTAAGGTTCTTTCCTTATGTGTGCCTAATGTTCAATATGCTTAATGCTCTAAAAATGCTCTATGGAATCTTTCTTGACGCGTGTTTTTATTTATTATTTTTATTTTTTATGTATGCTCTCCTGTAAATTGTTTGAAATAGGAAAAGAAAAATATAGTTCAGCAAAGACTGCAAGCTAAAGAGAGAGTTAGAAGGAAAAGGGAGTTTTCCATTGAAAGTGTGGGCTATAAGAAATATAACCTGTAAAAAAAGTGATAGGTTTCCAGGAATGATCATTAGAAAATATGGAACAGGCTTAAAAATCCATAATAGCATAATGATAACCCAAAGGATTTAATTATAATGTTATTTATTTGTAGGGGACCCACATTATTCCACTTCTGTCTTCTGTGCTGCAAGATGAGGCTTATTTTGAGAAACCGAATGAGTTTTATCCTGAGCACTTTCTGGATTCTCAAGGAAGGTTTTTGAAGAATGAAGCATTCATGCCCTTTTCAGCTGGTACGTTCATTCAGAATCAAGTTGGCAAAATTTTTTTTATTTTATTTTCTAAACCGATAAGTGTTCACGTATCAGCAGGATGTAATGTACTACTTATTCAGCATTATTAACCCAACAGACACTCGTTGGTCTTTAACAGGTTAAAGCAACCTACATGTATGGAAAAGAGACTATGCTCTGCCTAGTTAAACATGCTTTTGTGTCAGAGATTTTCCCTTTTCTACAGAGAATTTCTGTTATTTTAAGCCCACAGAATGCCAAGTGTCTATTTCCATAAACAAATTTACTGCAGATTTACTACTGCCATTCTTATTTTTCTTAGGTCGCAGAAGCTGTGTCGGTGAGAATTTGGCAAAAATTGAGTTGTTCTTGTTCTTCACAAGACTACTGCAGAACTTCACATTTCAGCTTCCACCTTATGTTACAATTGAACTCATTCCAAAGACTAGGACTAGTGTGAGTCCTTTAATGACTGAAATGTGCGCTTTACCTCGTAAATCCTGATCATCATGAGGAACAATTCTAATTTAAATACAAAAAAGGGACATTGTGTAAGATCTTTTTGTATAAAGTTTATATTTATTGCACAATGGCCATATGTAATATAAATTTAGTGTCATGAGTTTATATATTATACTACTATTAAAAAGTTCTTTTTAATATGTATTGACATTTTAATCGTGTGTATCTTATGATGACTGCATGGTTTTATATTTCCTTAGGTACAATATTTCACTGAATATAATATTTCTGTAGCTTTCATATAGGTTGATCTTATAATGACCAACTATATGGACTGTAAATATTTAGGCCATAAAATCCAGACTTGCAAAAATAGAATAGAGGTCTGCTACCATTTTAACTTAACATTTTGAAGTGCTCCTATCACTTTCACTTTCCACATCCTTTGTAGCTATTTTTTCAGTCCTTAATATTTGTCCATCTTCAAAAACCACACAAACCCTTGTCTCAAAGCTGTCCGAACAAATACTCTACTCTAGACATGATTGAAAGTGCCTTTGAGGAAATATCTAGGAAAGCATGAGAAAAAAATAAATAAATAAAAATCAATAAACATTGATTCACCCACAATCCATTGTATTCCAACTCCTCCTTATAAGACTATCCATTAATTAATAGGAATGATCCTTTCCCACCCCTATCTTAGTGTTTCACTACGAGGGTCAAAAGTCTTCAGGCCAGTAAGGGTTTCCCTACCTATAATAGATTTAATGCATTTAATGCACAACACAGGGATGAGGATTTTTGGCACAGCCACATGAGGGGCCGATTGAAGGACACCCCATTGAATTGGGAAACCCCAGGGAATAGGAGGAGTTTGGAAGAAGGGGAAATAGAGGAGGAATACGTTTACAAAAAGGAAAAAAAAAGACAGGCTGTAAAAAGTAAAGGTATTTTTAATCTATCTGATAAAGTACTTGCTAATCCACAAGAAGTACTGGAAAAAGGTTTAAAGTTTGCGGCTATGGAACCTTTAGACAAATTTAGTTTATATGTGGATCTTAATAAATTCAAAAGAAAAATGTGTCTTGAATTCTTGTAAAAAAATCCAATTGAAAGGTCATTACTTCATGTAGAAAATACTGGCTTTCTACATACAGAACTCATGGAAAACTCAACATTCTATCTTAGATTTAGTATCTCTGAGGAAATGATTACTTTTGAAAAAATGGTCATGAGGGATATTGATAAAATTTAAAAAAACACATCAAAGTCAGTATAACCTTAACTTTGGTGAAAGACTAGCAATTAAAGAATTGAGACAAGATGATTCCATAGTGATAAAACCAGTCGACAAGGGTGGGGGAATAGTGATTTTAAATAGTGAGGATTATATACAAAAAGCCCTTAGACTCCTGAGTGACACCAGCACTTGTAAAATTTTAAGACCAAACTAGAGAAATGAAAAATAGAAGGAAAAAATTTGGGAATTCTTAATTGAAAAGAATCGAAAACATTTTAAACATCGCACTTCTAAAGATACCCTTTTTTTTTTTTTATCATCTACCGAAGATCCATAAGGATAGAAATAAACCCCCAGGAAGGCCTATTGTCTCTGGAATTGGGTCAATTTCAAGTAAGTTGTCCCAATACACGGACAAGTGCCTTCAACCAATAGAATGAAAATGCCCCAGCTATCTTAAAAATACCTTGAATGTTTTTCAAGTGCTGGCAGATAACCAATGGAATGAAAATAGTTTTTTAGTAACAGCGGATGTCAGCTCGTTGTACACTATTATTTCACATTAAAGAGGATGCCAAGCTGCTAAATACTTTTTAGAACATTCACAAACATTTTTTGGATTTTCTGATAGATTTTTTTAAATCAAAGGTATTAAATGGATTTTAAGCAACAATTATTTTTGGTTTAGAGAGAATTTTTACTTACAGATGTGTGGAACGGCGATGGGTACGAGGTTCACGCCCAGTTATGCTAATTTATGGCATTAAGGGAACAAGAATTAATCTATGAAGACCGTAGATAGGATGCAAATCTCGTTGTCTAGCGCCGTTACATTGACAACATTTTTTATTTGGCAAGGCGATGAGACAAATCTTAAATCATTTTTAACACACTTTAACAATAACGATTGGGGCATTAAGCTTATGACCAATTTTAGCAAGGTTTCAGTGGAATTTTTAGACTTTATGTTTATGTTGAAGATGCACAACTTAAAACTTGAACATTTTTTTAAAAAGTAGACATCAACATCTACTTAGGGAGAAACAGTTGCCACTTTTCCTTGTGGCTGTTGAATGCACTTAGTGCACAACTCCTTAGAAAAAAACTTAATTGCATAGAAGATATTAAATTCCAAGAACAAGCATATAGAATTATGAATGATTTTAAAGAGAATGGATATAAATAACAACTGTTGGAGAAAGCTTATGAAGAGGTCACAAAAAAAAAAGATAGAAAAGATTTAATTAAATATAAAAATGCAACTATGATGTAGAGCCTCTATCGCTCAATTTAATATGTGATTTTAAGAATGTCATTTCTAAATATTGGCCAATTTTAAGGAATAACCCAAAATTAAAATAAAAAAAGGTTGATAAAATAATCCCCTCAAGATAAAAAGAACAAATATATGCGGTGATAACATGCTATTCAACAAAAGTTATTTATTTACTTACCTGTCCCTGTGGACTTTCTTATGTGGGACGTACAACTAGAAGTCTACACATAAGAATCCAGGAGCATATACGAAATATTATAAAAGGATTTGAGAAACACAGTGTATCCCTACATTTCAAGAAAAAACACAATAGTGATCCCAGACACCTCCAGTTCTTTGCAATTCAGAAAAATATTAACAGACTGGAGATGGGGCAATTTCAATAAGAAAATTGGACAAAAAGAAATGCAATGGATCTTCAACCTTAACACAATGCAACCACACGGCCTCAATGATTATTTTGAACTGTGTCATTTTTTGTAAATCAATTTTTATATTTTAATATATGTTTTATTAATTCGACGAGATATTTTTAAGTTAAAATTTTAAACTATGAGCTTGATATTCAATATAATTTTTTTTTATATAGTTCTTAATCACATTGAGATTTGTTGGGCTTTTTTTTTTATTTTACTTGGTACTCACTGGCTATTCCCTCTGACTATTCACTTCAATTACACCTAATTGTACTGTATTCACCTGCACTTATACAGTTATGTTCAAATACAAGTTATGTATTTTACATGATCAACTTCTTTGTTTCCTTTTGTATATGTTATATAAATGAGCCACATTTAAATCTATTTATTCATATTTCTATAGGGGAGAAGAATGTGAATGTGTACTCATGCAGTGTAGCAGAAGATATTTTTTTTTCCAACAGTTGCATAGTGACTTTTGAAATTTCGTAATCGAAATTTAATAACAATGGTGTGTGCATGTTGAGGGTTTAATAAACTATATTCTCTCTCCATCCTCTATCCCCTCCTCTCTGCTCTCCATCTCCCTCCCCCCCTCTCTCTCTCCTTGTCTTTGTGCACAGTGGTTTATAATTGCAACAATTTACAAAAATAAATACAATATGGGAAAAAAAGCAAAAGCTATAACACTGCTCTCGCTAATGTTGATATAGATTCTGCTTACTCCAATATCTAGTTTTGTGTGTATTTAGACATGGAAACTATAAGGACTGCCCAGTTCTGAACTTACTCCACCCTTTCTATATCCAACACAAATTATTTACAAAGGAGCAACTATTCCTGGGTTCCTTTCCTGGGACAACAATCATTTCATGCATATTTACTACTATGGGATTTTTTTACATCGTGGAAGCTATGGTGGTTAAAAGTTGGTGAATATTGAATTGCTTCGTTCTTTACAAGGCTTGTGCAGAAGTTCACTTTCTCAGTCTCCAGCTGAGATTAGAATTTAAAACAATGATTGATTTCCATTTGGGTGAAAATATAATGCACATTGTCAAATATAAAAGGAATTAGGAAAAGAAAGAAATTGCTAAATATTGCTTGATACTGTGTCCGGAGCTATAAAAGGTTTGCACTGAAGCAATGTTTTTTTTAATCTCCTTCAGTTTTATAATGCTTCTCCATCTCTGATGCACTGTATACATATACTCTGCCAATAGTACCCAATAGTACTTGACTACCTAAAGCTCCTGAGTGCCCACCACCACACAAAAACAGGGCCCTGGCAATACCCTCTTGAAAACCCAGGTTAAGCAGATTACACCACATATCTGATAGATGAACACCATCCCACCCCAAATACCCGGGAAGCAACCATTCCAATTCCCGACGCCTCACTGCTACACCCTCTATTCTCCTGACAAACACAGTTGTCATTGTGTTAACTTTTCCCCTACAAAGATCCACTGCAACCACTCCTAGCATGCCTCCAATGGAAACATGGAACCATTTCAGACCACCATACCTGGAACCAGTCAGTCTAAATCCATGTTCATCCCTTGAACTAAGACCCTCTCTGTCGGACCAGCCCCAAGTTGTTACCCACAGCGTGCATCAACAATATATTCAGAGGTACACCCCCATCACCGAATGAAAGATTTCCCCACTAATGCCCCGCCAACTAAAGCCCCTAGAACCCAACTGTGACAGACCCATCTGTATAACTATTATTGCTGGTTTGTCTGTTTTATATCCATTTGTGGAAATACCTGTCAGTATGCCCCTGTTCGTTTATGGCAGGATTATACCAAAAACTACCAAACGGACGGCCACCCAGAAGAGAAGTGTGCTGCTGGTTAACCTCTTGGCTCCAATTAGAACGTTGTGGTTAACCGCAGACACCTCTTCATTCTAACCGTATGCAGGGTGGTCGTCGTTCGTATGCCGACCACGAGGCAGCGGCCATTTTAAAACACGTGAATGAACAGCGGTGTTCAACGAGGAACTTATGGAACTATAAACTGACACTTTTTCCTACCGAACACCGCTGAAACTGCCGATCGCCCTTCTTTTTCATCGAGGCATACGAACACCGGTCCGTTCGGGAGGTTGGATGATACGAATGGACTTAACCCAGATAGCCATCCCATGGAGTCATTCGTATACCGAATGGACAGTGTGAAAGACTGACTCCATGGCGATTGAACTGTGTGCATTGGGTCTGAGCGCCATTTCGGTAGTTATGTGCGCTCAGATCCAGGCTATCTAGGGATATGTTACACGAATCTAATGTATTCTGTATTCTTATAGTTCTGTATTTTTATGCATTTTTAATGTTTCATGTAAAATGGAGGTGGTTTGCCTCTATTCTTGGAGATAACTGGATTTCTTCCCAATTATCTCCAGGATAGAGAGGAGGGATTTACTTGTATAAAGGGGAGTGCTTAAACCTAAGCCACTGTGATTGGCTACTGTACGATATGTGTCCCTGTCTTCCATCTGGTCCCCTAGGGGAGTGTCCACCAGGTGGGAGACCTGCATAAATACCGGGCAGGTAGCCCTCATTAAAGCAGATTCCTGTTTTACCCTCAAGACGGAGCTTGGTCTTGTGTTTGGGGGGGATTGCTACTTGGAAGTATTTATTTCGCCTGCTTAGTCGTGGAAGGAGTTCGGCTGATTCGTTATTCATGGATTTACCGCATTCCCTTGTACTCCGTTCGGGAGTTTGGCGGTCTACTATATAGAGCCTGTGTCTCTGTGAAAAAGGGAAGATTGGCTAAACAGCGGTTTTATCCATTTAAACTGTGAGAGTCTTAACACCAACCACACCAGCAAACCCTGCACGAGAGGAAAGCTTAGCTGCACTCCAAGTCACCGAACTCTGGCTCTCTTCTGTTCCCAGTAGATTTAAGAGTGGCCCACCCATCAGGCTACCCAACCTAAAATGAAAACAAAGTTAATGACACAACATAGACTTCCACAAACATCCCCAACTCTATACCCATATCTCATACAAGCTGATTTGGCCACAAATAGGTCCTACCTACCAATCCACTTAACCAGACCGAGCCCGAGGTGAGATGCCTTAGTCGCTGCCCCCATTCTAAAATGAGTGAGTCCCAAACTGCATGGGGTCCAAACCCAACTGAAAAACCTGAAAACATTTAAAATGTTACAGGGCTGAACCATCCCCGCATAACAAAAAGCAACCAGGACAAAGGACAGACACCAGATCCTGGTAGGGGAAAAAAGCACATTGGTCTTAGAGCACCGTAGTCAAATCTTCCTTTCTGTACCCAACCCCCCTTTAACTACGAAAATAAAAAAATTGTCAAATTGAAAGAAAAAAAAAATATTCAGATCAATTAAGAGTTTGATTTTTGAGGACTGTATTTTCTACAAAAATGTTCCATTGTATCTCTCGATTTTCTTTTTCCAAAAACTTGGAGACCAATTTACTAAAACTGAATTTGAAGTATTTTTTTTTTCAAGGATGAAAAATGTCCCTAAATATATTCACAAGTAGTGTTGGAAACATTAGAGGTGGGACTTGTGTGGAATGTTGACAGGTGAATCAAGAGTCAGAGTTCTAAATATGCCTTAATGATCAACCAGGGTGAGGGTTATCTTTAGCAGTTGTGAGCTACTTCCTGCCTCTCAGATAGTAAAGATCCATGGAAACCCCAAGAGGTTGAACTGAAAGTGGAAAGCAAATTGCCTTCAGCATCATAAAGAGATATTAGGTTTTTCCTGGCTAATCGTGGCAGTATTAACACATGGGTTAGCTAATCCCCTTACAGCCAATAGGACAAGAATAAAACAAAACCTTTAAAAGGAGTATCCCTGCATAGGTCCCTCAGTCTTTCCTGTCATGCGGCCCTTAGGATGTGAGCATTTTTGCTCCCTTTATGTATGTTTTTTCTCTTCATTACTTTGTTTTTGCTATTTTAGGGTGCCTTTATTCAGTGGTGTATTTATATTATGGTACTTTTATACTGATTCATTTAAACTGTGGTGCATTATGCAGCTGTGCCTTTACTGCCTTATGCTGTGATGCCTTTTTTACTAAGATGCCTTTAACTTTGGTTATTTTTTGCACCGTGTTGCCTTTATCACTTTGCAGGCACTTTTACTTTATGCTTCCCCTCGGTCCTGGAGATTTGCATAATGGGAATACAAATTGCAACAGCCATCTTGGATTAGGGCAATTGCCAGTAAGTACCTAAAATGGAGAGGGAAAATTACTGTAAACATGCCAAACTTATTTGTAAAGTATTTGCAGGTTCTCCAGACGTGGGTAAGTGCTGTTTTCAACCAGGTTATATTTGTTGGACTGTTTTCTTGGTTATATAATTTAACAGTGCTCTTCTATACTTTTTTTTACCTCGCCACATGTAATATTTTTTTGTTTATTTTATGTCTGAATCTACACGTTCTGATGGAAATGCAGTGGTAGGAAAACTGTTATGCATTGCTTGTCTTCAGAAGGTAACCTCTTCAGCTTCACCTATAGCTGCACAGCCACAGGACATGCAGGCATAGTTTACAAAGGAAGTCGCAAGATATTTTCTGAATCTAAAGCAGTGTAAGAAAACCTTTATGCTCTGACTGTCTCAATAAGGTAGGTGCTTCAGCATGACAGGTGGGACGATGCTACCGCTTGACAACTCTGCTTTTTTTTTTTACGCAAACCTATGGATCAAAAGTGGATGCAGACCTGTCCAAATTTAAACGTCTGCTAATGCAGGCTGTCACCCAGCTGTAGTTTTCACGGATGTTTCTCGAACCATGAAAAGAGTGTTTAAAGATCTAAATGCTACTGTGGATAGAGATATTAAGAGCCATGATTGAAAATGCAGTCTGGAGTCTTCAGGTTACAAGTGACTTCTTCACAGAAGCTTCATTAGATGTAACTAGGATATTCTCTCTGTGACAAAAT
This sequence comes from Pelobates cultripes, assembly GCA_933207985.1. Taxonomy (NCBI): domain Eukaryota; kingdom Metazoa; phylum Chordata; class Amphibia; order Anura; family Pelobatidae; genus Pelobates; species Pelobates cultripes. The sequence continues at coordinate 26,715,648 of OW240913.1, read as the reverse complement.
GCCTTTTGTCACTGGATTTTTATGTGACCAACTGCCCTTTGCCCCTGGCTTTTGGAGGAGCCTGATTGCCAGCCTCCTGCCTCATGACTATGGCCTTGGGGTGTATGGTGCTTTAAAAAACTATATGTGGGCATATTGGGACTTTTAAAAGACTGTTTCTGCCCCTTTGCTTCCATGTGAGAATGTGTCTCTTCCCCTCCCCTTTTAATACCTATGCCATTGTTCTCTAGCAGGGCATTGTCCCAGGGACACTGCCAGACCAGTTCAAACTGGCTGCTTTGTTCCTCAATCTCTCATCAGCCCTTGCAAAACTTTAACCCCATGGCGATTTGACTGTGTTCGTGGGATCTGAGCGTTGTTTGGATATATTGAGCGCTCAGATCCAAGCTATCTGGGGATAGGTTGAATGTGGGGGTTCTGTTCAGTATAATAGGAATTATGTATTTGTGCTGTTGTTGTGAATATAGATATTTTCTGTACATGGAGATAATTGGCTTACCACACCCAAGCCATGCTTGCAGTCGGTCAAAAAGGACTTCCATCTAACTTTTTGTATGATTTTGACATATGTTTGTATACTGCGTATGCTGGTTCAGAATATGTAAGTTTTATGTGAATGTGATGTATACTTATATTAGGAAATATTGTGTAAAACTGTATTTTCCTGCCTGTGATAATTACATTAGCCCATTGTGTACAGTAATTCTATCACAGGCAGAGGGGAGGATTTTGCTGGAATGAATGGGAGTGTTTGACTGTATTGTAATGTTTTGATTGGCTGTTCCATAAAACCCTGTGGGTGGTACTTTGTGTGTAAAACCTGCATGAAAAAAAAGCCCTGGGTGCTGATTAAAGAGATCATCTTGTACCTTCATGAAGTTTCAGCTCATGTTTGGGGGATTGGAGAACTATACTCTGGGGATTGCTATAATCACTTCACTCCCCAGGGTATAATCACTAAGCTCTGCTAAGAGCTTGTTCCTGTTCCTGCTCTCTGGAATTTGGAGAGGTCGACCTACTGGAAGCTGGACCCTGATCTTGGGTCCAGAGTGGGTGGAGATGCCGAGACCCCAACCAAGCTGCGGCGGTTCATGGGAGTCTACAGTGGTTATGGTGTCTGGCAGAGTGCTTGGAGTCCTCAGGAAGCACTAGGAGCATCCATCAACAGAAGGTACTCTGTCAGAGTACAGGCGTTCCGTTACACTCTCGAACAAGTGGCTTTATCTACAGCAGTTGGGAAAGCTTTTGATGAATCCATTAAAAGGCAGCTGAGGGTTGCAAGGTATTTGACCCTGAGGAGCCGGATTCTTGGATCTTCAGACCTGAGGTACAGACACCAGAACTTCCAGTGACCAGCATTTCTGAGAGACATGGACTTACTGACCCTGCAGGGTATACTCCAGAGGTAATTTGTGGCAGTTGGTAACTTGCCTTTCAAGGTTCTAATAGAGCTATGAAGAAGGTATAGCACTGAAGCTTTAAACATGAGAGTTTCTATTCCAACAAGAGAATTCAGACAGATGAATCAAAGGTATAGTACTGAAGGAATATGTATGAAACCTTCTGGACGAAGATGTGATTCCTTAGGTCCCTTAACAAGAGCGGTTCCTGGGACAATGTTTGCCTCTCTTCTGATGCTTAAAGTAAAGGCACATGGAAGTCTATACTTGAAGGGCCAACAAGAGGCTGAATGACAGAGCCTTTGGGATGAAGTCAATCAGATCCATATCCCCAGCAATTTGGAAGGACAAGTTCCTTATCTCTACAGTCAGGTCCATAAATATTGGGACATCGACACAATTCTAATCTTTTTGGCTCTATACACCAACACAATGGATTTGAAATAAAATGATCAAGATGTGCTTTAACTGCGGACTTTCAGCTTTAATTTGAGGGTATTTACATCCAAATCAGGTGAATGGTGTAGGAATTGCAACAGTTTGTATATGTGCCTCCCACTTTTCAAGGGACCAAAAGTTATGTGACAATTGACGGCTCAGCTGTTCCATGGCCAGGTGTGTGTTATTCCCTCATTATCCCATTTACAAGGAGCAGATAAAAGGTCCAGAGTTCATTTCAAGTGTGCTATTTGCATTTGGAATCTGTTACTGTCAACTCTCAATATGAGAATCAAAGAGCTGTTACTATCAGTGAAGCAAGCCATCATTTGGCTGAAAAAACAAAACAAACCCATCAGAGAGATAGCAAAAACATTAGGTGTGGCCAAATCGACTGTTTGGAACATCCTTAAAAAGAAAGAACGCACCGGTGAGCTCAGCAACACCAAAAGACCCGGAAGACCACGGAAAACAACTGTGGTGGATGACCGAAGAATTATTTCCCTGGTGAAGAAAACACCCTTCACAACAGTAGCCTTCTTGTGTAGTGCGGCAGCTCGTCCGTGGTGATCCCTGCAGGGATACCTCGTACCTTGATGTTGTTGCGTCTATGGCGTTCAGGTGTAAGGCCATATTGTGGTGGGATTTTTGAAGCTGGTGTACCGAGTCTTGCACTTTCGTTAGGTTAGTGGTAACTTCGGCCATATCAGCCTCTGTGGCCTGTACCCGGTCCTTTGTGCTTTGTAACTTCTTGCGACAGGATTTTGTGAAAGTCATGTAAGAGGATTTGTAGGTCTTGTTTAGTCGCTGGTAGTGATCCTTCCAGGGGTGCTGGTGGTGCTGTATAGAGGTTGTTACTCTCTCGTAGTTCAGCTTGAGCTGTTTGGGTAGCACTAGGCTGATGTTCCTCTGGGGCCTGTTTGGGCCTAGCAGGCCGCTGAAGCATGGCCCCGATGTCTCTACCTTCTATCTGGGTTCCGGCTTTCTGGGAGCGTCGCCCCATTGCAGGCATGAAGTCTCCCGAGTCGGAGGGGGATCCGATGCCAGGGATGCTTGTAGGGCCTTGATAGGCTCCACCATAGAGCGCCGCCAGGGTAGGCAGTGTGTGCGTGGAGTAGGCCCCGGGCTTGCGCTTCTGTTTCGGCGTCTTTGTTCTCGCAAAGAAGGGCATCTATCGATGCAGCGCGGGTTCCCAGGTCGATGTATGTATTTGGGGTGATGGGATCAGGCTTGATGTTCAAGATTTAGGCGAGATATTAATTTAGTTGTCGGAGCTGTCAGAAATGGCGTCTGATCAGCTCGGCAGTTGGCTGCGCCCCCCGGACCCATTCTCTTTAATATTTTTATTAGTGATATTGCAGAAGGTCTTGATGGTAAGGTATGTCTTTTTGCTGATGATACTAAGATATGTAACAAAGTTCATGTTCCAGGAGGGATAAGCCAAATGGCAAATGATTTAGGTAAACTAGAAAAATGGTCAGAGTTGTGGCAACTAGTATGTATAGAAGTGCACTCATTCCCAAGTCATAGGATTCAGGGTGCTCGATGGATAAGTCCCAGTACCAAAAAGGACCAATTGTAATATTGAATATAGAAGATAATCCAGGCACTCCAATGAATTCCAAAATAGAGGCAATTTTTTATTGGAACAAGAAACCAAAAAGCAACGTTTCGACCCCTAAGGGCCTTTGTCAAGCTGATAAAGCACGCACAGTACAAACAAGGCGTATATAACCATTACAAAATGGAAAAACCTGTGATTTAATTGTAATTTCTTCATAACATTATCAAATAATAAAAACATGATAATCTCTCCAATTATGATCTCTCATATAGGGGATGCCAAAAGGCACAGGAAAACAAAGCCAAAAGAAACTGAGTTCAATAATAATTATCTAAAATTGTTTAACTATACACTGCTTGTTTCGAATTTCTATCAATGAATTTCTATCAATGAATTTAACGAAAGAACACATCTAAGTACTCACATTTCCGGGTTGGATCACATGGAATCAACCATGTGATCACGTCTAGCGTATACAACGTGATTAACTGCGTAGGTCACATGATCGCGTCCCATTAAGCCACACAGGTGCGAAACCACACACGCGCAGCCGGACCCCACAATACCGCGCACGGGCAATGGGATATGACTGTATTGTGCATGCCCCAATATAGCGCATGCGCTATACAAACCATAACGAATAATGACTTCTAAATAATGTGTAGATAGTGTGCATGCGTAACATAATGCAAACGCAAGCAGCACCACATTCAAACCCCATTATAAGTAACCTTTTATTAAATGTCTCAATATAAGATGAATGTAACGGCACCCTCAGCATCAAATAGTCAAAACCGCCGTTTAGTGAATACTCCCCTCTCACAATAATACAAACTCCATTTGTATAGACTCCAATCGTACGAACTGCAAGCAGGGGAATGCGCTAACCTCCCGAACAGGACTTGTACGGATACTCCAACTCTCGAGCGATAAACCCACGAATCGCCGCTAACAGCCGAATCACTATATCATCCAAGCGGCTTACGGTTCCAGCAATCAGTCGCTATTCGTGTGTAGTAAATACCCCAATAACGAGACCAAGCTCCGCATTGAGGGTAAAACAAGAACTGGGTTTACTGTGGGCTACCCGCCCGTATTTATGCAGGCCTCCCACTTGGTGGACACTCCCCTAGGGGGAGACTGTAATGGCAGACAGACATTTAGCATGTTAGGACACACAGGCACATAATATTTCCAGCATGCATCATGGTTTCCTCCCCTCTGCCCTGGAGATAATTGAGAAGTAATTCAATTATCTCCAAGGACAGAGGCAAATCGCCATTTTAGATGAAACATAAAAACCACATAAAAATAAATAATTACACAACTACCGAATATATTCCATTCGTGCAACGTATCCCCACATAGCCTGGATCTGAGTGCATATTCTTAGTGAGTAGCGCTCAGATCCCATACGCATAATTCAATCGCCATGGAGTCAAAGTCTTTTACAGTCTTTCGGTATGTGATTGACTCCATGGGAAGGCTAATTGGGTTAAGTCCATTTGTGTAGTCCGAACTCCCGAACGGTCGGTGTTCGCATGCCTTTGTCTACTGAGAAGGGCGGTCTGTGGTTTTAGCGGTGTTCGGCAGAAAAAGGGTCAGTTTTCAGTTCCATAGAATCTGTACCGAACACCGCTGGTCTTTCGCATGGTTTAAAATGGCCGCCGCCTCGTGGTCGACATACGAACGACGAGCACCCTGTATTCGGTTATAATTGAGAGGTGTCTGCGGTTAACCACAACATTCTAATTGGGATCAAGAGGTTAACCAGCAGCACACTTCTCTTCTGGGTGGCCGTCCGTTCAGTAAGTTCATTCAGTAAAAAAAGTCAAATAATGAACAGGGGCATACGGACAGGTAATTCCACGAAAAGAGGCAAAACAGACTAACCAGCAATCTTAGTCTATACAGATGGATCTGTCACAATGAAAATGATACAAAACCCAGACTTGAAAAAATAAGATAACAACTGATCAATATCAATAGGCTGGTTTGGAACCTGGCTTAGCATAGCACCCCCTATAGTGGATCATGAATAACATATAAAGTTCATTATGAATAACATTCTTCATACATCATCATTATTTTCAATATAGCACAATTTAATATAGTACAATTATAATAACATGGCCCTATCAGGATATCCATTATATAGTTGAAAAGTTTACATAATGTTCATAGACCTGTTTTTATTTATACAGTGATAACTGAAAAAATAAACAATTAATAGTGATTAAAAGATATGTACAGAAACTAAAAACAAAAAAAATAATAATGATCATAATAATACATTAACTTCATATAAAGTGAAAAATAATAATCAAATTGAAATATATTATTGATGGTTTAAATATAGATATATTCTTTAATATGTGTAATGTTATAATGTGTCACTATGTGTTCAACCTATGTGTAATATAAGGGACAAAGACTCATATATATATATATATATATAAAAAAAAAAAAAAAAAAAGATTTATCGACCTCTCTGCACCTCATTCTTCCATCCCCAGCATCAACTCTCATATAACCGCACTATGCTAAAATCGATGATGCCTTGCACGCTATCATCACAGCAGGCAGTAAGGCATGGTTGAGCAAGACCAATATTACCAACGCCTTCAGGCTCCTACCCATTTACCCCTCACTATGGCACTTGCATGGTGTTAAATGGCGGGACAGGTATTTTTCTACCCAGCTCACTTTTGGGTCAATGAGCAGCCCCAAGCTGTTTGACATTTTCGCAGAGACCCTTTATTGGCTGCTCCTAAACAGTTAGGTTTCTGTCCGTTATCCACTATTTGGACACTTTTTTGTTGGTTGAACCAGGCTCACAAACACCAAGTAGCATTCACAGTACCACAGCCCTTTTACTTTGTGACAGGGGTACCCCTAGTGTAGTAAAAAAGCTTGGACCCTCCACTAAGCTAGTTTTCTTGAGCATAGTCTTAGACACTGCATCTTTCAAGCCAGCCTACCACCTGAGAACCAACGTTCATAGAACGTGTCCATATAAATAGATAGTGATCATATTGTGAATAGTCTAATGAAATAGATCGTGATCATATTATAAACAGTCTAATGAAGTAATAAATGTCAAATATTGGTTTGACAAAGTTTATTATATGGATATGTCAAAGCTTAATGATTTATCCTATTTAATATCTAACAGTATGAGCCAAGTTTTCAGAATATTAGAGATTATATAAATGTACCAAAGAGTAATAGTTTATCCTATTTAATATCCAACAATATTAGCCATGTAAAAAATATATTGTCTTTCCCAAAATTCTCAACACTTTAGAACTATATATTGCGTTAAATTAAATATTTAAATACTTAATATTTATACTTGTCAGGATATAGTTTTAATTGATTAATTGTAATTTATACAGAATAATTCTATTATAAATATCAATAAATTTAATGAATTCAATATAATAATCCATAATATAATTTATATAATGTCCAAATAGTGACTCATTCTACAATAGAAGTGAGAGTCACTTTAGATCAAAAAATATCTATATCAAAACCAACAATTAGGTATTCTAATCAACAATTAAGTATTTTATATAAAAGGGAGATAAAACAGCAGCCTTCTATTTCAGACTGTTTTATAGAGAATGACTTAAAGACTAACATGTAAAAAATCTATAATGAACATGGGAGACAAAATTACAAAATGTGCTCAATCAAATGATGCCCAGCACCGCCATCACAGATCATAATCTGTGACAGTGATCTGTAAAAAATAATAAAAAATAGTCAAAATTAAAAAATTAAAAACAAACAAATTATGACAATCAAGAATATGACCTCATTCTGTTTATCTAAGTCCCCTAGGTGTTAGGGATCCTAATTCCCTAATCCAACATGCTTCTCTAAATAGTAATCTTTTTAAACGATCCGCTCGTCTAGAGCTTTCTTCTACATGTTCAATAATTTGAAATTTAAGTTGAGTTATGTTATGCTTTGCTTCCATGAAATGCCTGGGAATGGGCAAATCAAGCATTGTTGTTCTTATTGTGGAGTTGTGTTTCGAAAATCTCATTTTTTTTTAGTTGTTTTGCCAACTTAGATTAAACCACAAGGGCATTTTAAGGTATAGACAACATGTGTAGTATCACATGTAACAAATTGTCTAATCATATATTTATTGCCCCTATGGGGATGATCAAATGACGGGCCCTTAATCATAGAATTGCAACAGATGCAATTATGGCATGGAAAATTGCCACTCCTTTTTGAATTAAATTTTAATGGAGAAGATAGTTCAGCTTTTACCAATCTATCCCTCAAAGAGGGGGCACGTTTATAAACCATAAGAGGTTTATTTTCAAATTCCACAATATTTGGATGGCACTTAGATTATATATGCCAATGTCTATCTATGGTACATTTTAAATCAGAAGATAGTGTACTATATCTTGAAACAGATTTAACCCTATCTTCTATTTCAGACTTATTTCATCCCCATGATTAACATAATCCAATTGAGTCTGTAAAATGGGTAAAGGATATCCCCTCTCACAGAATCTCTTGGTCATGAGTTCCAACTGACGGTCTATCAACTCTGTTTTGAAGACCAGTCTTTTAACCCTCATAAATTGACTCCTAGTGATAGATTTAAACATTGAAATGGGGTGGAAACTATCGTAGTGTAGTAACGTGTTACTATCTAGTGGTTTCCTATAGAGATTTGTCTCAAATTTACTATTATTTTTAACGATCAAAATATCCAAAAAAGGAATAGAGCACTGATCCATCTCCATGGTAAACATAATGCTATCAGAGCAGTTGTTGAGAAATTGAAAAAAATTATTTGAGAGGTTCCAATGGGCCACACCACATCGCTAGCACGTCATCAATGTAACACCACCAATTTACAATATACTTTTTAAAAAGTTCATTTTGATATAACATTTTCTTCTAAATTTGGCCATATGTATGCCAGCATATGTGGGGGCCACATTGGAACCCATCAAAGTGCCCTTAGTTTTAATTAAAAAATTCATTTCCAGAAGATAAATAATTTTCAGTCATCAGCAACCTGAGCAGTTGCAATAGAAACAATAAAGAGGGGTCCTTAAAGCCCAACAATTCAAGAGCCTCCCCCATGGCCACTATTCCCTCATCATGGGGAATAGAAGTATACAAAGAATTAACATTGAAAGTCACCAATGTAATATTCTGTGTATTTTCAATCATTTTAATCTTCTCAAGTACCTCAAATGTATCTTTTACATGAGATTTTATTTGATTTAAAAAGGGTCTTGACACCTGATCTAGAAATTTGGCAAGTGGGGACAAGAGAGATCCTATGCCCACCACTATCGGCCTCCCAGGGGGATTACTAAGAGATTTGTGAATTTTTGGCAAGATATACAGTGTGGGAATCACAGGAGAAGTAACAGTAAGATATTTAAATAACTGATTATCATTTATCAAATCATCAACTGCCGATTTTAAAATAATAGCAATCTTTTTAAGGGGTAATGTAGGATCAATTAAAGTTTTACTATCACCTAATTGTCTTTCTATCTCTAACGTAATCAATCTTGTCCAACACAACAATTGCTCCACCCTTATCAGCCGGTTTTATTATCAGATTTAATTTTTTTTTTGAAGTGTTACAAGGGCTTTTTGTTATATCTTTGATTGTTAGAAAAACATTTTTTCTTTTGTTTATGTTGGACAAGATTATCAACATCTTTTTTAACCATTTCCACAAAAGTTTCAACAGCATGATCATTGATCTTTGGATTAAATGTACTTATATTTAAGTTTAGTATAACTTAAATTTAAATCAGTACGAATTACATTTGATGATGATTCTGAATAAACAGTTTTAGAAAAAAAAGACCTTAAGTCTAATATTACGAAAGAGACGGCATAAATCAACATCAGTATCAATTGGCCTAGGCTTATATACAAGACAAAAAGTCAAACCTTTTTTCAGGATATAAATTTCAGTTTCAGATAAATTAGATGAAGATAAATTGATGATTACTGAATCTTCTTCCTCTTCTGAGGACCCTTTTGTTTCCATCTTCCTGGTAGTGTCCGACTTCTTGTACCCACCCCTTCTGATTCTTCTGACGTTTCTCCGCTTGATATTTGCGGAGTGTCCCCTAAAAAATAGGCAGAGTTATTGGCAGACTTGTTTTCTTGTGAGGAATTTGATTTATTCTGAGAGGCATTATGCTGAGATTTGGAATTGTCCCTCCTATATTTTCTTGGTGGTTTTCAGAGTTGTGGTAACTGACGAGGAAAGTTACAAGGAATAAAACTTACAAGGAAAGGTTAAAGGAACTCAACATGTATAGCTTTGAGGAAAGACGAGACAGGGAGGATATGATAGAAACATTTAAATACATAAAGGGAATCAACACAGTAAAGGAGGAGACTATTTAGAAGAAGAAAGAAACTACCACAACAAGAGGACATGGTCTTAAAAATAATATCAGGAAGTATTACTTTACTGAGAGGGTAGTGGATGCATGGAATAGCTTTCCAGCTGAGGTGGTAGAGGTTAACACAGTAAAGGAGTTTAAGCATGCATTGGATAGGCATTAGGCTATCTTAACTATAAGATAAGGCCAGGGACTAATGAAAGTATTTAGAACATTTCTGCAGAGTAGATGGGCCTAATGGTTCTTATCTGCCATCACATTCTATGTTTCTATGTTATAGATTAATATATATTAGTTTTTTTGTGAGAGGGATTCATGCAAGTTAGGGTTGCTCTAAACACAGTGTTGTTTTGGGTTGGCAAAACACTTTAACCCCTTAAGGACACATGACATGTCATGATTCCCTTTTATTCCAGAAGTTTGGTCCTTAAGGGCTTAAAAATTAGAATTTCAAAACAAACATGACAGTTACACATTACATGAAATAATTGCCATTGAAATGTAGTTCAACCAAATTGTATAATAGTATTGTGTGTTAAATATTTTCTTTCTAGCTTGATTTCTGATAGTTTTCTCAATCAAACTAGGGCATGTAATACTTGGACACATTTTTGACACCTTCACCACCAACTTCAGCAAAGCCAGGGGGAAACGACAGCAGGGCGTTTTAAAAAAACTCATATGTTTTGGGGAAAAACCCCACACCGAGCAGGAGCTGTGGACATGCATGGAACAACAGACCAATGAGTGGTTGTTGCCCCTGAACCTCAAGCCCGGCCTGGTGGTGTGCGATAATGGGTGAAATCTCGTAGCAGCTCTGGGCCTAGCCGGTTTGACGCACATCATTTGCCTGGCGCATGTGCTGAATTTGGTGGTGCAGGAATTCCTGAAAAACTACCCAGATATATCAGAGCTGCTGCAGAAAATGCGGGCCGTCTGTGTCACCCTGCTGCTGCTCGCTTGTCTGTGCTGCAGCATAACTTCGTCCTTCACGCTCACCGCCTCATATGCGATGTGCTCACAAGATGCAACTCCACCTTGCACATGCTGGAGAGACTGTGCGAGCAGCAGCAGTGATAGTGGAGTTTCAGCTGCAGCACACACGGGTCAGTCGCCCTGCGGAACAGCACCACTTCACCACCAATGAGTGGGCCTCCATGCAAGATCTGTGTGCCATGTTGCGCTGTTTCTAGTACTCCACCAACATGGCCAATGCCGATGATTCGTTCTCAGCCTTACTATCCCGCTTCTATGTCTTTGAAAAATGCTTTGGGCGATGATGGAAAAGGATGTGGCACAGGAGGAAGAGGAGGAGGAAGAGGGGTCATTTCCACGGTTATCAGGGCAGTCATTCACAAGTGGCTCAGAGGGTGGGCTCCTCCACACAGTCCCATGGAAGCATTCAGCTGTCCATCTCCCAAACACTGGAGAGAAAGAAGAAGTACCCCCCTACCCACCCGCGATCCCTGGCCCTGAGTGTCAGCATTTCAAAATTCCTGGGCTTTGAAATGCTGTCATTCCGTTTGGTGGAGACGGACAGTTAAAAACCTGATGGCGTTATTGGACTGCAAGACATGCACCGCTTGCCGCAAATGTTTCTTTTTTTTTTTTATATGTCCCAATATTTTGGGGGATACCCCACTAAAAAACAAAAAACAAAGCAAACATACAGTGTTGGCTACCTCCTCTTCCTCCGCCGCTTCCACCTACTCCGCAAACCTATGGGTCACTTCGTATAAACTATGCATACAATAACTGAGGCTTGTGAAGGCCTTTTCTCCATGCATCAGGAGTTGAGCTCAGTTTTAACAATGAAAGAATACCCTGCACTCCAACCCTCTCTCAAATGGATAAGTCTGGTGATCTTCCTGACAGCCATGCTTTAGATTTTGATTTATGTTCTTCCAAAGCTAAAATCAAAGATTCCCTCTAGTGCTATTTTATGGCTCAGCTGTATTTTTAATTTTTAGGTATTTAATGTTATTTTAAGTGATTTCCCAATCCACATTTGTTTGCAGGGCACTTGTCCTACTCTTACCCCCATTTTACTTCCTATTGCAGCCCTCTAGCCCTTTCCAGGACTTTTTTTAGAGGCATTTTAGTGCCCACAAGTTCGGTCCCCATTGACTTTAGTGGGGTTCGGGGTCAAGTTCGAGGCCGAACTCAAACTTTTTGATAAAGTTCGTCCGAACTCGGCAAACCTCAACATCCAGGTGTCTGCTCAACTCTAAAACTATTCTTATATTGATTTTTATAGAGAATTTTTTTTATTTTTTTGTGAGGTAGGTTGGCTCTTAGTTTGGAGCCAATATTCCCCACTATTCATTCCCTAGGGTTATGCCTTGTATTACCTTTATAACCATTATCTAACCCCATGTTTAGGTTCTTCTATCCTGGGGTACTTTTCTCTTAAATGAAATATATACTCACCGAATTGGAAAGAAGTGAAAGAAACCGCAATTTGTAGGCCAAATTCCAGCTATACAGCATTTCCCCCTCACAGTTCTGCATTTAGTCAACTATTAATAAATGCAATATTGGTGTATATTCCCATAGTAACAAAACAATGGCGGCATTTCAATTATTGTTCCCAACTTTAAATGGCTACCTCTGCTCTACCTTCCCAAGACTATGAAGATATAGATCTATATCCATCTCTATAGCAAACTCTATAACAGAATCTAAAGGTTAACAGAATCTAAAGGTTATAGAAAAGTTCAAGGCAGAAACTTACAAATGCTTTTCCCCCCCATGTGATGTATGTATTGCTGATTTAAACTATATAATCTTTACTGTAAACATTTCCCCAATCCTATCCCAGGAGAGTTAAACCTGTGAAAAAAGTCAACTTGGCAGGAATTTCTAACTAAGCAGTTACCATGGGTGCAGGTAGCTCTTTAGCAGAAATGTATTTAATAAAAAAACCAAGGTGTAAAGAATTTACCTTGATTCCAAGGTTCAAGCTTATAGGTCATTAGATATCCTATATTAAAATTGGCTTACTTGGACTCAGAAAAATGCTTAAAAGGACACTATAGTCACCCAGACCATTTCAGCTCAATGAAGTGGTCTGAGTGCAAGGTCCCCCAGATTTTAACCCTTCAGATGTAAACAGAGAAACTGTAAACAGAGAAACTCCTATGTTTACATTGCAGGGTTAATCCAACCTCTAGTGGCTGTCTTCCCGACAGCTGCTAGAGGTGCTTCTACGACGCTGGATGCCAAATTTGCATCCAGCCTGCAGAACGTCCATAGGAAAGCATTGAGAAATGCTTTCCTATGGACTGTTAAGCCCCTTAAGCCCAGGTAGTCTCCCCGTGGCGGATTAGGACCCCTGTGGCCATGTAATCACTCAGAGTAGTCACATGGTCACAATAGGTGTCCATGTGTCTGCCTGCAGGGGGACTGCCTGTGAGAGAGAGAGAGAGAGAGAGAGAGAGAGAGAGAGAGAGAGAGAGAGAGAGAGAGAGAGAGAGAGAGAGAGAGAGAAAGAGAGAAAAATACACCAAGATTGACATTGAATATCTATATATATATATATCTCTCTATCTATATCTCTCTCTCTCTATATATATTTATATATATATATATATATATACATACATACATATATACATATATACACACACACATACACACGAAATATACATATGTCCATATACAAAATTACATAATTTATATAAATATACACGTAGACTTCAAATATATAAATATGCATATTTAAATTCTATGTGCGTATTTATGTAATATTTTTACATAATTAAGTATTTTATTGATTGCAATTTGAGGGACCTGCCTGCCAACCCAGGCCGAAAGTCCAGAGAATTTAATTTGCTAGCACTAATTTTTACCCTGTAACGTTCTAGCAAACCTTAAAACCCGTACATGGGGGGTACTGTTTTACTCGGGAGGCTTCGCTGAACACAAATATTAGTGACTCAAAACAGTAAAACATATCACAGCGATGATATTGTCAGTGAAAATGACTTTTTTGCATTTTTCACACACAAACAGCACTTTTACTGATATAATTGTTGTGATACGTTTTCCTGGTTTGAAACACTAATATGTGTTCAGCAAAGTCTCCTGAGTATAACAGTACCCCCCATGTACAGGCTTTATAGTGTTTTTGAAAGTTACAGGGTCAAATATATGGGTCAAATATTTTTTCATTAAAAAAGGCCAGGTTGGTTATGTTGCCTTTGAGAGAATACGGTAGCCCAGGAATGAGAATTACCCCCATGATGGCATACCATTTGCAAAAGAAGACAACCCAAGATATTGCAAATGGGTTATGTCCAGTCTTTTTAGTAACCACTTAGTCACAAACACTAGCCAAAATTAGCGTTTAATTTAGTTTACTTTTTTCACACACAAACAAATATGAACACTAACTTTGGCCAGTGTTTGCGATTAAGTGGCTACTAAAAAGTCTGGACATACCCCATATTGAATACCCTGGGTTGTCTACTTAAAAAAAAAAAAAATGTACATGTGGGGTGTTATTCAGAGATTTATGATATATAGTGTTACAATGTCACTATATAAATTTAAAAAATGTATGTTTTGAAACCACAATATCCTACTTGTACTTATGGCCCTATAACATGCCAAAAAAAAAAATAGCATGTAAACACTGGGTATTTTTAAACTCAGGACAAAATTTTTTCATTTGCTTTTGTAGATGAGTAAAAGATTTTTCAAGTAAAAGTTAAAAAACATGTATTTTTTTCAATTTGTCATATTTTTTTAAATGTTTTTAAAATTAAATTATATGAGATTATATAAATAATGGTATGTAAAGAAAGTCTAAGTGTATATTTATGAATTATGTAATTATGTATATGGACATATGTATATTTGGTATTTTTATTTCTACATAGAGATATATATACACACTGCTCAAAAAAATAAAGGGAACACTTAAACAACACAATAACTCCAAGTCAATCACACTTCTGTGAAATCAAACTGTCCACTTAGGAAGCAACACTGAGTGAGAATCAATTTTGCATGCTGTTGTGCAAATGGGATAGACAACAGGTGGAAATTATAGGCAATTAGCAAGACACCCCAATAAAGGAGTGGTTCTGCAGGTGGTGACCACAGACCACTTCTCAGTTCCTATGCTTCCTGGCTGATGTTTTGGTCACTTTTGAATGCTGGCGGTGCTTTCACTCTAGTGGTAGCATGAGACGGAGTCTACAACCCACACAAGTGGCTCAAGTAGTGCAGCTCATCCAGGATGGCACATTAATGCGAGCTGTGGCAAGAAGGTTTGCTGTGTCTGTCAGCGTAGTGTCCAGAGCATGGAGGCACTACCAGGAGAGAGGCCAGTACATCAGGAGACGTGGAGGAGGCCGTATGAGGGCAACAACCCAGCAGCAGGACCGCTACCTTCGCCTTTGTGCAAGGAGGAACAGGTGGAGCACTGCCAGAGCCCTGCAAAATGACCTCCAGCAGGCCACAAATGTGCATGTGTCTGCTCAAACGGTCAGAAACAGACTCCATGAGGGTGGTATGAGGGCCCAACGTCCACAGGTGGGGGTTGTGCTTACAGCCCAACACCGTGCAGGACGTTTGGCATTTGCCAGAGAACACCAAGATTGGCAAATTCACCACTGGTGCCCTGTGCTCTTCACAGATGAAAGCAGGTTCACACTGAGCACATGTGACAGACGTGACAAAGTCTGGAGATGCTGTGGAGAATGTTCTGATGCCTTCAACATCCTCCAGCATGACTGGTTTGGCAGTGGGTCAGTAATGGAGTGAGATGGCATTTCTTTGGGGGGCTGCACAACCCTCCATTTGCTCGCCTGACTGCCATTAGGTACAGAGATGAGATCTTCAGACCCCTTGTGAGACCATATGCTGGTGCGGTTGGCCCTGGGTTCTTCCTAATGCAAGACCTCATGTGGCTGGAGTGTGTCAGCAGTTCCTGCAAGACGAAGGCATTGATGCTATGGACTGGCCCGCCCATTCCCCAGACCTGAATTCAATTGAGCACATCTGGGACATCATGTGTCGCTCCATCCACCAACGTCAAGTTGCACCACTGTCTGTCTAGAAATTGGCAGATGCTTTAGTCCAGGTCTGGGGAGGAGATCCCTCTGGAGACCATCCACCACCTCATCATGAGCATGCACAGGCATTGTAGGGGGGTCATACAGGCACGTGGAGGTCACACACTACTAAGCCTCATTTTGACTTGTTTTAAGGACATTACATCAAAGTTGGATCAGCCTGTAGTGTGCTTTTCCACTTTAATTTTGAGTGTGATTCCAAATCCAGACCTTCATGGGTTGAAAAATTTGATTTCCATTTTTTAATTTTTGTGTGATTTTGTTGTCAGCACATTTAACTATGTAAAGAACAAAGTATTTCAGAAGAATATTTAATTCATTCAGATCTAGGATGTTATTTTTGTGTTCCCTTTATTTTTTTGAGCAGTGTATATATCATTTCATTCTAAGTGTATTTTGATATAAATATCAAAATACCATTAGAATAAAATTACATAATTTTAAAATTAATTTACTTATTTAAATTTTATAATTATACAATATATATATAGTTTTATATATTATATACACACACACACACACGTGTGTAATTTAGTGTATTTTTATATTAATATATATAAATGTAAAAAAACACTTAGTATGAATATATATATACACATACTGTAATGATATTGATGTTACAAAGTTTTGGAGTCCAGTAGCCAGATCAGCAATGTTTTCTGCCAGAGGTAGCCACTCGTTACCCAGGTGGTTGAGCCCCTGAGCCTTGAGTGGCCTTCTGGTCTTAAGCAGAGATGGGAGACTGGAACAGAAAGATGATAATCGTAGTGAGGCAAGCCGAGGTCAGTGGGAAGGAGAAGCAGCAAAGTCAAAACAGTCCAAATTCAGCAACAGGAAGGAGAAACAGGAACACGCTTGATTAGAGAGTACAGGAACCACAATAATCTGGCAAAGGTACAGAGACAGGAAGTGGCTTTTATAGGCCAAGAACCAGACACCTGACCAGACACAGCTGAAGAGAGTTGTCACTGATAACCTTGACTCTACAAGCAATGGTATCAGATCTCAGGTAAATTTGCAAAAGGCAGGCTGGTATACTGGTAAGGAAGAGGTTTAGCACCATGTAAACCAGGGTTCGAAACCCAGCAGAGTCAGTTCCTCACATTACCCCCACCTCTACAGGCGCAGCCTCTGGATGCCCTATTTCCTGGTTTAGCAGGGTACTGTGCATGGAAAGACTGAAGAAGATCAGGAGCATGAATATTGTCCACTGGTTCCCACGATCTATCCTCCTCACCATAGCCTTTCCAATGAACCAAATATTGAAGCTTGTTGCGGAAGATCCTGGAGTCAAGAATTTTTTCCACCTCGTATTCATCTTCACCATCCACGAGGACTGGTGGTGGGGCAGGCAAGGCTCGACCAGGGAAAGTATTTTCATGAAAAGGTTTAAGCAGTGCCACGTGAAACACCGGATGTATTTTCATGGAATCCGGAAGTTGCAGACGGAAGGTGACTGCATTGATCTGAGCGATTATCTCAAAAGGTCCCATGAACTTTTGACCCAATTTATGAGAAGGAATCCTAAGCTTAAGATTCTTTGTTGACAGCCAAACCTTGTCACCAACATGATAAACTGGGGCCTCCTTTCTGTGCCTATCAGCAGCTCTTTTGTAACATTCCTGAGCCTCCGAAAGAGTCTCCTTCAACAGTTCTTGGGAATCTCGTAAGGCGGTTAGCCGGTCAGTGACTGCAGGAATGGGAGTAGTAATTGGGAGACTCACTAGAAAGGTTGGATGGTAACCATAATTGGCAAAAAATGGGCTCAGAGAAGTGGAGCAGTGTTGGGCATTGTTATAGGCAAACTCCGCCGTGGGTAGAAAATCCAGCCAGTCATCCTGCAGGTAACTAATATAGCACCGCAAATATTGTTCTAAAGTCTGGTTGGTTCGCTCAGTCTGTCCATTACTTTGTGGATGAAAAGCTGAAGACAGATTTACATTAATACCTAGAATAGAACAAAAATATTTCCAAAAATGAGATGTAAACTGCACTCCCCTGTCTGAAATTACTTCATCAGGCACTCCATGCAAGCGAAATATTTCCCGAATAACAAGGTCAGCAGTCTGTTTAGCTGAAGGGAGACCACGAGCTGGTATGAAATGACTCATCTTAGTTAACCGGTCCACAACAACAAGAATGGTAGTGTGTTCCTTAGAGGGAGGTAGTTCCACAATAAAGTCCATGGATATAGATCCCCAGGGACGATGAGGAATCGGAAGAGGCTGAAGCAAGCCAACAGGGGATGAGCGAGGAGTCTTATGTCTGGCACATACATCACAAGAGGACACATACTTCTTAACATCCTCATAATATTTAGGCCACCAAAAGGATCGGGTAAGTAGTTCTTGTGTCTTTCGGATTCCTGGATGACCTGCTGGTTTAGAGTCATGGTAGAGGCGTAAAACGTCCAGTCGCACTGATTCTGGAACAAACAGACGTTGTTGAAAAATCCAAAACCCATTAAGCATGGTCATATGAAGATCACGAGGAGGATCACGAAAAACTGGATCTTTAGAGTAGCCCTTTTTAATGCGAGACATTAGATCAGAAGGAAAGGTAACTCCTAAAAATCTGCTCTCCGGCAAGATGGTGGCCTTGGTTACTGTAGTATGGAGGGGGTCAGCTATCCTAGACAAGGCATCTGCCTTGCCATTTCTGGAACCAGGGCGGTATGAAATAAAAAAATTAAACCTTGAGAAAAATAGGGACCAGCGTGCTTGTCTGGCTGACAGTCTCTTAGCAGATTGTATACATTCCAGATTTTTGTGATCTGTGAGGACAGTAATTGGATGGGTGGCTCCCTCCAAGAGATGTCTCCATTCGGCGAAGGCAGCTTTTATAGCCAAAAGTTCTTTATTCCCTATGTCATAATTTCTTTCTGCTGGTAACATCTGGCGGGAATAGAAGGCACATGGATGTAACAACATCTTAGGTCCAGTCCTTTGAGACAGTATAGCCCCAACAGCTGAATCAGAAGCATCTACCTCTACAGTAAATGGCAATTCTGGCTGAGGATGTACCAAGATAGGGGCAGATGTAAACAGAGTTTTTAATCTGGAAAATGCAGTGTCAGCCTTATTGGACCACTGAAAAGGAGTCCCTTTACGTGTAAGTTCAGTGATTGGTGTAATAACGGCAGAGAAATTCTTAATGAAACGCCTGTAAAAATTGGCAAACCCCACAAATCTCTGTATATCTTTTTCATTCTTGGGGATGGGCCAGTCCAGCACAGCTTTAATTTTACTTGTGTCCATACTTAAACCTTTAGGAGTTATTACATACCCCAGGAACTGAATTTCTGTTTGTTCAAACTCACATTTTTCCAGTTTAATGTATAGGTGGTGGGTACGAAGGCGCTCAAGAACAATGCAGACCTGTTTTCTGTGATTTTCAAGATTATCAGAAAATATCAGGATATCATCCAAATATGCCACAACAAACTGATCCAGGAGATCCCGTAGTACATCATTGATTAGATGCTGAAAAGTTGCAGGGGCATTACAAAGCCCAAATGGCATTACTAGATATTCGTAATGTCCGTACCTGGTTCTGAAAGCTGTTTTCCATTCATCATTTGGTCTTATGCGAACCAGATTATATGCCCCCCGTAGATCAAGCTTCGTAAATATTTTAGCTGAACGAAGTCTCTCCAGAAGTTCAGGAATGAGAGGCAAGGGATAACGGTTTTTAACAGTGATTTTATTAATGTCCCTGTAATCGACACATGGCCGTAGACTGCCATCTTTCTTTTCTACAAAGAATATAGGAGCTCCTGCTGGAGAAGTGGATGGTCGAATAAAGCCTTTGGCAAGATTTTCTTGTATGTATTCACGAAGTGCTTTCAATTCAGGCTCAGAAAGGGAGTATATACGGCCAAATGGGATAGCAGCTCCAGGTAGCAGCTCTATGGGGCAATCATAAGGCCTGTGAGGTGGAAGCTGATCTGCATTCTTCTTATCACAGACATCTGCAAAATCACGATATTGTAGAGGAAGCTTGGTTAAGTTTGTAGCAACCATTTCATTAATTGTTGTGGTAACAGGTGTCGCCTTAGAGGGTTGACAATTCATTAAGCAGTGTTCTGAAGGAAAGGACAAGGTTCTAGTCTTCCAATCAATCTGTGGGTTATGCAGAGCAAGCCAGGGTATACCCAAAATCACTGGAAACTGTGTTGAGGAAATTAGATGGAAAGATATAGACTCATGGTGATTCACTTCCAGAATCAATTTTTCCAATATAATTTTTATTGATTTTCAGTGGTTTATGGTTTTGCTTAATTGACAATAGAAGTATATCTCAACATAACAGGTATAATAAAACATACAGAAGTGAGTCGTAATGGTACAGCAAGGAAGTAACATATCACTTTAGTAGCGGGCTACAAATGAGCTTGCCCTAGCACAACATTAGCTTCTGGTATTGTACAGAAGATTCGTTTTGGGAACATAGTGTTTGGTTCGGTGATGCTCGACATGCCAACCGTACCTTACTGTATTCGTACATCGCTCATCAGAACAATATGAAAACAACAAAAACTACCTATAAACAACAAGAACTAATACCTAGCGTCCTTTATCGGACACTTCTCCCTGTCTACCTACTCCTATCACTTGGGGCGTATCAGTTAGTGGAGGGGGGCTCACCGTGTTGTGGCGTGCATTTTCTCAGTACTCCGCTATCGGGTTTTTGGTGTTACCTATCGATGTGTGTATTTTCGATATTGGAGTTTTCCAATCTCGCCTGTTGGCGTGGTTATGTGGCCTCTGTAGGTCGACCTTGGATAAGTTGGTCATGTCTCCTGGTTAACCCTTTGTGAGTGTGGTCAATGTGACCCATGGGGCCCATGTCGCTTGGAATGTTCGCGCTGTGTTGTCGTTTGTTATGGCCATGCGTTCAAAAAGGTAAAATTGTTGTATTTTGTCTCTTAGTTGAGCTTTTGTAGGGCACAGTGTGGATTTCCAGTTCAAAGCTAATAGGTTACGGGCTGCAAGAGTGACGAGTGCACATAGTTGTTTTTGTGATTTGTCAAATAGTGGTGGGAATCGCAGAAGTAGGTACACCTCTGGGGTTTTTGGAGTGTTGGGCACGTGAAGGATACGAAGTGTGCGATGTACCTCTGTCCAAAGGGGTTGTATGTTTGGGCAGTTCCACCATATGTGTATGAGTGTGCCCTCAGCAGCCCTACATCTCCAGCATACCGATGATGTGTTTGGATAGATTTTGTGAAGCCTACTTGGGGTTAGGTACCATCTATACATTAGTTTCCTATGGGCTTCGATGTGAGTGTAGCAACGTGTCCATTTGGACAAGTCGTTGAGTGTATGTATCCATTCCCTCTCTGTGAGTTGGATAGAGCAGTCTGCCTCCCATAAAGTTTTATGTTTAGGCATGGTAGGGGGTAGGGTATCTTCCCACGCTTTG
Source organism: Pelobates cultripes (assembly GCA_933207985.1). Taxonomy (NCBI): domain Eukaryota; kingdom Metazoa; phylum Chordata; class Amphibia; order Anura; family Pelobatidae; genus Pelobates; species Pelobates cultripes. The sequence goes on along the minus strand of OW240913.1, from coordinate 26,694,320 downwards.
TAGCAGAGGGAGATGGCTTTTGATTTCGTTGGTGCTGTCCTGCACCGTTCTATGATCGCTTCTGTTGGGAGAGATGTTTGGAGTGGATTGGGGTGTTGGATGTGCACATGGGTGGTGATTAGACCTTTGAGTTGGAGATACGAGAATATGGTGTTGTTAGGTAGGCCCCATGTCTGTTGTATCTCGGGGAATTTCATCAATCCCTGTGGCTGTAGTATATGGTGTATATGGGTGATTCCTGCTTTCAACCAGTTGTGTAAGTGGATATCTGGTGAGATTGCCTTCAAAGCTGTTAAAGGTGCTTTAGGATGGAAGGTATGTTTGGCTCCTAGGGTCTCTAGGAAGGTTGTCCATACTCGGAGGGTACATTTTGTTGTAGGGAGCAGGTCGGTTTTAGGTGGCCTGAGTTTTTTGGGGGTCCACATGTAGTCTAGTGCAGTGTCATCTTGGAATTGGGCCCTTTCCAGGTCAACCCATTGGGTAGTCCCTACTGGGGTATGCAGGAGTATTCCCGCTGTCAGGATGGAAGCTTTATAATAGAGGCTTATGTTGGGCAGTCCCACACCTCCTTGTGTTACATGTCTTTGTAGTATGGTGTGCGATATGCGTGGTCTCTTATTCCCCCAGATGTATTTGTTGCATATGGTTTGGAGGTTTTTGAGGAGCGTTTGCGGGATCTGAATGGGGAGCATTCGGAAAGTATACAATATTTTTGGTAGAATCACCATTTTAAATGCGTTAACTTTTCCCAGCCATGAGATTTTTGTCTGTATCCATTTTTGGACTTCTTTCGTGCATTGTTTGGGAAGGATGTTATAGTTAAGTTTTGTTATCTCTGTAAGTGAGGACGCTATTTTTACCCCTAAGTATGTCAGGGAGGACGTTCTCCAATCGAATTGGAATTTGTTTTTTAGAGAGGTTGTAGTGGTCGGGGGGAGTCTAATAGGTAGAGCCTGGGTTTTGTCTTGGTTGAGGCGGTAATGTGATATGTCACCAAACTCTGTTAGGGCCTCCATAAGGTATGGTACTGATGCTTGAGGATTCCCTATCGTCACTAGGATATCATCGGCGAAGAGAGCCAATTTGTATTCGTGCGTACGGATTTTTATGCCTTCAATGCTAGGGTGGGAACGTATTTTTTGGGCCAGGGGTTCTAGGGATAGAATGTAGAGTAAGGGGGAGAGAGGGCAGCCCTGTCGTGTCCCATTTGATATCGGGAATGTGGTGGAGATGTAGCCTCCATGTGAAACTCTGGCTGCTGGTGTTGTGTATAGTGCCATGATACTTCTAATGGTCTCAGGGGGAAGGCCGTATTTCCGGAGTACTGCCTGCATAAAGGACCAGTTTAGTCGGTCAAAGGCCTTCTCCGCATCCAATGCAAGGAGCAGGCCTCCCACCGAGTTGCGTTCCATTGTGGCTAAAATGCTAAGGATTTTTCGGGTATTATCCGAGCCTTGGCGTCCCCTCACAAACCCAGTTTGGTCATTGTGTACTAAACTGTTTAATATAGGAGTAAGTCGATTGCTTAGTATTTTCGCGTACAGTTTGGCGTCGCTGTTAAGGAGGGATATGGGCCGAAAGTTTTTACATATAGTAGGGGGTTTGCCAGGCTTGGGTAGGGTAGTAATGTGGGCTAGTAGCATTTCTGCTGGCAATGTTCCCTGTCCTGCGCAGTGCTGAAAGAGGTTCGTTAGGTGTGGGGTTAGTAGTCCGGAGAACTTTTTGTAGTATTTATTGGGTAGGCCATCGGGTCCTGGTGTTTTGTGTGGGGGGAGGTCAGCTATGGCCTTGTTTATTTCGTCGGGGGATATTGGGCATCGGAGTTTGTTAATGTCAGCTGCTGATAAGGAAGGCAGTTGGATATCCGTTAAGTATCTATCGATATCTTCGTGTGTGGGGACCTTCACCCCTTTATCTGTTTTTAGATTGTACAGGTTGTAGTAATAATCAGAGAATTCATTTACAATTTTTTGTGGGTCTATGATTTTCCGACCCCTACTATTGTTTAGGAAGGCAATCCTGGAGGCGGCGGATCGTTGTTTGAGTTGAGAAGCCAATTTTGCTCCTGCTCTGTTGCCAACTGCGAAAAATTTGTGTTTGGTTTTTTGCAGAAGGTATGTGGTTTTGGCTAGTTCAAAATCTCGTAGTTTGGAGTGTGCCTGGTGCAGGGCAGTTTGTATGCTAGGTGACGGTGTATGCTTATTCCTGTGAGTCAATGATGTTATGTCTGCAATGATTTGTAAGTATAGTGCCTGGCGAGTTTTTTTGGCGTGACTTGCGTGTTTTATGAAGCTGCCTCTTATTACAGCTTTGTGTGCTAACCAAATTGATTCTGGTGTTATGTTATTTTGTACATTGTCTGCGAAATAGTGTTGGAGGTCTGTGGTGATGTGGGAGACTATCGCCGGATCATTGAGAAGGGTCTCGTTCAGTCTCCAGGTGGTGCGGCCAGCGGAGGGGAATTGTTCTGCTAGTGTCAGTGTGATTGGGGCATGGTCAGACCATGTGATATTGCCAATGTCAGTGTGAGATACTCTCTCTAGAGACGAGCATTTGATTAGGAATCTGTCAATTCTTGAATAGCTATTATGCGCTGCAGTGTAGCAGGTATAGTCTATTTCCGTCGGGTGCGAAATCCTCCATGGGTCGATATAATTGTGTGTCATTAGTGTTTGGCAGATGGTGGATGTCAGTGTGAGTCGTTTTTTTGAGGTATTTGTATTTACCGTTCTAGAAGCGGATGAGTCCATATGTGCATCTAAGAGAAAATTGGTGTCGCCTCCAATGATTACCTCCCCAAAACTGTACATTGATAAGAGAGAGAAAACATCGTCAATAAACACATCCTGGTTTTCATTTGGGCTGTAGATGTTCACTAACGTATACGGTTGAGTGTTAATGTGACATTGTATGATAAGGTACCTGCCTTTTTTATCTCCAATTTTTCGTATTAATTCAAAGGAAACATTTTTGCTTATTAGTGTCGACACTCCTCTTTTTTTAGTATGATAGCATGTGTGATAGTCTATTGGGAACCAGGGGGAGTTGAATCTGGGTTTAGCTCCCCATTTGAAGTGGGTTTCCTGGAAGAAAGCTACTTGTACGTTCTGCCTCTTAGCTTCTAGTAAAGCTAGCCTACGCTTGTTGGGTGAGTTCAGCCCTTTGGTATTGAGGGAGAGGATTTTTAACGGCATTATGCCTACTTTGCTGTGTGGTAATAGATGGAGTGTTGCGTTAGTTAGGGGGGGATCTCTCACTCTGGTCGCCTATTACCTTGGCTGTTAGGTATAGATCCGAATGGGTCGGCAAAAAAAGGGGGGAAGTGGGGTCTAATAAACTATATACAGGATCCCGTTGGCCCTTGGGGCTAAGTGCACAAACTTGCACACGGGTATATGTTGGCTTAACTTGTAAGCCGTGTGGGGGGTAGTGGTAAATTCTAAAGCGTGTACGGGTGGAGTTGTAATTCAGGTGGTGCTTCTCCACCGCTCGAGGGCCTATTGTTGTGTTCTCATAACTGTGTCTATTTAGAGTGGAACACTTCAATAGTAAACATATATTATGCAGAAATACAATAAAGCCAATGTGAATGCAGATATTACGTGTCCCGCTGTTGTCAGAGGAAAGTCTTAGGTACGGGGTGTTCGGCGGGTCTGCGGGTCTGTGGCGTTCCATGGAACCTGTTGCCATTTCCTCGCCATTTTACGTGGCGGTGGGGTGCCTTCTCTTTGTATATCAGTTATTGGGATTGGTATGTTCCATTCTTCTAGGGTTTTCAGACCATCTTCTGGGGTGAGGATGATTCGGTTCGCTCCGTTTTTGTTCACTAATAATTTAGCCGGGAATCCCCATCTGTATAAGATGTTGGCCTTACGCAAGGCTGCAGTGATAGGTGCAAAGGTTCGCCTCTTGTACATGGTGGCCGCCGATAGATCAATGAAAAGCTTAATATCTGCATATTCACCCTGAAGGTTTTTTTCTAGTCTGGACGCCTGCATTATCCGGTCTTTGACCGTGAAGTAATGTATTCTTGTGATCACGTCTCTAGGGGTGGTAGCAGGTAGATGTCTGGGTTTAGGCAGTCTGTGTATTCTGTCCAATCGTAGATCCGATTCTTCTAGGGCTGGGATTAAGGCTTTGAACAGCTTTTGCGCATATTGAGCGAGGTCTTGTGGCCCTATGCTTTCTGGTATACCTCGGAGTCTAATATTGTTTCTCCGGTCACGATCTTCATTATCTGCTATCTTCCCTTCCAGGAATTTGACTTTGTCTGCCAGAGCTGTGTGTGCATCAGATAAATCGTTATGTGCGTCTATCAGGCCTTCCGTCTTCTCCTCCAGGTGAGCCGTTCTGTCTCCTAGGGCCTGGATGTCAGCTCTAATGTCCGACGCCATTTTTAGGAAGTCTGAGCGTAGGTCCGATTTTAAGTTTTGCAGCATATTACTCACTGAGGCATCGGTGGCTGGATGTGTTGTGGCACTGTAGGAACCACTCCGGCTGTCATCTGTGTCGGGTTCATGCGGGGGTGATCTCGTTTCCCCTTCGCCATCTTGAACTCGCGGGTATACCATGTGCTGCGCGTGCATTAATGAATCCATCGTTTTCTGCTTCATTTTTTTTGTGATTTGGTCGACATGGTGTTCTCTGCGTGCGTGGCGGCAAGTCCGGCCAGTATTTTGTGGGATTTATGCTGTGAGTCTCGCTGCTGGGCCCTCGAAACGGCGGAGCTCTTGGTTTATGCGACCGCTTCCATGCGTCCTTGGCCACGCCCCCTTCCAGAATCAATTTTAAGGGCACAGTCTCATGTGTAACCGGGCCTGACGTAAGTGGAGAACCATCTACTGTTTCCATTAACACAGGTGAAGATTTAGGGATAGACTGAATTTTGTTTCCTGCTGCAAATTTAATGTCCATAAAGTTTCCGCCTGCTCCGGAATCTATCATAGCTGTAGTTGAAATTTTATTATCACCATATTGCAAAGTGATAGGCACCACCAAATGAGGATGTTGAGTCATCATACCTTCTTCACCCTGAGCCAGAGAAAATAAGGGTTGTGTGACAGAATCCAGTTGGTCTGAAATCTGGGATTGGTGTTGAATCTGTGCACCCTCAGCAGTCATAGCTATTGTTCTTTTAGACTTGTTAGGGCAATTGATGGCATAATGCCCTGTACTACCACAATACAGGCATAAATTGTGAGTGCGTCGCCACTGTTTTTCTTCATTGGATAATGGCCCTCTTATTAGATCTACCTGCATAGCCTCAGGTTCAGAGTCTGTAGGTGTTTGTGGGGTCGGAGTAGAAATTCTTGAATAGAAAGTAGGAGTAGCACTTGGTTTAAAAGAGCCCTGTCTTTCCAATCTTCTTTCTGAAAGTCTCCGATCAATACGGATAGCCAACCGCACAAATGCATCAAACTCAACAGGAAGATCAACACGAGCTAGCTCATCTTTTATAGCTTCTGAGAGACCCCTTCTGAAGTGGAACCTCTGGGCTGATTGGTTCCAAGTAGTATCAGTAACCCACTGTCTGAATTCAGCAGCATATTCAGCCACAGAGCGCCTCCCTTGATGTAAATGAAGGAGAGTGGCTTCTGCTGTAGCACAGCGATTGGGATCATCAAAAACTAGGCACATGGCCTCAAGAAAGTCTTTTAAATTTCCCAAGACTGGACTGTCCTGTTCCAGAAAAGGGGAGCCCCAGGCCAGGGCTTCATCTTTGAAGAGGGAAAAAATAAATCCCACCTTCTCTCTTTCAGATGGAAAACGGTTAGGTAACATCATGAAATGCAAACGGCATTGATTTAGGAAACCCCTAAATTTTTTGCGGTCTCCTCCAAATTTTTCTGGTAGAGGCAAGCGGGCATCTTGTGCAGGTGTAGCAGTAGTAGTAGCAGCAGCCGCAACATCATGTGCCCTGTAGCTGGTAAGCTCACTATGCATTGATCGAACTTCATTTTGCAGTTCAGCTACCTGATCCTGCAGCACTTGAATGGTCTGTGCCTGGGTCTGCATAGTTCTTGCATTAAAAGCAACCTGCTGGGCCAATGCAGAATCTGATCCGACGGTCTCCATGAATGGGCCAGATTATTCTGTAATGATATTGATGTTACAAAGTTTTGGAGTCCAGTAGCCAGATCAGCAATGTTTTCTGCCAGAGGTAGCCACTCGTTACCCAGGTGGTTGAGCCCCTGAGCCTTGAGTGGCCTTCTGGTCTTAAGCAGAGATGGGAGACTGGAACAGAAAGATGATAATCGTAGTGAGGCAAGCCGAGGTCAGTGGGAAGGAGAAGCAGCAAAGTCAAAACAGTCCAAATTCAGCAACAGGAAGGAGAAACAGGAACACGCTTGATTAGAGAGTACAGGAACCACAATAATCTGGCAAAGGTACAGAGACAGGAAGTGGCTTTTATAGGCCAAGAACCAGACACCTGACCAGACACAGCTGAAGAGAGTTGTCACTGATAACCTTGACTCTACAAGCAATGGTATCAGATCTCAGGTAAATTTGCAAAAGGCAGGCTGGTATACTGGTAAGGAAGAGGTTTAGCACCATGTAAACCAGGGTTCGAAACCCAGCAGAGTCAGTTCCTCACACATACACACTATATAGATATACATGTGTGTAATATATATATATATATATATATATACACACACACACACACACACACACACAACTTTTTTTTTGATTGATTGATTTTATTTTACTTTTTATTTTACAGATGTAGGGAGATTGTCCGTAATCACAGACTGTCCCCCTGCAGGCAAATACACAGGCACCTATTGAGGCCATCAAATGGCCGCAAGGTCCTGATCTGCCACGGGGAGACTGCCTGGGCAGACAGGCAGTCCCCCTAGACCGGGAGAAACACTGATCATCGCTGGGGGAACTACGGTGATCAGGTAAGTACCCCAAGACCGTTATGACTGTTCAGGACCGTCATCGGTCCTCAAGGGGTTAAAGAACATAGCCAAAACAGGAAGTGGCCAGCTATGTAAAAAAGCTTTACTAATAAAATCTTTTTTGTCTGTTCTATAAAACGTGGGGTTAAAATTTGCTATAGATGTTGTTGTGCCCCTCGAAAAACTGTAGGCTTTACGTGTGTCCATGTGGCCTTTAATATGTGGGGAAAACATCTACATGTTTGGCAACTGATACGCGACCACATATACAACATTAAAAGGGTTTAAAAAAAAAAAAATCACAATTTTTGTAACACAAAGATCCCACGGGATCCAAAATTATTACCAAACCTTGGGAGGGAGAGGGGGGTGATAATATTGACCCCACTCTGTAGAAATGTAGTGGATCAATTTAGACACTGTTGCCTAATGGGGGGGGAAAGAAGAGAAGAGAAGGAGAGAGAAGAGAAGGAGAGAGAAGAGAAGGAGAGAGAAGAGAAGGAGAGAGAAGAGATGGAGAGAGAAGAGAAGGAGAGAGAAGAGAAGGAGAGAGAAGAGAAGGAGAGAGAAGAGAAGGAGAGAGAAGAGAAGGAGAGAGAAGAGAAGGAGAGAGAAGAGAAGGAGAGAGAAGAGAAGGGAAGGAGAGAGGAATTGTTCACGATTGTTCACCTTATCACCCATACACTTTAAAAAAAATCCATTGAGTGCTCTCTTCATTCAATTTCTATATCATATGCTGTGAAGCACCGTGGTTTAATTCGATTCAAGGTAGAGTGCCAGATTGTTCTATTTATATATCTAACAAAATACAGGTAGTCCTCGCACTCACGCTTTAGTGAAAATTGCCAGGTGCTAGAAATCCAGGGAAGAAATGTAGCTTTCAGGTAGTGATCAGCACTCTTGGTCTTTAAAGGGTAAAAATGTGAAGTTTATTAAATATTCATTAAAAATACGATCGACGTTTGAGTTCCCTCTGGGGGTCTCTCTCTCATTATTAGATAGCATGGGGCATTCTCTCTCCCCCAATTTACACCACCCTTTTACACATGCTCCACTAGATTGCAGATGAATGGCCAATCCCGTTTTGGTTTTTGTTTAGTTTACTATGGGATTTACTTAGATTGCAGAATCTATGCTGGGGAGAATTTAGTGAAAGTGGAATTGTTCCAGTTCCTGAGACTTGTACAGAAGTTCACATTCCAGCCTCCAGCAGAGATTAGAATCAAACGCATCTCTACCTGCAGGAACACAGTCCTTTACTTAATCAGGTGTGTGCTTCGTTTACACTTTTAAAGAACCGCAATACAAACACTTATCTTATTCCAAAGCTTAAAATAGTAAAAAAATAAAATTAAAAAAATAAAGTGTAAAGCATTATTCTAGCTAGATGGCATAGGACCCTTCCCCCTCATTTAGGGTACATGCATCTATATTTCACTTTTATATATTTAAGTAGTTCCTCTTTAACCCCTTAAGGACCAAACTTCTGGAATAAAAGGGAATCATGACATGTCACATGTCATGTGTCCTTAACCCCTTAAGGGCACATGACATGTGTAACATGTCATGATTCCCTTTTATTCCAGAAGTTTGGTCCTTAAGGGGTTAAGGGGTTAAATAGTGCAATACATATTTTTGGACTTAAAACACAAGTTACATTTATTGAAGTGTTAACTTATTTTCAAAGTATATAAAACCATTTTTACCTTTACTAAAAGTTTTGCCAGCGAAGGTGCTTACAACCTTGCGAACTACTTTCCAATAATAGATATATTTATATTTGACAGACTTTGTTTTCCAACATCACACTGACCAATTCCAAGCATGTTTGCTGACTAAAGGATACCTTACATGAGTCACGGTTGGAGTTGCATCACAGGAACAGTAGGTGGAGTTGCATTTTAATAATGGTACACTTAATTAGTACATCGTATTCTTGTTCTCCAACTGGCACTATAATTAAATGACTCTGGTTCTGACACTGTTTTGACCTATCCCCCATCTCGTATAACCAGTAAGGTCCTGTATTTCTATGAATCCTGCCCAAGCTACTCAGGCACAGAAAGAATTATTCACCAAAAAGTGAGTTTTTCAGGAATTCAAACTGCACCATAACAGATTTGGCGAAATTTTACATTTCAATCTAGTGTGGCCTAAATTTTAAATTCAATTAGATAGAGTCCTAACCTCAACATCTGAGGAAAGGGATTTAGGGGTGATTATTTCTGATGACTTAAAGGTAGGCAGACAATGTAATAGAGCAGCAGGAAATGCTAGCAGAATGCTTGGTTGTATAGGGAGAGGTATTAGCAGTAGAAAGAGGGAAGTGCTCATGCCATTGTACAGAACACTGGTGAGACCTCACTTGGAGTATTGTACACAGTACTGGAGACCGTATCTTCAGAAGGATATTGATACCTTAGAGAGGGTTCAGAGAAGGGCTACTAGACTGGTTCATGGATTGCGGGATAAAACTTACCAGGAAAGGTTAAAGGATCTTAACATGTATAGCTTGGAGGAAAGACGAGACAGGGGGGATATGATAGAAACATTTAAATACATAAAGGGAATCAACACAGTAAAGGAGGAGACTATATTTAAAAGAAGAAAAACTACCACAACAAGAGGACATAGTCTTAAATTAGAGGGGACAAAGGTTTAAAAAGAATATCAGGAAGTATTACTTTACTGAGAGGGTAGTGGATGCATGGAATAGCCTTCCAGCTGAAGTGGTAGAGGTTAACACAGTAAAGGAGTTTAAGCATGCGTGGGATAGGCATAAGGCTATTCTAACTATAAGATAAGACTAGGGACTAATGAAAGTATTTAGAAAATTGGGCAGACTAGATGGGCCGAATGGTTCTTATCTGCCGTCACATTCTATGTTTCTATGTAATTAAAATGCAATAATTTTACCTTCAGTGAATAAGCCTTTATCCCATACATGCAGTTGCAATGCAGAGTTCCCACTCTGCACAGTTTTATTTTTTCTTTCAGTGATAAATTCTCCAATAAAGAGCATGTTCAATCAAACTTTGGTTCCCCGCTCCCATGAGGTTATATCTATGCATGCTCTTCGGTTTCAAATAACCCATACTAACCTAGCCAGCAAGATATCAGATATTCAAAAATAGTCACTTAACCTTACATTTCTCATCTCCCCTGGCTGAGATTAGGAGTTGCACTAGAAGTCAATGTAGTTTTCAAGTGGGGTTTTCTTCAGATAAACATAGGTTTCTCATACTATAGCTTTGCAACTCCCTGTACACAGACTTTAATTCTCTGCTTTTGTAGTAGATGCAGAAAACAAAAACACATTTTAAGAAACGCCCTAATTGAGCATTTCTTTTTTTAGTTTTAACAAGGCAAGATCTCGTGTCCTTTGTATGAATTACTCAAAGACACATTACTGCAGCTGGCAAGGAACAATCCTATTTCAAGATTACATAAATACAAAATACATGAGTGACTGCATATTAAATAGCTTTGGGAGTGGTTACTGACAAAGTGGCAGAGACAAGTAGTTAGTCTTGAAAGCAACATGTTCATTAAGAAAAATGTTATCATCCCTGAGAAGATAGACCATTCCCCAGAGAGGCTGAGAGTCACTTTGCCATTTCTTCATCACTGTAAGTAACCCTGTACTGAAATTCCACACTTCTTACACATAAGACAAAGACGCAACTTCACTCACTTTACTGAGCAGCACATGCTCAGTTTAAACTGAAACATTTACTCAGATCCCCATAAGGTTTTTTTTTCCCCTTAAATTACATTTTAGTATTAAACAAAAAGTTAAAGATCTATTGAACTGGCATTTAAGTTTAGTATTTAGCAATAAAGTGCTATATTAATACATAATATATTGTTCATAATGACCATGATAAAACTAAAATATTACATAAGTTGTGACAATTTTATATTAAGACATCGAAGGAGAAAGGGATAACAAATTATGCATCCAAGCTTGCTCCGAAAATAGTACATTTAAGAGACCAGCTTAGGGTTAAACAGATTTAACATGTCAAGATATTTAGTGAGTCTATGCCTAGCATTCATAGAACCTATTGGAATTGAACCCTACTTATTGTACTTGTATAAGGCAGTTTGCCCTGATCTCAAAATATGTATCAATATTGCCATAGTTAAAATATACAGCTTTCTCAATTATTGCTTGAAATAGAATTTGAGATTTGATTTTATTAAACTAAGATTCTCTTCCCTTTTCCAGTTTCTAGACATACAAAAGTTTCACAGCCATTAAAAAGTGAATTCTAAATGAAAGCAAAAGGTTTATATAATCTTGTGAGACCTACATGTTTTAAGAACCTTTCAGAAACTAAAGTAATTAAATTCAGTTCTTACATTTTTTTTGAGACTCCTAATTTAAAATTCTTTATTTTTCGTGCAAGTGGATATGACAAACCAGTGCGTTTAGCCACGACAGCCCTGCCGCACAATTTTATAACTCAATTGTAATCTACTGGGAACAAACCAAGCTAGAGCCACTTAGAGCATATTGGTTGTTAGAGAGTTTCTTATGTTAGGTGACTGCAAGAGATCCCTGGCAAACTCACAGGACCTGACTTTTTTCCCCACAAGACAAAGTCTGTAAAAAAAAACACCTAACTTTACTAAACCTTTCACAACTACCAATGCATCCATTTTTTTGGGCAGTTTCTACTTTTTATATTATTACTCTAACAAGACTAAACCTGTTACACACAAACATCCATTGTTATACTGCATTTGCCAGTGCTGGGCTTAAATAGGGTTCTGTCATTAAACACCTGTTAAAGGGAGGGGTGCAAAACCAATATTTAAACATACTAACTATACTAATATATGTAGAACAGAATGTGTGCACCGACCTGAACATGAATACTTTATCCGTGTGCAACTGGGAACAATTGCCACAGCATGCAGAATACAGTTCACTCAGCTAAAAAAAAAAAAAAAATACATAGGAGTTAGGGAACATAATGTGGTTTAGTTTCAACATATGCAATTTGCAAATTTGCACCAAAAAAAATAATGGGGTTAGAATCTTCACAAGATATATCAATTTTTGGATTTTACAAAGCAGTATCAAAATGGACTTGAATTTTCACCAGATTTTAACTTGTTTGGATGGAACTGAGCAACTAAAACCCCTGGACCAGTTTGCTAAAATCCAGACCGGAATTTTAAAAATCTGAACTATTTACCCTCAGCATCACATGGAGCCTGGCTAGTTCTTGATAACGAGCAACTAAAAAAACTAAATAAATACAAATTTAATTTAATTCAATAAATAAATAAATGTTGTCATTATAATCCTCATTTAACTAGGAATGATTTTATCCAACAACATGCCATCGGTGTGGGCATATCCACTAAACAGTGACTAGATTAACCACATTAATACAGATAGTTTAAAGGCAGACGCTGGTGGAGTTTAGTATTTTATTTCTATCTAAATTTCTATGTGACTATGTAACCATTAACATTCTCTGTAAGCCACCCAGGCAGTGGGATGGGGTGTTCTAGTAGAGAAAATAAAAGGAAATCTTAATCGCCCCTCTGCTGTGGCTGCACCATTACTAATGTCCCCCTTTCTGTGCAATTCATCCATGCATTGGTAGACTTTTCGGTTTATGTATAAGTTATTCCTATATCTATTTATGATGTTCACACAGTGGGTTTTGGTTTTAATAGCTCATTAACTGGGCCTCTGGAAAACTGCAATACTTAAACCCAATAAACATCTAGAGGTGCATTAAATACTGAATATGATCCACTTAAGTCTTTATTCAGACTCAATATTTATGTTAATTCAAAAACACATTATTCTGCCATTTTAGATGAGTCCTTCCTATTTGTTATCACCTTGCCCACCTTTGGGACTAGGTTTTAACTATCACATTCTTATCCACGTAAAAAGAAAATTAAAGAGTAAACCTGTAAGATATACAACTACATCACAGTGTCTCTTCGTGCCCCCATCTTTCTGTATTTCTCTTTGGGTCTCCCAGCCCCTCTGTGTGTTTGTGTACCCCAAGCCACTCTGTGTTTGTCCCCCAGTCCCTCTGTGTCCCTTTGCTCCGTTTTTGTGTGTCTCTCTGTCCCCACAGCTCCTCTATGTGTCTCTTTGTCCCACAGTCCCTCTGAATGTCTCTTTTGCCCACTCATTTTTTGGGTGCCTCCTTGCCCCCCCCCACCCCCTCTGTGTTTCTTTGTCCCATCGGCGTTATGTGCTTCTCTTTGTCTACCCTATCCATCAGTGTGTCCCTTTTGTCTTCCCAGCCCCTCTGTGTTTCTTTTTGTTCTTTCCAGTCCCCTGTGTGTCTCTTTGGCCCCCAGCCCTTCTGTGGGTCCCTTTGTCCCCACAGCCCCTATGTGTGTCTACTTGTCCTGCCAGCCTCTCTGTGGGTCTCTTTGTCCTTTAAACCCCTCTGTGTGTCTCTTTGTCCTCCTAGCCCCTCTGTGTGTCTCTTTTGTCTCCCTCAGCTTTTGTATCTCTTTTTACCCCTAGCACCTCCGTGTGTCTCTGTCATCCCAGCCATTCTGTGTTTCTCTTTGTCCCCCAGCTTTCTGTGTGTCTGTTTCCTCTAGCACCTGTATGTGTCTCTTTGTCCCCTCAGCTTTCCATGTGTCTCTTTGTTCTCCCCGAGCCCCTCTGTGTGTCTCTTTGTTCTCCCCCAGTCTTGTGTGTGTCTCTTTGTGCTCCCATCCAATCTGTGTGTCTCTTTGTCCCCCAGGTCCCTCTGTCTGTCCTTTTGTCACCCCCCTGCTCCTCTGTCTATCTTTTTGTTCCCTAGCACCTCTGTGTGTATCTTTGTCCCTCCCAACCCTCTGCCTGTCTATATGTCCATAGATAAAGAAATAAAGGAATGTCCAATGACCTAAAGTCAGAAGAACACGGTGAGGATCCCTAATTGATTAAAAAACATTCTATACAATATCAATCTTTATTGGAAACATAACGTAAGAGAGAAATAATAATAACCAAAATGAAAAATAATAAAAAAGTAACCACAGAGTGACTGGCAGTAGGTTGGGGGAAGAGTAGGTAGGTAGGACTAGGCGGGGGTAAATGAAGTAGAGAGGGAGATAGGAATAGTAATCCAAAAAAAAAGCTTTATATCTGTACAGAGCAATGTCTGCTACTTGCCATGTAGATTTGCTACTGTAACACTAGAGAAAGGTTGTAGCCTACAATTGATACAAAGTATCCTGTAGGGCAGCTCTGTATCCTGTGTAGTAGGCTGTATAGGTTAACCAATAATCTAAAATAGATCCCAAGATAATATAAGTGTTAACATCTTAACCCAGCAAATGATAGACAAGTAGGAATGATAGGCTAGTCCTTTAGCAGCAACCACTTCCCCAACTGTTTGCACAGAGCTATCTAAAATCAATTTCTAGTACATACTAGTATACTCCTGTCTGTAGAAAGGAGTCTTGTAAGAATAATAGTTGCTTGAATGTGCTGTCTGGTATGTGTACTCTTTTACTTATATCTGAGTAGTGCACTTCAGTATGTTCCTCTCTGTATAGGTAAACTTGGTAGAAGTGCTTGCTCGAAGGTACTGTCTAGACACTATACTCAAATCTGAGTGATAAATCTAGCACACCAGTTGAAGAGCGTCAGGGAAATCTCTTCCTAAACCCACCCTATATCTGAAATACCCTTCCATAATAGTCCTAATACTGCCAAAACTGCTTACAAAATCCTCCCCAGAAAACCTCCTGCTTCTACAACATAACGGTGCTAAAAAGTGGTGTGAACCAAAAACTAAAAGAAAGTAACAAAGACTACGCGAACCGGCACGCGTTTCAGCGCTACCTAAGCGCTTTCATCCTAGGCATTCAAATAAGCCGCCCGGTGAGGTCGCGTTTTAAATGGGTTGGTGGTTGGACCTGCAAGATTGATAGCCAATGAGATTACTCATGGGGCATCTATGTTTCTGTTCTAAATCCTCCTATTTTTAACTCATTCTAAAAAATGGTAATGAATCCATAAGCGGTGACTTAACTATTGCACCGCCGAACATCGCTATTGAAATATGATGATGTTAAGAATCCAGGAGGAAAGCTGAAGAGGATTCAGGTTATACCTATGTATTATGTTTGAAAAGGCAGGACATACAAGATGCGGCATTCACTGAAATTATGTAGGAGTGTTAAGTGCAATCCGTGCCAAAGTTTATACATACTTATTGTTATTTGGAAATCCTTGCTCAATTAAAATAGTCTAACACTTGGTGTGAAGCAGTTTTTCATCGCTATTGAGGTGCTATCCTTAGAAGGACTTAGTCATGTACTTGTTAACCTTTGAGTGTGGCCTAAAATATGTGGGCAAAGCAATACCCCACTAAAGAGAAGGATTATGGAACATGCCTATTTGGTATCTACCCTCAAAGACACTCCAGTGGCCAGGCATGTTAGAGCACATCACAATGACTCTCCGAGTGGAATGAGATTCATGGGAATAGAGAGGGTCATACAAGGGAAAAGAGGAGGTGACTTTGACTTAGCCCTCAGAAAAAGAGAATGCTTTTGGATCCATAAACTGGATACCTTGGCACCTAGAGGACTGAACGAGGGATTCACTGTCTCCCCCTTTATCGGTACTTAATGTGTCACTCCAGTCCTTGAATTTCTAAATATTGTAAATAATGTAATTTATTGTAAAATCCCCACAGGGATAGTAATAAAATAGTAAAAAAATAAAATATCCTTTTACACACACACTCAGAGTGTTCAATGTATCAAATGGAAACCAATAGGTCGCATTATGAATCCATTGAATCCTTAGCAATTCGGGAAAAATCAGGCTTTACTAATAAGCAAGGACACTATTATGTCTACAAGATATATCCTAGTAGAAAATGCAGTTATTGCAAGAAAGATGCAAAACTGCATTATGAGGTATTGTGTCCTATTGCATCATAAGAGAGTAATATTTGGTAATCATAACAAACATTGATGTATACATTTTACTTATGATGGCAACACAGTGTTAATTTCCAAAGGGATAATAATAAAATCTCTCCATACACTCACCCAGTCAGTGAGGTTAATGCAATGAATGGAAATTAACCCCTTAAGGACACATGACATGTGTGACATGTCATGATTCCCTTTTATTCCAGAAGTTTGGTCCTTGAGGGGTTAACAGGCTGCATTCTGAACCTGGTAGCAGCCAGTATAAATATATATAAAAGCCTTTTTGAGCAATAAATAAGAAAATGACTAAGTCCTTCTAAGGATAGCACCTCAATAGCGATGAAAAACTGCTTCACACCAAGTGTTAGACTATTTTAAGTGAGCAAAGATTTCCAAATAACAATAAGTATGTATAAACTTTGGCACTGATTGTACATAATGCTCCTACATAATTTCACTCTAAGTGAATGCCGCATCTTGTATGTCCTGCCTTTTCAAACATAATACATAGGTATAACCTGAATCCTCTATAGCTCTCCTCCTGGATTCTTAACATCATCATAGCTCAATAGCGATGTTCGACGGTGCAATAGTTAAGTCACTGCTTATGGATTCATTACCATCTTTAGAATGGGTTAAAAATAGGAGGACTTAGAAAAGAAACATACCTACCTACTCCCTCCCCACCGTACTGTCAGTCACTCTGTGGTTACTTTTTTATTATTTTTCATTTTGGTTATTATTTCTCTCTTAATGTATGTTTACAATAAAGATTGATATTGCATATGGTGTTTTAATCAATTAGGGATCCTCACCATGTCCTCCTGACTTTAGGTCATTTGGACATTCCTTTATTTATTTATTTATCTATGGGCAAGTACAGGATTAACCCCTAATTGGATCCCTGTACACACCACACAAGTCCCTCTCTTTTAGGGGACTTTTTG
The DNA here is from genome assembly GCA_933207985.1 of Pelobates cultripes. Taxonomy (NCBI): domain Eukaryota; kingdom Metazoa; phylum Chordata; class Amphibia; order Anura; family Pelobatidae; genus Pelobates; species Pelobates cultripes. The sequence goes on along the minus strand of OW240913.1, from coordinate 26,677,537 downwards.
TCTGTCTATATGTCCCTCCACTTTCTGTGCATCTTTGTCCCCCCAGCCCCCTTGTGTTTCTTTGTCCCCCCAGCTTTCTGTTTGTCTCTTTGTCCACCCCATCCCTCTGTGTGTCCCTTTGTCCCCCCAGCTTTCTGTTTGTCTCTTTGTCCACCCCATCCCTCTGTGTGTCCCTTTGTCCCCCAGCTTTCTGTTTGTCTCTTTGTCCACCCCAACCCTCTGTGTGTCACTTTGTCCCCCAGCTTTCTGTTTGTCTCTTTGTCTACCCCATCCCTCTGTGTGTCCCTTTGTCTCCCCAGCCCCTGTCTTTCTTATTGCACTTTCCAATCCTATGTGTGTATCTTTGACTGCCAGCCATTCTATGTATCTCTTTGTCCTGCAAACCCCTCTGTGTGCTTTTTTTTATCCCTCAGCATTTGTGTGCCTCTTTTTCCCACAGCATCTCTGTGTGTCTCTGTGTCCTACAAGCCCTTGTGTGTGACTCTTTGTCCCCATCACCTCTGTGTCTATTTGTCCTCCCCAACTCTATGTGTGTCTCTTTGTTTCCTCTAGCACCTCTTTGTCTCCTAGCTTTCTGTGTGTCTCTTTGTCCCTCTAGCCCCTGTGTGTTTCTTTGTCTCCTCAGCATTCTGTGTCTCTTTGTCCCCCCAACCCTATGTGTGTCTCTTTGTGCTCCCAGCCAATCTGTGTGTCTCTTTGTCCCCCAGATTCCTCTGTTTGCACTTTTGCCCCCCCCCTCCCCCCCCGGCTCCTCTGTGTGTTTTTCCCCTCCCCCAGCTTTCTGTGTGCATGTTCCCCCAGTCCCATTTGTATGTCTCTTTGCTCCCATCCCTCTTTGTGTATTTTTGTACATTTATGTAGCATGGCCAATTAGACCATAGTGGTCTTCTGTTTCCTCTACCCAGTCTGACAGAAAGCTGTTTGGTGCTCTCAGCGAGCAGCTTCTTGTCAGATCGGGTTAAGGATACAAACGATTCTCTACCACAGTCTGCTCAACCACACTACATGCAAGGACTAGCAGGAGGGGGAGCGCTGTGTAGTCACCTGGAGATTATGCCTCCTGGGCTGATGCACCTTAGGTGGCTGCCTAGTTTGGCTAATTATAGTGTTGGCCCTGTCCATGGTACTGGAATAGATAACATTCACCACTGGTTAATCTATGCTAAAACTATATATTCACACCAACTCTAATGAGGTGCCATTTATCACCTTCAAACAATATGGCTGATTACTGGGAAGGCGTTGGAGGCTACATAGAGCCAGCTATTCCTTTTGCTCAGTGCTCTTTCATAGATACTATAGCATAGATGGTGCTGTTGCATTTTCAGGCTTTTTAATTTAACTTTGATTGTTTACTTTTTTTTTATTAAAACTTCTGTGTCCCTGAACCTGGCTTGTTCTAACTACTCTTCAAATGCTGTCCACAAGCCTGTGGTGTCTTTATATGGTTACTCTGATATCTGGTAGCTTCAGAAGTTTCTATAGTATGATTTTCATTAAGCCCAGGACTACACTCTCTCTCTCTCTCTCTCTCTCTTTCTCTCTCTCTCATTTTCTGCATCTTAATGCTACTCTGCAGCAGCAGAATTTTACAACCTTTGTGTATGCTGCTTCTAAAAAATAACATGTCTTACAGGCTATATCACTGTATTAAACCCATTATGAAATTTAAATTACACTTATTAAAACATTGCAATATGTGTTTTCTATACAGGATTTGATGAAAATATTTTTCCAATGGAACCAATTACAATCCTGTTTACCATCATCTGTATAGGTCTCCTATATTTTTTGTATGGACAAAGTAATAATAAGTATCAAAATTTTCCACCGGGACCAAAACCTTTGCCAATTATTGGAAATATACATATTTTAGATCTGAATAAACCTTTTAATACTATGATGCAGGTAATGTTTAATTAATAACCCTGAGTGTTGCTATTTGTTGCATCTTCATTAAACCAATCTTCAGTTTTGGGGGTTTTTGTACTTATGACCAGAGTTGAGCGAACACCTTGAAGTTTGGGTCCGGCGGGTTCGGCCGAACTTCGAAAAAAAGTCTGGGTTCAGGATCGAACTTGACCCCGAACCCCATTGAAGTCAATGGGGACCCAAACTTTTGGGCACAAAAATGGCTCTAAAAAAATCCTGGAAAGGGCTAGAGGGCTGTAAAAGGAAGTAAAATGGGGGTAAGAGGAGGAAATAACATAAAATAAGCAGCCGCTTAGTAGATAACTCCCTAATTCCCACGGTAGTAGGGAGCTATCTACCAAAAGGCTGAAAGGCCTAAATTGGTCTTTCAGCGAAATTTACTAATACTAAGTAAAGATTACTTAGTATTAGTAAATTCAGCCCCTACTTGCTATACCTCGAGTAGGGTGTGTCTAGTAAACAGTGAGCAGCCAATGGCTGGGGACCCCTAGTCACCTGGGGGGTAAATTTTTATTTAGGGCCCCCACCCACTGCTCAGGGGTTGGGGCCAGGGGGGGACATTAGGTCCCCCCCAATTTTGATATATGACCCCCACCTATCGCTCAGAGGGGAGGACATTAGGTCCCCCCCAATTTTTATTTATGGCCCCCACCCACCACTCAGGGGAGGGGACGGGGGGGGAAATAGGTCCCCCATTTAGTTTAAATGCCCCCACTGGGTGGGGGCTCAGGAGGGGGGAATTTTTTTTTTTTTTTAACAGTGAGCAGCCACAGGCGAGTAGGGGCATAAGTTAATAATACTAAGTAACCAGCTTATATAGAGGCTGAGTCACATGCTGCACTGGCCAGTCACAGCCATGCCATTAGTAGGCATGACTGTGATGGCTTCTAAGGGCACACAAGTCAAACGCTTGGTGATTGGCTGCCCTGCAGCTTTTCAAAACGCGTCCTTAAATCGCCGAACACCTAACTCCAACCCGAACATACAGTGATATGTCCGTGTTCGGGACCGGGGGCCAAAAATCGTAATGTTCGGTACGAACCCGAACTTTACAGTTCGTGTTCGCTCAACTCTACTTATGACAACAATGAGCATTGTAATTTCAATAATAATAATTACTGGAACAATAATTTAACATGGGGATTTGATCATTGCAGGGATTGTTTAACTAATTAATAAGCAGTAGCAGGAAACTTTTTTTTTGTTTTACATATGGTGTAATCATTTTGAATACATTCTCAATTAACTCAATTTTAAACAGTATGCACACTTTCTAATGTAGTTTTTAGTAAATAAGTGCTCACCATAAATGATCTAAAGTTTATATAACATAGTTCAATATTTATAGAGTTTTCTAAAATAAAGAAACAAGTGTTAATATTAGACTTATGCATTCAGTTTTGGCTGAATTAAGATTCAAACAAATTTGGGTTGATTAGCCAAAGTCCCTGTCTCTGAAGTTCTTATGGATATAAAATTGAGCAAACTGCTAGGCAATACCTGAATAAATTCAGATGCTTCTGGGTTTGTGGTTCTCTCTGTGGTGCCAAAAATGTGTATGGAATGAAGATACAGATTGAAACACAGATTGAACAGGTTCAATGAGGGTATTTTACACCAACATATTGTCTCTTCAAATGATCCTTATCACATTCTCCGGCTACAAAGTCTTCCAAATATGGAATTTGTCAACTTTAAAAAAGCTGTACATATCTCTTTGTCTATTTTAGAAGTTTTATAATAGCTGGTCTTATGCTCTGACACACTATGCATTAAAAACATTTTATATATACATATCTCACAAAGGTGCATTTAAAATGATTCTATTAATTGGATCAAATGCAATCTTTTTAAATTTAAAATTGTTATACAATCCCCCTTCTATAAATTGAAGGTTTGACGTGAGGTTATCTAATCGTAGCATGGGTGATGTCATTAGGACCAAGACAGTAGTGTGGTAGTGCACAGATGAGAGAATGACTTGGTGGCCATACGGTATTTGTGTGTCAGCAGGTATATACATTTTGAAATAATGTGCAGTGGTCTTAAAATTTAAACAATGATAAAGAGTTAGTTCGTGTTCTTAATTATTTATATAATTTGTGTGCAAATTTCCATTAAAATAACCTCCTGGGTTTGCTGTGAATCATCAACTGTTAAGAAAATGGTAAATTATCATATCATAAATTATCATATCACAGAACAAAACATTTAGTTATACTGTTAACGCATATAGGAATGCCCCTACATACCACATAATGAAAATCATTGACCTAAAAATATAATCACATATTCTTTTTTTTTATTTTGCTTTGCAGCTATCAGAGAAATATGGCTCAGTATTCACCATTCGTATAGGATCAGAGACTATTGTTGTTCTCTGTGGTTATGAGACAGTGAAGGATGCTCTTGTTAATCATGCGGAGACATTTGCTGCAAGACCCAAAATAAAACTGTTTGAAGAAATCTCAAACGGACATGGTAACTGATTTAAACATGTTTGCTATGATGTATTGAAAGGGTTTGTTCCTCCTCTTTAAAGTGATCGCCAATAATGTTCAGAGACATCAATGGAAGAAGGGATGTGTATGATTGCAATAGATGGCAAAGAGTTGACCTGGAAATTTAACTTGATAGAATGAATGTAGAGCATATACAATAATAAAAACAATATGCTACAGGACAGTGCCATACACATAGAAAAGGAGGTAATAAAGGAGGTAATAAAACATGAACTTAAGAGGGACAAAACAAAACAAAAAATACAAAAAAGTGAAAGAGAAGTTCAAAAAATAAATAGGGATACAAAAACATACAAAATAAGAGGACAATAACCCCCAAATGATAGATAGATCGATAGATAGATGGATAGACAGGCAGAGACAGACATTCACTTTTTGGTAGTAGAGTTGGTTCTCTTCCTTGACCACTTTGCTGCCTGGCTACCCTATTTCCTCTCTTCTAATATTCCATCCCTAATTCTCGGGGACTTCAATATTCCTATTAACCCAAATACAAAAAGATAAGTCCTGTGCTCACTCCCATCACTCCTGGGTGGCAGCAATGACTACAGTACACATCAGCCCCAATATATAGTTAAAAACCAAAGAAAAGAAAAAGTTACCTGCGCTCTCTCTTAATCCATATGTATATTTAGACAAATGGAGGTAATTTAGTTACTCCAATGGCCATTGGAGGGAATGCCCTCCTGCCAACGTCAAGGCAGACCCCCCTAAGCGGGTCCTAACACTGACCCTTTACCTTGCTTCTTTGAGCTTCTGGCAAAGATATCTCCACTGAGACAGAGAGGGGTATTTTTTTTTTATAAACACCCCTATATACTTATTAACCCTTAATAGGGAACACGTGGGATGGGCGGCAGCATTGTAACAAGGCTGTGTGATACAAAAAGGTGAATACAAATACAAAAAGATAAGTCCTGCGCTCACTCCCATCACTCCTGGGTGGCAGCAATGACTACAGTACACATCAGCCCCAATGTATAGTTAAAAACCAAAGAAAAATAAGTTACCTGCGCTCTCTCCTTAATCCCTATGTATATTTAGACAAATGGAGGTAATTTAATTACTCCAATGGCCATTGGACGCAATGCCCGCCTAACAACGTCAAGGCAGACCCCCCTAAGCGGGTCCTACCTTTATCTTGCTTCCTTTAGCTTCTGGCAAAGATATCTCCACTGAGATAGAGAGGGGTATTTTTTTTCTCACATCCAGCATGTTGCCAAATCCTGTAGATTCCATCTTAAAAACATAGCCCGCATCCGCCCCTTTCTTGCACAAGATGCTATCAAGTAGCTTGTCCATGCTCTAGTAATTTCCCGCTTGGATTATTGTAATCGCTCCTGATTGGTCTTCCCAAAAACCGTACTGCACCGCTACAGTCCATAATGAACGCTGCCAAACTGATTATCCTCTCTAGTCGGTTCTCTCACCCCTCTGTCAGTCCTTACATTGGCTTCCTGTATGCTATAGGAGTCAATTCAAGGTATTAATTCACACCTATAAAGCACTGAACAACTCTAGCCCCTCTTATATCTCCTCACAGATCCATAGGTATGTCCCTTCTCGGTCTCTCCGCTCTGCCCGTGACCATCTCCTATCCGTTATCCGCACCCGTACGGCCAACTCACGCTCTCAGGACTTTTCACGGGCGGCTCCCTTCCTATAGAATAGTCTGCCTACTGCCATCAGACTCTCCCCTAGTCTTGCATATTTTAAGAAGTGCATTAAAACCCATCTCTTTAGGAAAGCTTATGGCCTCCAAGACTAACCTCTACCTCACATACCTGTCTCTTGCTCTCTCCTAAAGGGCAGCCCACCTTATTTGACTGCAAATTCCTGTCCTAATGTGTTTTACATCCCATCTCCTATAGAATGTAAGCTCGATTGAGCAGGGTCCTCTTCAACTATTGTTCCCATAAGTTTTTTTGTAATTGTCCTATTTATAGTTAAATCCCCCTCTCATAATATTGTAAAGCGCTACGGAATCTATTGGTGCTATATAAATGGCAATAATAATAATAAGTATCTCTTTTAATATAGTTTGCAGTATATGATTTCTTCCTACTAGATATTTATTACTAACTTTTTGTTTTCTTTTTAAACGATTCAGGTATTGTTTTTTCCAGTGGTGAAAACTGGAAGGTAATGAGAAGATTTACTCTTTCGACACTCCGAGATTTTGGAATGGGAACAAAAAAAATTGAAAACAAAATATATGAAGAATGTGACTCATTAATTGAAAAGTTTTGCTCGTTCAATGGTTAGTGTTAATACACATAACATATTATTTATTCTGACATTTCCTTGAGATTTCATGTTGGGTGAATTGGAAACAGTATTTATTCATTTTTTTTCAAGGTTTGGTTTGTGATACTATATTAGGAAGGTACATTGTAAGGAGTCTGATCACAGAATGTACCTAGGAGTTGTATGGCGGAGGGACTGGCGGCTTCATGGGGGTGGATGTGAATTTTGTGAGTTCCCAATGGACAGATACAGAAACTCGCAGAAAAAAGCATTAAACTTGAGAATAGAAACAGGGTGTGATAGAAGGTAAGAACTATCCAAACTCAAACTTCCCATACTGGGAGTTGAACTCAGGCTGCCTCGGTGAAAATCATGATTCCTAACCACTAGACCATATGGGAGGCTGTGGGGAATGCGGAATGGGGAATGGGACCTGACCTAACCTAACTTCTAGCAAAACACCAGGGGATTCAAAAATAGAAACATAGAATGTGACGGCAGATAAGAACCATTCGGCTTATCTAGTCTGCCCAATTTTCTAAATACTTTCATTAGTCCCTAGTCTTATCTTATAGTTAGGATAGCCGTATGCCTATCCCACGCATGCTTAAACTACTTTACTGTGTTATCCTCTACCACTTCAGCTGGAAGGCTATTCCATGCATCCACTACCCTCTCAGTAAAGTAATACTTCCTGATATTATTTTTAAACCTCTAATTTAAGACTGTCCTCTTGCTGTTTTTTTTCTTTTAATTCTCCTTTACTGTGTTGTTTCCCTTTCTGTATTAAAATGTTTCTGTCATATCCCCCCTGTCTCGTCTTTCCTCCAAGCTATATATGTTAAGATCCTTTAACTTTTCCTGGTAAGTTTTACCCTGCAATCCATGAACCAGTTTAGTAGCCCTTCTCTGAACCCTCTCTAAGGTATCAATATCCTTCTGAAGATACGGTCTCCAGTACTGTGTACAATACTCCAAGTGAGGTCCCACCAGTGTTCCATACAATGGCATTATCACTTCCCTCATTCTACTGCTAATACCTCATCCTATGCAACAAAGCATTCTGCGAGCATGTTCTGCTGCTCATTGTCTGCCTACCCCTAAATCCCTTTCATCAGATGTTGAGATTATTACTCAATCAAATAATTTATATTCTGCCCTTGGGTTCTTATGTCCAAGATGTATTATCTTGCACTTATCCACATTAAATGTCAGTTGCCACAGCTCTGACCATTTTTAAGTTTACCTAAATTATTTGCCATTTGACTTATCACTCCTGAAACATCAGCCCTGTTTTATCATCACATATTTGTATCATCAATAAAAAGCCATACCTTACCACCAATAACTTCTGCAATATCACTAATAAACATATTGAAGATAATGGGCCCAAGTAAAGATCCCTGAGGTACCCCACTGATCTTTGTTAACTTTTAGAAGATTTACATTCCAAGGATGACATGGCAAATATGCTGGCTCGCTTGGAGGCTTCATTCCAAGATCAATTAGCAACAATTTCTGCTGATGTAAAACAGATTGGGCACAGGGTCTCAGACCTGGAAGTTGATAATATATCCACTCTCAACTGCTCAAGCTACAAACCAGACAGAAGAATAGAATTACCCACATAACACACCATCTTGACGATCGGGGTAATAGAGGGAGAGGAAACAAGCTCAGAATAAGAGGTCTCTCAGAATCCACAGACCCCAATAACGTCATCTGTACCACTATGCAAATGCTTTTCAATAATATATTACAAAACCCACCTTATACCCCTATTTTACTCAACAGAGTCCACAGGGCATTAAGACAGAAGGGGATATTGCTAGACTCCCCCAGAGACAAAATATGCAGAGTACATTATTTTAAAGTAAAAGAGGAAATACAAATATACCCAGATTTATCATGGCTGACTCTGCAAGGTAGGAGAGCACTCATATCTATCATGATACTGTGCCTCAAGCAGAAGATAAAGTATCAGTGGGGTTATCTTTGGTCTCAACTCACCATGTCCACTAAAGCTACCATGTCAGACTTTTTCAAGAAGATGGATTTCCCCATGATATATTTCGGACTGCTACTGGCCTAATAATCAGGAGCCGACTTCATTTCTCCCCCAATGATGAAGGTGACAGAAGAAAGGGACAGAGGCCTACTCAACATGCAAATCCTTCTTCACCTAGAACCAGACACAAACCCTCTGTCTCCTGACTTGGACCAGGTTGTCACATATAATATCAAATACACACTCTCATTCCTGCACAGATGATTGATTCAATGCCATATACCATTTAGTCACCTCTTCCAAACTAACCAAGTGTATGGACCACCACCTATGGAGTAGGGGGTCTTCCAACCTTTACAAGCCTGAGAATGGAGATCGATATAATATATTGAGGGACAACAGTAGTAAGTAGGTCTACATATCACACACACAAAACATCAACAGCTATGTTCTAACAAATGCCTAATAGAATATTCTAGACAATAAATATTCATAATATCTCATGATCTCTGAAATATTTTCTAACTGTTTGAGAATTAAATTTGAATAGATTAATATCATCCATCTGTAATGTGTTCTTTGGAATTATGTCCACAACTGAAGACACTCTAAGAGATCTGTGCCTGACTTTTTTTATTTGTCAATTTTTATTGATCCTTGTTATCATAACAATGGTTTCAGCAATCGTGACACAGTCCATCATTTGAAATTGTACATATATAATTACATTGTGGTACATAACATTTGCAGAACGAACTAATATAATGAAAAAAATTGATACAATTTGTAGGTGCATTACAATGGTGATTACTTAGCTGAATTGATTTCTCTCCTTCTGATTTTGATAGCTGAGTTGAAAAAAAGGAGAGGTGTTTCTCCAGTTTTCGATCCTTTCCTTCTTTTCCTTTTTAGTCAACTGTTTAGTTTCTTGGCCCTTCTTAGCAACTTTTTATTTTGTAATTCTACATTTCTCATAGAGATACGCAACTTTGGGGGATTTTAAATGTATGATAAAAGAAAACAAAAAGTGGATTTCATTCACTCCTTAAGATTTTGCTGAAGATTTCTCTGAAGAGAGCTGAAGCCACCGTAGTTGAAATTTTAGGATTGTCCCCTTTGGTTGGTTTATTTATTAAACACAAATTTGAAACTGTTTATAAGTGTATATCAATGTTTTTCTCCCTCTTTTCTTAGGATTTGATTATTTGATGCTTGGTCATCTTTTGACATTAGTTTTCCAGAGTCATAGGGCATCAACACTTAATGCCAAAATTATGTAACTTCTGGTTTTCTATCCCTCTTGTTTTCACAATATCACTCAATTATATTCTATATAGAGGGTAGGTTCCAACAATATCCCATTGGCATCCCACAATATTTGTTGCCAAAGAGTCAGAGAGAAAAAGAGGCTCAAAAGTTCTAAAGTTCTCACAACCACATATAACAGAATAATATAACTTATTTAGTTCTTCTTTTGCTGTATTTCCTTAGTGTCCAATTTCTCTTCGTTACACTGTCTCTCCTTCCCCGGTGCCTTCTTGTTTCACAGCCTCGAGCTGCTGAATGTTTTCCTGGGTTTGTAGCGAGGTCAATGGGGAAATTCAGTGTTCAATTCAATATCAGCTTGGGCTGTCATTAAGAGTTCCAAGTGCTTTTTCTTCTTACCCCCAATGAAAATCTCTATCAACTTGTGGAGGTATCTCTGAATTGACTCTCCCATGCTTACTCAGTCCTTTGGCTCCTAACAACGAGCATAATGATGAAAGGTTATTGACGTATATAGTAGTGTCTCAAATTATAAGTTAAATTTAGGGAAAACTATTGCACTGGCACAAAATAAAAATGATTAGACAAATGAATAGATCATTAAAGAAATGGAAGGATTTAGAGATATCATGGTGGGGCGGGATAAATGTAAGAAAGGGATATGTTCTTCCAAAGTTCTTATATATTTTTAGAATGCTTCCTTTGGCTGTCTCCCTTTATCTGTTATATCTTATTCAATCAACTTTTAACTGATTGATATGGGCAGGTAAAAAAACCAAGACTGAAATTACAACTGAAATTACAACTCTTTGCAAAAAAAAGAGGAGAAAGGAGGTCTAGGGATTCCCTTGATAAAAGATGCATAGCTATGTTAATGCATGGAATAATAACACACAATAAGAACAGCATAAAAGAACGCTGGTTCCACGTTAAACAGAATACTGCAAACATAAACAAAGAATATGCCTGGCTCTTTTGGAAACCATTTCAAATAAAACAGGATTGAAGGTGATCTTAGGTAATTGGAAAATGACTAGAAAAAGCTTAGTTTACAAAAATAAATCTTGCTATCTCTACCGTTGGTATCCATTACATATATAACAGAAGATTTGGATATTTGATTATTTAGTAAAAAAAGGGTTGTCTTGTATATATATCCTGTTGGAAGGTTATGAATTAAAGTCATTGACTAAGTTACATACTGAATTCAGACCAGTGGCGGATCCAGAGCCTGATCTCGGGAGGGGCACTTGTAGATTATTTAAATAAATAATCCAGGCACAATAACCACTACAGCTCAGTGTAGTAGTTATGGTGTCAGTAGTGCCAGGATTCCACCCCAGAGTAAGTAGTCATACCGTTTAAGAACAGTTTGACAACTTACCTGGGGTCTGCTGGGATATAGGGTATAGGAGCAGTGGTGTGTGTTAAGGGTGAAGTGTGTGAGTGCGGCAGTGTATGTCAGGGACAGTGTTTGTGGGGCAGTGTGTGTATGGGGACCGTGTTTGTGGGGCAGTGTGTGCGTAGGGGGGCAGTGTGTGTATGGGGATAGTGTATGGGGGGCATGTGTATTTTTTGGGGCAGTGTGAGAATGGGGGACAGTGTGTGTGTATGGGGACAGTGTGTGTATGGGGGGCAGTGTGTGTATGGGGACAGTGTTTGTGGGGCAGTGTGTGTATGGGGAAAGTGTTTGTGGGTGTGCATGGGGGCAGTGTATGTATGGGGACAGTGTGTGTATGGGGGGCAGTGTGTGTATGGGGACAGTGTTTGTGGGGCAGTGTGTGTATGGGTGTGCAGTTTGTGTATGGGGACAGTGTTTGTGGGGCATTGTGTGTATGGGGACAGTGTGGGTGTGCAGTGTGTGTATGGGGACAGTGTATGGGGAGCAGTGTGTGTATGGGGACAGTGTTTGTGGTGCAGTGTGTGTATGGGGGGGCAGTGTGTGCAGTGTGTGTATGGGGACAGTGTTTGTGGGGCAGTGTGTGTATGGGGACAGTGTTTGTGGGGCAGTGTGTGTGTATGGGGGCAGTGCGTGTATTGGGACAGTGTGTGTATGGGGATAGTGTTTGTGGGGCAGTGTGTGTATGGGGGGGCAGTGTGTATATGGGGACAATGTTTGTGGGGAAGTGTGTGTATGGGGGCAGTGTGTGTGTATGGGGACAGTGTTTGTGGGGCAGTGTGTGTATGGAGAGAGTGTTTGGGGGGCAGTGTGTGGTATGGGGGGGCAGTGTGTGTAATGGGGGGGAAGGAGGCTTTTAAATAATATTTTTATTTTATTTAATAAAATAAATATCCTATGTCCCCCCTCCCTTCTTACCTTTACTGGGGAGGAGGGGGGACATATTTCTATCCCTGGTGGTCCCAGTGGTGATTCCCTGGTGGTCAGGTGGTGAGAGTGAACTCTAGCCCGCGCTCCCGGGCTAGAGTTCACTCTCGCGAGATTTGGAGCGTTGCTGTGGTAACCACGGCAACGCTCCAAATCTCGAGAGAGGAGGACCCGGAGGAGCTGCAGACTGAGCTCCGGGTCCTCCCTCTCACTCACTCCCTCCACCGCCGGCTGTCAGCACAGTGCCTGCGGACCGGGGAGGGAGATCTCTGATCTCCCCTCCGGTCCGCAGGCACATTGCACGGCTGGCAGGGGAGGGAGACCGGCGGATTTCTCGGGGGGGGCAATTGCCCCGTTGCCCCCCCCCTGGATCCGCCAATGATTCAGACTGACCCAGAATTAAACTTTCAAATACTTGAGAATAAAAGGTATTCTGAATAAGTATCTTGATAGAAGTGACAAGGGGACACCCACCCAGTTTTTAGTAACACGATCCAGCAGAAGGATTATAAAAACGTATGACTAAGTGCCACTGGCTCATAAAGGCATTAACGTTAAATCATACCCCTGCAGCAATTAGAAAATGGCAACACGATCTACAATATTCCATTTCACAATCATATTGGAATTATTTCTTAAAACTAACATATAGGGTGTGTAATTGTTTAAAACGTAATAAACTGCAATTGAAGTTGATGAATAGGTGGCACCTAGTACCTGTATTGCTAAAATGTACCCAAACAGCATTGATAAATGCTTGATATGCAGCTCTTCAAGAGGTGTTCAGTTGCAGATATAGTGAAGCTGACCCCATTTAAGGTTAATTTGGCTCAAATCGAGGAAATTGTTCTCGAATTGGCAACAATGTAAATTTCCTCTGACACCAATTAGGGCTTTTCTTCATATGTTCCTGGAAGGGTTAAATCAAGCTGAGATAAGTATTTTGCATCTAATGACAGCAGTAAAACTACATATAGCAAAGAATTGGAAATCTCCTGATATAATGAATTAGACAAAGGTTAAAACACAGTTTATCTTCCAGTGTAGAATGGAGAGAGGCAATGTGTTTTAAATAAACAAAGATAATACTGAGTAAGCTATATGGAGTAATGCCCTTAAGCAGGGTGGGATTAATATAGGGGATGATGGGGATGATGGGGCCGATGGAGCTACAGGCCCATAGCCATGGAATAGACCCATTGATTTAAAAAAAAAAATATATATATATATATATATATATATATATATATATATATATTTTAACTACTTTTCTCATGCTCTTGCTTAAGTCTGGAAACTTAAGAGGGATGTAGAACAAAAGTTGTGTGGATTGGCTGACAATGAAATTAGGTAAGGTTAAGCTGACTTTGCGTACTATGCAAATACAATTGTTGCTTCGGACTCTCTAACACTGTGGCATGTTCCCTTTCCCTTAGAGTTCCCTTAGAGTGACATACAATTTTGCTATCAAAGTGACATAGTGATATTGAAGCTTAAAAATCAAAGAGTTCAATAAAGGAAAAATTTAACTTATAAAACCATGATGATAAAATGCTGTCTAAAAACCTTTGAATGGCATTTATTAGGATATTTAATGTTCATTTACCGTATTTAGATAACAGTTATAATAAATGTAAAAGAATAATAGTAGCATTGTTATTTTTATTTTTATTAGAATAACATTTGAATATTATTACCATATATCAGAATGCCATTCAAGATTGTTAATATCTAAAAAAATAAAAAAATTAGAATCAAACAATTAGATAATTACAGTTTTTATTATTTAATTTAATTAAGTTATGTGTTTATTATATTATACAAAAATAACAAAGTTTTCCATCTTTTTGATGGAGATTTTTTAAGTTTTTGCGTGTCTTTTCTTGTAATTGGTGCTTATATATGCAATGCATGATCCACACCCAAAGAGATGAGAAATCTCTCTTTAATGTCTACAGTTGGATCTTAATGGTATTATAATCATGTAGTAACCTCATTGATTCATTAATTTAGTCCTCTGTGTTAAAGGACCACTCTAGGCACCCAGACCACTTCAGCTTAATGAAGTGGTCTGGGTGCCAGGTCCAGCTAGGGTTAACCCATTTTTTCATAAACATAGCAGTTTCAGAGAAACTGCTATGTTTATGAATGGGTTAAGCCTTCCCCTATTTCCTCTAGTGGCTGTCTCATTGACAGCCACTAGAGGCGCTTGCGTGCTTCTCACTGTGATTTTCACAGTGAGAGCACGCCAGCGTCCATAGGAAAGCATTGAGAATGCTTTCCTATGCGACCGGCTGAATGCGTGGGCAGCTCTTGCCGCGCGTGCGCATTCAGCCGACGGGGAGGAGAGGAGGAGGATCGGAGGAGGAGAGCTCTCCGCCCAGCGCTGGAAAAAGGTAAGTTTTTACCCCTTTCCCCCTTCCAGAGTGGGGGCACCCTCAGGGCACTATAGTGCCAGGAAAACGAGTATGTTTTCCTGGCACTATAGTGGTCCTTTAAGTAAAACAATTCCTCTGCCCTTCTCAGTGGGTTTTATGTCTACTATTTCATCTTTTTGGAGTTCTTTAAGTGCCCTAATCTCCTCTACTGTTAAATTGTTTTGATACTTATTGAATTTCTTGATTTTATTTACATCTTTCATCACCAATTGTTCGAACAGGGTAATTTCACTCAAAATTAAATGGTGAGCAAAAAAAAGAGGATTTCTTTTAAGTGTGGCATGCATATATTATTACTAGGTAAAACTTCTTATGTTATCCCTTAAAATACGTTTTTAAACAAAGATTTATTTTGAACCTCTTAAGGTCTATATATGTTTTAAATGTATTTAAGTTATTAAAGAAATAAACCTTACCCCATTTTGCAATAATTTTATTTGTGACGGCATTAGAGTTTTATTTGTCAGGTTAAAAATACTCTTTTCTTTCTCAGAATTCTCTAATGAGACCTCCGGTCTGCTTTATGTCCTCTATACCATAACTCCTCCCATAGTTTGCCTCCTTCTTTGGTTCTCCACCTCTTTGCCGGGGACTTGTATTGGTCTAAGACATTGTACCTTTTCTTTGATTTTGAGTCTTGATAAAGCTTCACACCTATTTCTCTGTAGGAGTTCTTGTCTTTCTAGATCTTACTGTGCACTTTAATGTGATCTTACCTCTACCTCCTGATCATTTCTCACAGCTATTTGACTCTGTGTTTCATAGCTTGGGAATCATTTATTTTAGGTAAATCTCTAGGGTGAATGCTCACTCTTTTACTACCATTTCTTGGTGTAGTTACACTATTTATCCTCGGGAAATGTTGTCTTGTATTCGGAGGGTATGTTACTCCTTTATTGCATTGTTTTACATAATCAGTTTTGTTTTTTTTCTTAATCTAGATTGTGTCATGTTCTACTTTACCTAATCAATATTGTATTTCTTTAGGTTTTTTTTTTGTTTTTTCATATTTATTTACACTTGTGTGCTCTTCAATAATATACAAAATGAAAGAAACAGAAGCTCTAAAACACATGTGAAGGAATACCTTCTGTGCCTCACCCCTACAGATAAAAATGATTTACAAGTGCTTAACTTATAAACAAAAATGTGAAGTGCTGGAAAAAATACATGCAATCATTTTAACTATAGTAAAGATCTTAATATTGTTTGAAATGTAAAATAAAACAATAATAGTGCAGATGGTAACTAAAAAAGTGCAATGTGGGGGTGGCAGGGGGGGCAAGGCAGAGCCTGACTGTGGAGCTGATCAGATGGGTGCAACACGAGCTCCTCTTTATTACAGGCAAAATTATTGTGGTTCTTGAACCACACAATACAATTTTTGTTGCATCATTATAAAATGAGACTAAATGTGGCGAGAAAATTGTCTTAAATTTTTTATAGTACAGGTTCAAGAATCAGTCAGGGTCAGGCGCATTTTTGGGTGGAAGTGATTAAATTATTTTTTCTATCTCCTGTTGGGAGATCAGAGACTGCAATATTTCTATGTGGGCAGTTGTAGGCCTGGGAGGTCTATGTTTCTCAAATAGTTTTCTATTTCTTCTAATGATGGCTGTGGAGTGGTAACATCTGTGTTTAAGTTGTATAGAATTTCATAATATTTAGCAAAATTATAGGTGATTTTTTTGGGGGGATATCATTTTATCTACTTTAACCGAGATAAGGTAGGACACCCTGCTTTTGGTTTGTGTGTGTTTCAGTCTCTGTTTTCAAGCTTTGTTTGCTTTATTTCCTTAGACATGGTTTAATGCGTTGGGCTTTCTCATCATAAAGCTGACTTTAGATAAGGCAACCTCATTGATTCTTGCCAAAAGATCCTTGATTTGAGTCTGGAGAGCCAGACTAGTGGTAGCTTGGTTTTGTTTATCTAAGACATTCAAGTGAGTATGCAGCTTCACCCATTGAGCCTGGGAAGTACATTTTATGTGAGATGCTTTTTGAATGAGAAGGCCTCTAATTACCGGCTTGTGTGCAGTCCACAGAGTTCTGGGTGACATGGGTGAGGATTGGTTTTTCTATAAGATATGGAGTCTGGCTTCTAATGTTCCAGAAAGTAAAATATTGCTGCCAAATGCTGTTTTGATGTCTACTATACCATTGAAGAGTTGTCTCATAAAGGTGTTACATCTAAACCGAACATTTAACATCTACTGTTTCAAAAACTGCTCTTATTCATTATATTTTTTTGGCAAAATATATTTGCCACTTGGTGCTAATCATATTTGGATTTTCTGTCTCTCATTCCAGGAAAGTCTTTTGATAATAAGTCGATAATAACTGCAGCTGCAACCAATATAATTGTGTCTATACTTCTCAATCAGCGTTTTGAATATGAGGATCCAACATTTTTGAGACTCTTGCACTTAATGGATGAAAAAAAAAGACACCTGGGAAGCTGGATGTCATTGGTAATCTAAATACGTAAATTGTCAATGTTTTATTTTGGGTTTTTATACTCGTCAAAGAGGTGTAAACTACAAATATGGTAAATACAACTTACCTAATTGCAGCCTTGCAGTAGATATGGGATGATCCATCTATCATTTTGGATTGCAGGAACATATTTGCCACATACAGAAAAAGGAGGGTATGAAGATGTTTTGTTTCTAATTGGTGGGAATATGTCTATCACTATATACCAATAAAATGTATGTACTTTCCTCAAAAAACTGAATTTATTGTGTCCATGTGGGATTAGTTTGAAGCTGTGTATGTTGATTAGACAAGTTAAACAGTTCATGAACCTTGTGACTTAGGGGCCTCGGCAATCACTGGGTACCCCTTGTAACCTCTGCCCACTGGTCCTCAAATCATGTAAAATAAGAAGACACCATCTGACCATTATGTAAACCAGATTCCAGGATCCTCAAAAAAAGGTTAATTTGTAAAAAAAAAAAAAAAAAAAAAATGTCAGCGATGCATATATAATAAAATGTATTTTAGCTATACATACACATTTTATAATAATTTTACATCTTGTTTATTTCCTCAAGTTGTACAACGCCTTCCCATCTTTACTGCGCTGGTTTCCTGGAAGCCATAAAGCCATCTTTAAAAATGTTGCTGAGCTGGAGAACTTCATCAAAGAGGCATTCAGATTTCAAAGGGATCGATTAGATACAAATGACCAAAGAAGCCTTATTGATGCATTTCTTGTCAAGCAACAAGAGGTATTCATGCAAACAACCGTATACAACCTTGATGCATACAAGCTAAAATACGTCACAAATAAAATCCCTACAGTTAAAATGATCAATTTACAACATTTTCATTGTATAAAATTTCCCATTTGTTACAGCAGTACATATTGCTTGCATGGTTTATGGTATTTGGTATTGGATGTATTTGTACTGATCATATACATCAATATCAAAATATATAAGTGATTTTGTAAATCTTATGTCTGCCACTGCAATAAAACCATTAAAATGGTGCTCAGTTACATCTTCTGAGTAAAACAACTTGATGTATATAATTTTGGAATTTGTGTGTGTTATAGCATAACACTTCTTATGTTTCTCATCTGAGTCTTCTGGGTACATTTATACCCCCATGTGTACCTTTGCCATGTATATGTTGATGTTGAATGGGCAACTTTGAGACCAAGTCATTTAGTTTTTTTTTTTGTTTGTTTTGGATTTTTCAAACTGAATTTTAATGCTAGGTCTATGCCCCAGTTTGGTAGAGCAGAATTATCCATAAGGCAACCATAGGGCATATTTCTCCATGCTCTGTCCCCACAGATGTTGCTGAACTACAATTACCATGATTCTTTAAATGAAATAGATGGCCAGAGAATCATGGGAGTTGTAGTTCAGCAACATTTGGAGGGTCAGAGTCTGAGGAACCCTGATCTAGAGGCTTGACACGGGCCCTGGCCAATTAATCTTCCATCCCTATATGAAGAATGAACAGTGGGGCAAACTGGTAACTTGCCTAATGCCTCATGGGATCTTAAAGCGTCTCTGATTTTGAGCATTTTAGCAGTTTGGCAATTCAAACTTCCATCAAAGGTCCACCATTTCTTAAAGGGACACTGCCCAAATACAAAATAAGTACTAATCACTGTTTAGTAAATATACCCCAAATGCAAAACCTGCATTTTTTTTTATCAGCAGCTTTTGCAAGCCCTCCTCTTCTAACCCCACCCAGACTTTCTTTGGCTGTCCAATTACAGACTTTCCAATGTCTCTGCAAGGCAGGTGATCTGGGCAAATGCTGCCTCTTGAGTTTAGCTCTAGCTTTGAGTTAACCAAACCAGGAAGTAATATAACCTGTTGTCTGCTTGTAAGCCAGGGGCCGTAACTGGGTTAATTTATAAAAGTGTCTATGTCTATTGAAATCTGCACTTTTTGCAAAAGACAAAAAAACAGGACACACTCTTTACAAATAAAGATTTTCAGCACGCTAAAGTGCTTTAAGTGCTTTAAGGGTCCCTTTAAAGAAATGTATGTATACCCTTGACCATTTCAAATGGCATATTTGGAATCTTATTAAGAGACCATTTTTTTTTGCTACTTTTTACCAAATGTAGTGGTAAGAATCATTTTCTGCCTTTTTGATACAAACGAGGATATTTTGCTGCATATTTTGTAATCCTAATGTGTGTTATAGCTGTGTAACACTTAATATGTGTTCTACGGTAGTCTAACACTTTTTACATATTCAGCTATGTCTTCTGAGTACAGAAATACTCCTATGTGTAGCTTTGCCAGTTTTATGTCCTAGGCCCCTATGCTCTTTGGTTTTTATTGTATGTATTTGGGCGCATATGTACTATGGTCATACCAATAAAATATATGTGACCTGATGGAATACACCCAAAGTTATTAAAATAACTCAGTGGTGTACTAGTAAAAACCATTAATGGATTTATTTAACCAATCATTGTTAACAGGAGTAGTCCTATAATATTGGAAATTAGCAAATGGAGTGCCCATTCACAAGAAAGGTAGTAGGGAGGAGCCGGGCAAATATAGGCCAGTAAGGCTTACTTCAGTAGTGGGGAAAGTAATGAAAACCATGTTAAAGGATAGGATTGTTGAACGTCTAAAATCACATGGATTTCAAGATCAGAGACAACATGGGTTTACTTCAGGGCGGTCATGCCAAACTAATCTTATTGATTTGTTTGATTGGGTAACTAAAATAAAAGATGAGGGTGGGCAGTAGACATTGCTTACCTAGATTTCAGTAAGGCTTTTGACACTGTCGCACATAGAAGGCTTTTCAATAGACTGTAATCTCTGAGTTTGGATTCCAATATTGTTAAATGTGTTAAGCAGTGGCTGAGTGACAGCATCAGAGGGTTGTAGTCAATGGAGTATATTCGAAGCAAGGTCTTGTTACCAGCGGGATACCTCAGGGATCTGTACTTGGACCCATTCTCCTTAATATTTTTATTAGTATTGCAGAAGGTCTTGATGGTAAGGTATGTAAGGTATTTTACTGATGATACAAAAATATGTAACAGGGTTGATGTTCAAAGAGGGATAAACCAAATGGCAAATGATTTAGGTAAACTAGAAAAATGGTCAGAGCTGTGGCAACTGACATTTCATGTGGATAAGTGCAAGATAATTAATCTTGGAAGTAAAAACCCAAGAGCAGAGTATAGAATATGTGATAGAGTCCTAATCTCAACATCTGAGGAAAGGGAGTTAGGGGAATAACTTCAGATGACTTAAAAGTAGACATACAGTGTAATAGAGCAGCAGGAAATTCTAGCAGAATGCTTGGTTGTATAGGGAGAGGTATTAGTAGTAGAAAGAGGGAAGTGCTCATGAGATTGTACAGAACACTGGTGAGACCTCACCATATTGTACACAGGACTGGAGACTTGATTTCCATAAGGATATTGATAGTTTGGAGAAAGTTCAGAAAAGGGCTACTAAACCGGTTCATGAATTGCAGGATAAAACTTACAAGGAAAGGTTAAAGGATCTTAACATGTATAGCTTGGAGGAAAGACGAGACAGGGGGGATATGATAGAAACCGTTAAATACACAACGGGAATCAACACAGTAATGGAGGAGACTATATTTGAAAGAAGAAAAACTACCACAACAAGAGGACATAGTCTTAAATCAGAGGGGAAATGGTTTAAAAATAATATCAGGAAATATTACTTTATTGAGAGGGTGGTGGATGCATGGAACAGCCTCATACTGATTCCTCTCCTGCAACTGTCAACCAAAAAACAAAACAAAACACTAAGCCCTCAATGTATACTTTTCTAGCAACCTACTTTTAAACCCCTACCCTTACTTTTTTTTGTCACTATACCACACCCCTTCTAGCATAAAAGCTCATTGAGTAGGGCCCTCAACCCCTCTTTTCCTGTGCGTCTAACTAGTCTGGTTACAATTACGTGTCTGTTAGTCCATTCATCGTACAGTGCTACCGAATTTGTTGGCACTTTTTAACCCCTTAAGGACACATGACGGAAATATTCCGTCATGATTCCCTTTTATTCCAGAAGTTGTGTCCTTAAGGGGTTAAAACTATAAATAATAATATGCAGATGCTGAAGGGGCAAATCTGAGATCTATTCATTTCAGTTTTTTCAAACTGTGAATGTTGATGTTGAGTCCATGTGCCATTTTGAAGCATTTTAGCAGGTTTCCAGTTAACCCCTTAAGGACACATAACATGTGTGACATGTCATGATTCCCTTTTATTCCAGAAGTTTGGTCCTTAAGGGGTTAAACTTCTGCACACTAAGCCACAATGTTAGCAATTAAATACTCCAGTGTGAATGTGATTTGAAAAGGTGCACATTTTATATAGGCCTATCTCTCATTTTAGAGCATTTCAGCAGCTCATGATTGCATATCACACCACAATGGCCACATTTATTTTTAAATTTAAGAATCTCATCAAATCTAATTATGAACAAGGGCATAATATTTGCTGTGAAAGTGGGAATATTTGGCATTAAATTATCAGGGAGTAGCCAGTCTTCTGCGTCATGGGCAGTACTAGGAGAATCAGCACTTTCTGTTGTCAGCCTTACAGACTCAGGTGAAAAATAGAATTCATCTGGGTCACACTCTGAATCACTGTCTGTCACATTTGATCCTGCTGTCAAAATTCTAAGCCCTGAACGTCCTAAATATGCTTAACTTTATAAACAAGCACTTTACCTAGATAAATGTAACTAAACCACCAAAACAGAATAAAAAAATTAACACATTATAGATGTAGCCCCTAAGAGAGGGGAAGGCAATTTTCAGAACTCCAGATGTTGTGGACTACATCCCCATTGATACGCTGGCAGCATTATGGCTGTAAGAGCACTATGGGATAAGTATCACACAACATTTTGAGTGCCAAACATTGTCTACCAGTTCCATAAGAATTTAAAAAGTCATAGAAAAACAGTACATAGTGATCTTTACTGTAAATACTTCAAGCAGTGATCACAAGACCGGAAAGTTTCATTTCAAGTAAAGATTAGTCAAAGGGAATTTTGTAAAATTGTATTCTCTTTTAAGTTCTCAGGAACACAATGTACAATACTGATCTATCTCTTTCCACTTCACAACTTAGTGTGAGGAGAAAAGAGGAGGAAAAGATGTCCCCACTCACAAAACTGAGACCGGCTGTAAGAGCGATCGCTTGTGTTGGGACATTGGTATTTGCTGTTCCTGGTGTACGACGGATGCCAAGGCACCCCGCAACAGTATTAACCCCATGATAACAGTTGCCATAATATTTCTATAATTGGTTCTTTGGGTAGAACAACCATGATGAAATTGTTCCATTGCTGGTTGCAAAGGAGTTAATGTGTAATGGTAAACACATATTATTAGAGACCTTTTGGTTTGATTTATTTCACTGTATAATAAGTCAATAGTAATATCAGTTAGAAACAATAACAACCAGTTTTTTCTCAAATTAATTAATACAAAAATTAAATTAGATGATTATGCAATAAATGTTTAGTTTTTTGAGATGTACATATTTGCTTTATTACGAAGCATTTACCATGTTTTATAATTTTAACTTTTTTCTTGTACAAACAGGAGAAACCTAGTCCTGAAATATATTTCCATGACAGGAACCTTACAAAGCTTGTGACCGATTTACTTTTTGCTGGAATGGAAACGGTCGCTGTAACGCTGCAATGGGGTCTTCTGCTAATGATGAAATACCCAGAAATTCAAAGTGAGAAAATGTAGAATTTTGTGATGTAATTATGTGTAACACTATAACTGGGCCAGTGATTCACCATTATTTGCAACTTCTTGTCCCATATTAGAATATAAAAAACCAGAAATAAATAGAAAAAGTATTTTCATAAAAGTCAAGAATATCTATTCAGGGTTGGATTTACTCTCCCCAAGGCCAGTTTTCTCAATGCACTTCCCCTCAATATATAGTTTGGGGTATGATTACATAGTTACATAGGCTGAAAAGAGACATTTGTCCATCAAGTTCAGCCTTCCTCTCATTTGGAAGGCAAACCCCCCTCACCCTCTCCCCCCCCCCCAGTTTTTTGCAACAAACTAGGAAAAAAATTCCCTCTTGACCCCAGAATGGTAGTCAGATTTATCCTTGGATCAAGAAGCTATTACCATTTTTTTAAAAATTATATCATTGAATATTCTGTTTTTTTTTTTATATATATATATATATTTATATCTTTATTTTAATTTCATTAATACAAAAAGAGAAAGGAATCAAAGCAGTTACCAGCAATTTCTTCCTTAATACCTGGTCATACTCACATACAACAACAACACTCACATTGTAACACATTTAAACCGAGACATTACATTTACAAATGCACATATACACATTGCCTTGGTTCTTGGGTTTGCATAAACTGAATTACTTTTTTATACCATAGTTCATAATTACATTGATTAAGTGGATCCAATCCTTGTGCTTTATAAAGTGAATCTTCCATTTTAATTGGAATTGGACTTGTGTATTCAATGATTCCAACATAAATAGGGATGAAGTCTTCCAATTTCTTGCTATAAGTAGATTAACTGCGATCATGTAGTGTGTATAAATATCAATAACTCGTTAGCGTTCAAACTTCCTATATTCATATGGAGTATAGCATTCTCTGGAACTTTTGGTATGATCTTTTTAAGCAAGGTTCTTAAAGGAACACTATAGTCACCTAAATTACTTTAGCTAATTAAAGCAGTTTTAGTGTATAGATCATTCCCCTGCAATTTCACTGCTCAATTCACTGTCATTTAGGAGTTAAATCACTTTGTTTCTGTTTATGCGGCCGTAGCCACACCTCCCCTGGCTATGATTGACAGAGAAAAACTGGTTTCACTTTCAAACAGATGTAATTTACCTTAAATAATTGTATCTCAATCTCTAAATTGAACTTTAATCACATACAGGAGGCTCTTGCAGGGTCTAGCAAGCTATTAACATAGCAGGGGATAAGAAAATCTTAATTAAACAGAACTTGCAATAAAGAAAGCCTAAATAGGGCTCTCTTTACAGGAAGTGTTTATGGAAGGCTGTGCAAGTCACATGCAGGGAGGTGTGACTAGGGTTCATAAACAAAGGGATTTAACTCCTAAATGGCAGAGGATTGAGCAGTGAGGCTGCAGGGGCATGTTCTATACACCAAAACTGCTTCATTAAGCTAAAGTTGTTCAGGTGACTATAGTGTCCCTTTAATTTATAGAAGGCTTCATAAGGCTTTTACAATTTCACAGTCCCACCAAATGTGGAGAAATAAACAAGGGAACGTATTGCATCTCCAACACATCGGAGAGCAATCGTTATACATCTTAGCGATCCTAGTAGGCTCTAGGTACCATCTAAACATTACCTTAAATAATACCTCAACCAAATTTAAACAGTGAATATATTTACATGCTTTAGATAGAACTGAGCTCCATTTGTCTCTTGATAAAGCTACCTTAAGATCTTTTTTCTATTTCTCCAATGCTGGATTATTCTCTTTAACCTCTAAGTAAGTCACTCCTAAATTTAGAAGCAACTTTGTTTACTAAATAGTTCACAAATAGCCCTAACTTCATCTGTGGACTCAGTGATCATATTACGTACTAAGAAATAAGTAAGTCTAATTTAGGTAAAGTATTCAATATTAGACAGATTAAACTATTGTTGTATTTGTAGAAAAGGCTTAAGTTTATTTCTCACAAGTAGTTGTACAACTCTTGCTATACTATTTTGAATCCACTTATATAGAGGCAGATCTATAATATACAGGGAGTGCAGAATTATTAGGCAAATGAGTATTTTGACCACATCATCCTCTTTATGCATGTTGTCTTACTCCAAGCTGTATAGGCTCGAAAGCCTACTACCAATTAAGCATATTAGGTGATGTGCATCTCTGTAATGAGAAGGGGTGTGGTCTAATGACATCAACACCCTATATCAGGTGTGCATAATTATTAGGCAACTTCCTTTCCTTTGGCAAAATGGGTCAAAAGAAGGACTTGACAGGCTCAGAAAAGTCAAAATAGTGAGATATCTTGCAGAGGGATGCAGCACTCTTAAAATTGCAAAGCTTCTGAAGCGTGATCATCGAACAATCAAGCGTTTCATTCAAAATAGTCAACAGGGTCGCAAGAAGCGTGTGGAAAAACCAAGGCGCAAAATAACTGCCCATGAACTGAGAAAAGTCAAGCGTGCAGCTGCCACGATGCCACTTGCCACCAGTTTGGCCATATTTCAGAGCTGCAACATCACTGGAGTGCCCAAAAGCACAAGGTGTGCAATACTCAGAGACATGGCCAAGGTAAGAAAGGCTGAAAGACGACCACCACTGAACAAGACACACAAGCTGAAACGTCAAGACTGGGTCAAGAAATATCTCAAGACTGATTTTTCTAAGGTTTTATGAACTGATGAAATGAGAGTGAGTCTTGATGGGCCAGATGGATGGGCCCGTGGCTGGATTGGTAAAGGGCAGAGAGCTCCAGTCCGACTCAGACGCCAGCAAGGTGGTGGTGGAGTACTGGTTTGGGCTGGTATCATCAAAGATGAGCTTGTGGGGCCTTTTCGGGTTGAGGATGGAGTCAAGCTCAACTCCCAGTCCTACTGCCAGTTCCTGGAAGACACCTTCTTCAAGCAGTGGTACAGGAAGAAGTCTGCATCCTTCAAGAAAAACATGATTTTCATGCAGGACAATGCTCCATCACACGCGTCCAAGTACTCCACAGCGTGGCTGGCAAGAAAGGGTATAAAAGAAGAAAATCTAATGACATGGCCTCCTTGTTCACCTGATCTGAACCCCATTGAGAACCTGTGGTCCATCATCAAATGTGAGATTTACAAGGAGGGAAAACAGTACACCTCTCTGAACAGTGTCTGGGAGGCTGTGGTTGCTGCTGCACGCAATGTTGATGGTGAACAGATCAAACACTGACAGAATCCATGGATGGCAGGCTTTTGAGTGTCCTTGCAAAGAAAGGTGGCTATATTGGTCACTGATTTGTTTTTGTTTTGTTTTTGAATGTCAGAAATGTATATTTGTGAATGTTGAGATGTTATATTGGTTTCACTGGTAATAATAAATAATTGAAATGGGTATATATTTGTTTTTTGTTAAGTTGCCTAATAATTTTGCACAGTAATAGTCACCTGCACACACAGATATCCCCCTAACATAGCTAAAACTAAAAACAAACTAAAAACTACTTCCAAAAATATTCAGCTTTGATATTAATGAGTTTTTTGGGTTCATTGAGAACATGGTTGTTGTTCAATAATAAAATTAATCCTCAAAAATACAACTTGCCTAATAATTCTGCACTCCCTGTATGAGGCTAAATATGATAGTTTAATGTTCAATGGTACTCTATGTTCTATTCCACATTTTTTCCTAACCTTTTTCCAACATTCAAGTATGGAATCTAAAAGTACCCTGGATTTTTTTAGCTATATTTAGTTGTGAGTCATTCTTTTGGCACCACATAAGAGAACCTAATTCCGAGCTACCACTATTCTCCATCTCCAAAAAGTATCACCCTTCTTCTTTATTGACTTCCATTTGAGTCATATAAATATGAAATATTATATTAGAGAAATATGTGTATTCAATATTTGGAAATCCTATATTTTTTTTTTGTTGATTCAAGGTCCCTTACCTTTCCAAATTAAATTTACAAATGCACTTTGAATCATATCCTGCCAAGCCCTAGATAATTTCAAGGGTATCATTCTGAACATATAGGCCCACTTAGGTAATACGTAAGCATTAACTATATTTATTCGTCCCCACCAAGAGACCTCAATAGGTTTCCATTTCTTTAGTAAACTGTGTGTTACTCTTAGAAGATTTAAAAAGTTAGACTGCATTGGATCTATTGGGTTTCTTGTTAAAATAATACCCAAGTTTGGGAGATTATTTTTGGACCATATAAAACTGTACTTTTTTTTTTATTGAGTTTTCTCACACAAAACACACTTGTATCACATTATGAGACAAATATAGTGGTAAAGACAACGGTTTAACAACTGCTTAATCCAGTCTATTCATATAGTATTACATCTGTGTAGTACATCTTTTGGGGTTGTTTTAGTAAGTGTTCTTGTGGGGACCTGTGTGGCTGGTATATGTGTAGATCACTGTCGGCTTGGTGTCTCCCCTCCTAACAGGGTCTGTTGCTTGGTGGTTGTATGTGCCTGCGACCAGCTCCCCTCTGGAAATAGGTTTAAACACTAACTATATACAGGATATCTATTTCTACGTTGCGCTTAAGCTACGGGGAAGTATGTCAATCATGTGTCGACTGGCCCTTTATGGTGTTACCCTCCCCCGTCAAGTGAGCTCTGTGTCAGGTATCATTTGAATAGTCTCCCTGGAAACTGTGTGGATACCGGGTGGGTCGTGCACCGGCCGTGTGGCGGTTCCCTGCTCCCCGGGTGTAAAGTGTTAGCGTTTTGTGCTGATCTTGGCCTTATGGGCCGGCACTGGATCAGTTCTGGACCCTTGCAGGCTGCGGAGGAATGCCGTTTGGTCTCCGTGGGGGGTTAAAGTAATTGTTTCTCCTTTCCTTTGTGTGACTAGGTAACTGTAACGGAACCGCTGGCACCCCGACCGGGTACCTTCCGCTGACGGATGCTCCTAGTGCTTTCCGAGGACTCCAAGCACTCTGCCCAACACCATAACCACTGCAGACCCCACGAACCGCCGCAGCTTGGTTGGGGTCTCGCCGTCTCCACCCACTCTGGACCCAAGACCAGCTTCCGGTAGGTCGACCTCTCCGAATTCCTGAGAGCATGAAAAGGAACAAGCTCCTAGCAGAGCTTAGTGATTATACCCTGGGGAGTATAGTGATTATAGCAATCTCCAGAGTGTAGTTCTCCAATCCCCCAAACATGAGCCAAAACTTCGAAATGCCTTTTGTCACTGGATTGTTAGGTGACAAGCTGCCCTTTGCCCCCAGCTGTTGGAGGAGCCTGATTGCCAGCCTCCTTCCTCATGACTATGGCCCTGGGGTGTATTGCCATTTAAAAAGACTATTTGGGGCTTACTGGCTTCAAAAGGCTGTTTCTGCCCATTTGAATCCATGGGAAGGTGTGTTTCTTCCCCTCCCCCGTTTCCTGTCTCCAGCAGGGCATTGTCCCAGGCACACTGCCAAACCAGTTGGAACTGCCTGCTTTTGTCCCTCCTTGGTTTCTCAACAGCCCTTGCTATGCTTTACCCCATGGCAAATTTACTCTGTTCATGGGTTCTGAGCGCTGTTCACCTAGATTGGGTAGATCCGAGCTATCTGGGGATAGGTAAATGTGGGGGTTCTGTGTAATATAATAAGAATTATGTATTTTTATGTACTTTTACGTATTTTGCTGTTAGTGTAAAATGTAGATATTTTCTGTACCTGGAGATAATTGAGTTTACTGCAGTGCCTTAAGCCAATTATCTCCAGGATGGAGAGGAGGGATTTCATTGTGTATGTGGGAGTGTTATTATGTTAATTAGTGTTCCCATTGGTTTGTGTCCCTTTTGTCACAGTTTACCACCAGGTCCAGGGGGTGTGCCTCTGGCCTGAAAACTTGTATATAAGGAGTAATAAACGCTTATTGGAGGCAGATCATCTTGTACCTTCATGAAGTTTCGGCTCAAGTTTGGGGGATTGGAGAACTACACTCTGGGGATTGCTATAATCACTATACTCCCCAGGGTATAATCACAAAGCGCTGCTAAGAGCTTGTTCCTGTTCCTGCTCTCTGGAATTCGGAGAGGTTGGCCTACTGGAAGCTGGACCCTGGTCTTGGGTCCAGAGTGGGTGGAGATGGCGAGACCCCAACCAAGCTGCGGCGGTTCGTGGGAGTCTGCAGTGGTTATGGTGTCCGGTGGAGTGCTTGGAGACCTCGGAAAGCACTAGGAGCATCCGTCAGTGGAAGGTACCCGGTTGGGGTGCCAGCGGTTCCATTACAGTGGTGGCAGCGGTGGGATGGCGTCCTAGTGCGAGGAGAAGTAGCTTGGAGGCACCGGTAACGTTTGAAATTACAAATTGAGGGCAACACTAGTATTCGTACAGCACCCCTGTTCACAGGAACATGGAGCAAGTGAGCCCCTATGCAGCAAACCAATATGAGGAGGAGTTCCGCTAGAGGTTGCAGCAATACGCGGTCCAACATGATGGGCCAGTATCAGAGGAGGACATGTTGGACTGGAGAAATGCCGTTCGAAAGGGGATGTGGTTCGAGGCTCTGGAGGACATGGAGCATCGGCACGGTAAGAATCTCCCCAGTGAGGAGCAGCGGCTACAGAAGCGTGTGGCGATGCAAATGTGTCTATTGGGAGAGCAGCCTCGGGAGGAGTGGGTGAAGGAGCTCGAGCACCGAGTATGGCGGGAGCTTTGGCAAGATGACGCCTAGCAGGCTCTATGGTGGTATATGACTCAGAAGACCCCATGGTTGGCTGGGCACGACTGGCCCGAAGGGGACGATTTATATTGCCTCTGTGATGCCCAGGAGGAAGACCTGTATTTTGGCAGCAAGGAGGAGTCGAGATTCTGGGACATCTATAACTACAGGGTGGGCATGCAGATTTGGGCTGATGACCACGAGGTGAAACGGGACATGTCTCACCTGGTAACCATGTAGTGGGAGCTGGAGCAGAACTACCAACACCTACTCGGCTTAATTCTGCCAGATCTACCCTCCTTCAGCTTGGAAGATCCCCAGCGGCAGCCAGCATCTCAGGGAGAGGAGATTGTCGGTCCCTCGTCCCTGCAGCAACCATCATCACTGGGAGTCGAGACAGTCGTTGTGACTCATCAGCGGCAGTGTGTTGACAAGGGAGAAGAGACAACCGGTCTCTCTCCCCAATGGCAGCCAGCATCCCAGGGAGAGGAGATTGACGGTCCTTCGTCCCTGCAGCAACCATCATCACTGGTAGTCGAGACAGTCGGTCTGCCTCTCCAGCGGCAGTGTGCTGTCAAGGGAGAAGAGACAACCGGTCTCTCTCCCCAGCGGCAGCCAGCATCCCAGGGAGAGGAGATTGTTGGTCCCTCGTCCCTGCAGCAACCATCATCACTGGGAGTGGAAATGGTTGCTCCCACCACCCAGCACCAGGCAGCGTTACCAGTAGTCGAGACAGTCGGTCTGACTCCCCAGCGGCAGTGTGTTGTACCGGGAGAAGAGACAACCGGTCTCTATCCCCAGCGGCAGCGTACCCTACCAAGGGGAGACCTTACTCCCCCAGATGGTGCAGATGGGACCGTAGTCTCTGCCCCCGACCTACAGGGATGCTGGACGGCCTATCCAGATCTGCAACTACACTCACAAGAATACCGGGCGGAGGAGGTAAGCGATGTCTCCCCTCCCCAACCAAGTTGTGTCCAGGCTACCCCAGCAGAAGCTCTGGCATTGGGGCACAGCGCTTTTGGCCTCTGCCCCCCAAGTCCCCACAGCGTGTTGCCCAGTAGATTCAATCTAAAGAACAAAGTACCGAACGATCGAGCACCTGGGAACTGGAGTGTGCCGTCAATTGGCCTCCCAGAAGCTGCGGTTAACTGCAGCTTAATTGACGAACGCTGGGTGGCCTTTGTTCGTTTGCCTGTTCATTCGGTAGTTTAACCGTATGAACAGCATCACCCCAGATAGCCAATCCATGGAGCCTATTCGTGTAACAAAAGACTATGGGAAAGACTTTGGCTCCATGGCAATTGAACTGTATGTATGTGATCTGAGTGCCATTCGGTAATAATGTGCGCTCAGATCTAAGCTATCTGGGGATATGTAGAATGTATGTGTTTTATTCATTATTTGCGACATTGGGTATTTTTGTGTCTTTTTACTAACATGTGCTCAACTGAGTTTTGCCTCTGTCCTGGGAGATAATTGGATTACTTCCCAATTATCTCCAGGATAGAGAGGAGGGATTGTGATGTAATTGTGAGAGTGTTTAAAGGTGTATGTCTGTGATTGGTCAATGTGCAATATGTTTCCCAGTCTTCCATCTGGTCCCCTAGTGGAGTGTCCACCAGGTGGAAGACCTGCATAAAAGCCGGGCAGGTAGCCCCAGTAAATCAGTTCTGCTTGACCCTCAAAACGAAGTGTCGTCTCGTTATTGGAGGAATTGGATTGTATGCTGATTGCCAGGAGTGTATGCTGATTGTATGCTTTTCCTGTTTGGCTGTCTCCAGTGTTCGTGTGTTTCCTGTTCGGGAGTTGGAGGATTCGTATAGTTTGCAGTTCGGGAGATTGGTGATTGCAGTAGCTGCCTGGGCACCTGGAAGGTGAATATCGCCTAAACGGTTTTTAACCTCTTGTGTGCAAAACGGTCCGTTACAATGGAGTAAAGCTGATTCGTGTGGAATGCTCCTCTTGTTCGTCTGATTCAAACCCCCAAATGCCGTTCGTATACCATATTGAGAAGTAGTATGGGACTTCCATATAGACCGGGGTTTGTGCAAGTGCCATGCCCAAAACAGTTTCCAGGCACTCGATGACCAAGTCCCGCTGGCCGCGTTTGGGAGACAATATGGCCGCCGTCCATTGTTCTCACCACGTGTGCACGAAATGGCGGCCAGCTAGGAGCATTCAATTAGTCTGCGGTTTTTGTATAGTTCCACAGTGTTCCACATTCTAATTAGTACTCAGGGTGGTCTCCGTTCAGTAAAACCAATGATTTACAGAACAATGAAAAATAAAACGAATAATCAAAGGGAATTAAGTAGCAGGGAGGGGAAATAACCAAACGGTTACTGGGAAATCCTTCACGGTTCCATTTTGGGCTCTAGTGGAGGAATAGGAGCCCTATTGGGAGGGATAGTTGTTATAGTGGGGGTATAGGGGCTGTAAAGGGGACATATGGGGCTAGTGGCTGCAGTAAGGGGGTAATAGTGGATGGACAGGGGCTGTAGGGGTGGATAGAGGTTGTAGTGAGGGTATTGAGGCAATAGTGGGAGGTAGTTGATCTAAAGGGAGATCAGGGACTATTGAGTGGTGGATAGTGGGGGGATAGAGGTTGAAGAGGCAAGGGTAGTAGCTGCAATGGGGATCTAGTTGGTGCAGTGGGAGACATGGGCTACAGTGGGGAATAATAGAGGTTGTAGAGGTGGAATAGAATGTGTAGTGGGAGTGTAGGGGCTGTACTGTGGGAATATGGCTGTAGTGGGGGATAGGAGGTATAGTGGGGATATAGTAGGGAATCTTTGTGTTTAACAAAAATAAAACCCAAAGGTAAGCCACACGAAGGGGGTGAGTCATGATGTCTGGTGGTCAGGTGAGAGATGCAGCATGTCTGCACCCTCTTTGGCTTGAGCCGGAATATGTATCAGAAAGTCACGGTTCTAATCCACAGCAACAATCTAATACAGTACATTTACGGTCTCTCTATTTGAGTGCTGGACTTGCAAGCCACACAGCAGGAGAATGGGCTGGCCAATGATACAGATCTTTGATCTCCACATTGACCATGCAGCCCCTCTTCTGCCTGATGCCCCAAGGCTGTGGCCTCTCTGTCCTTGTTATAAATCTGGTCTTGTATCTACTAGAAATATCTACTAGAGCAGGACTCCGCAACCTATGGCACATGTGCCATGCATGGCACTTGAGGTGCCTTTGTAGATGTCTGGATTACAGAATGATCCAGCACGTAGAATTGTGTAACACAGAGGACTGATAGGTAACGTATACCGGACCTTAGAATGGCCGAACTAAAGTACCAAAGAATAGTAAGGAATAGCCGAGGTCAAGGGAAACAGAAAGAGACACAACGATAAGGAAAAGCCAGGAGTCAGGGATGCCAGAAAACAGGGAAGTCAAAAACAATGCCAAAGTCAAATAACCAGAATTACCAGAATCAATAACGCGCTCTTGGACAACCACAAGGGAAACCACGACAGGGCACTGAGCAGGATGAGAACTGGGCCTAAATACCCCTCCTCTAGATCTGATAGGCTGTAACCAGCCTTTGACCCCAAAGGCAGTTACCAGGTTCCCATTTGCATAATTGCTGCTCAGCATTAACCCTTCTGTGGATTTGGTTGCTGCTCAGCACAACTTTTCCTGTGTGGACAGTAAATGTCATTAACCACATTTTTATAAGCGGATGAATACGTGACAGTAGAGCACTCAAGGCTGACAGAGACCAACAGGTACAGGTACAGGTCAAAGGCAAGAGCTGAATCATGAGGTCCAATGGGACTTCAGAAATCTGCTAGTGCAGCCCGAGCAGTGATTGCAGGTGGTGAGAGACAATTCTCCTTGGCCTTGTTTTATGTGATTCTGCACTGGAGTAGAGCAGCATGCCTAACATGAAGTCCAATGGGACTTCAGAAATCTGCTAGTGCAGCACGAGCGGTGATTGCAGGTGGTGAGAGACAATTCTCCTTGGCCTTGTTTTATGTGATTCTGCACTGGAGTAGAGCAGCATGCCTAACATGAAGTCCAATGGGACTTCAAAAATCTGCTAGTGCAGCCCGAGTGGTGATTACAGGTGGTGAGAGACAATTCTCCTTGGCCTTGTTTTATGTGAATATGCACTGGAGTAGAGCAGCATGCAGCAGCTATTTCAGCTCTTGCCTTTGACCTGTACCTGGGCAGACGGGTCCCCACTGGACACCAGGGAAGCCACACACAATTCTAGATATACATAGAGCTGCAGAAGAAGTCACACCCTCATACAAATAATAAAAGAGCCTACACATAAATACACACACTGACACTCCACACGCACACACACAACCCCAGAAACATCCTCTCACATACAATACCACAAGCAGCCACACATATTAAAACATCGACAAACACACAATATGATAAATCATCCAAACACACAATTCTATTAGCAGCTCTCATACACAGCACACATTCAACAACACATACTATTCATGAACATATACAGTACAACAGGCAACATATTCACAAATATAACTTTACGAGGCAACTGCAGCACCTATAATTAGCACAAGCACAATACGGCAACATGCATACCTCAATTTACACAAATAGAACTGGCACATCAAGGGATTCAAGATCTTGTTTTGGCACAGAACTACTAAAATGTTGCCTGTCCCTGTTCTAGAGAGTACCTTGTTTATACTACTGTGTCACCTAGTAAAAGTAACCCTATTTTGCTTTGTTTTATCTTCTTAACACACAGGAATGTTTATTAAATATTTTAATATAATTTATTATGATTATGCTTTTTCTTATTCCCAGTAATAAAAGGGAATTATGATTTAATGATACATGTCTGTCTATGTAAAATAACAATGGAGTAAGGAGCACAACCATCAATAGTAATAAAACAATCTTTATTAAGTGGGTATACTCTATAAAAATATCACATAACATAAATATCCAAAATATAGGATCATATCACGCTATACAGCAATGATCAGAAAAATTCTGAATATATATGTATGTACGCCAAAAGCGTCTTATATGAATAACAGACTTTCAATATACAAAAAATAGAGAAATTAAATAACAGTCTAATCCAACCCCACAAACTAAGACATAAATATACAAAACTATATATAACAATAAGCATATCAGACCTAGTGAGAAGCAGGGACAGAGTCAGTCACAAAAACACCCCTAACGTTTCGGCAAAAATGCCTTTATCAAGTGAGCATGACTATGTAAAATACTCATAGAGGTTTTTTCCCCATGTCTCATTTTATTGAAAGAATTACATAATATATAATAACAATAAGTGTGAATTGGTGGCATTGACAAAAAAGGAATTGGTGCTTATAACCATATAGACAATGTCCAATTTAACACTGTAGCATTAATATCGTTATGGTACATAGGTTTGTTGAACAGCATAAACATATATAAAAGTGATACATAATTTAAAATAACTTATTGTTAAGATGTATATGTCCTGTAGAGGAGATGTTGAATTCTAATAAGTATGAGTTAAACATTTAACAACCCTATTTTATATCTAATAAAAATGATTAATAACTGTTCGAAATTAAATTAAATCCAATGTGGTTAAGAATTGCCTGTTTATGGAAATTGTTTTGATATAAATTTGAACAACCTTGTTAGCTACAGCGTAGGACTTTTGGTAATGTAAGTATAGTTTTTTGCACTTCTTTGGTAAAGGGGCTATGTAAGATAAGGCTATGTTGTTGTGTTATGATGGGCACAGAATAAGTCTCAGCTGGATTTTCAAAGATATAATCTGTAACAACTTTATTAATTTTAGGCATGAAAGTTGCGGGGTCTAGTAATGTTTAGTTTAATCTCCATTTACCCTACCATGGGCGGGATAAATTGATTAGAATGTGACTATAACTGGGGCATGATCTGACCAGGATCTTTGATATACGGATACATCAGCTACATTAGATAGGGTTTCTTTATCTACAACACACATATCTATACGAGTGTATGTCATATGTACCGGGGGAAAAATACTTTGGAAAGAGTACAGAGAAGAGCTACTAAACGGTTTCATGGATTGCAGGATAAAACTTACCAGGAAAGGTTAAAGGATCTGTATAGCTTTGGAGGAAAGACGAGGCAGGGGGATATAATAGAAACTTTTAAATACATAAAGGGAATCAATACAGTAAAGGAGGAGACTATATTTAAAAGAAGAAAAACTACCACAACAAGAGGACATAGTTTTAAATTAGAGGGGCAATGGTTTAAAAATAATATCAGGAAGTATTACTTTACTGAGAGGGTAGTGGATGCATGGAATAGCCTTCCAGATTAAGTGGTAGAGGTTAACACAGTGAGGGAGTTTAAGCATGCGTGGGATAGGCATAATTATTTAGAAAAATGGGCAGACTAGATGGGCAGAATGCTTCATATCTGCCGTCACATTCTATGTTTCTATGTCCTTCTCAGACAGATATAATATATTGAGCCACGTGTCGTAAAGATCCGGGTCTAAAGTGCAATTAATGTCTCTGCAAATTATAATATTGCCCTGACTTGGGGAGGTAATTTTTTTTAGGGCTTTACCTAAGAAATATGTTTGAGAAATGTTTGGCGCATATAAAGAAGCAATAGTAACCTGAAATCCATTTAGAATTAATATATATATATATATATATATTTATATTTATATATAATCTGAATATTGTTTTTCTGTCTGAAACACCCAGTCTGCATGGAAGAAAATACATAACGCTTTTGATTTATGCGCGGAATAAATGTTGAATGCCTGAGGGCTTTTTTTCTAAATTATTTGGGGAGGTTTGGGCATGCAAAAAATTGTCTCCTGGAAGCATACTGCCGCAGCTTCTGATTTGTACATGTCTTGTATTGAGAATCATCTCTTATGTGGGCTATTTAGGCCCGAAACATTTAGAGAAAAATGAAAATGGGAAAGAATGAGCTAACCCTTTTTCTTAGTGCCTCAGATTGAGTTAGCGCCCCATGTAGTATATGTCCATAACATGTGCAGGCATACTAGTGAATTATTGAGAATTAGAAAACATAGTCAAACACTTAAGTATCAAACATATGAGCTCAGTTTTTTAGTTTCCCCAGTTGCAGTTAGATGGAGAATATTGCCATGAGGAAAGCATTGGATTGGCTAAAATTGTCAAGGGAGCGTAGCCAAACACCATTTTGGCCAATCAGCATTTCCATATAAAGATGCATTGAATCAATGCAACTCTATGAGGAAAATTCAGCGTCCACATGCAGAGCGTGGAGACGCTGAACGGCAGTGCTGCCTACTGTGCAGCAATGCCCCAGGAAGCACCTTCAATGGCCATCTGTCGAGTGGCCACTTGGAGGTATCCCTAAGGGCAATGTAAACACTGCCTTTTCTCTAAATGCCTTTTGCATGAAAATGTCTGCATATAATGATTATACTCACCAGAACAACTACATTAAGCTGTAGTTGTTCTGGTGACTATAGTGTCCCTTTAATTACTTTTTTTTTTGCATATATGTCACAATGTATTTTAATTAGCTTTTTTTTTGCATGTTACAGAAAAGCTACAAAATGAAATAGGGGACGTGATTGGATCAGCTCAACCTCAGACAAAACATCGCAAAGAAATGCCTTATACTTATGCTGTTATTAATGAAATCCAGAGGTTTGCCGATATTGCACCGAGTAACATTCCACATGCAACCACTCAAGATGTCACATTCAAAGGACATTTTATACCAAAGGCAGGTGTTTTGTTTAATTACATTTTTTTTTATTATTATTTATAAATATAGATTTATACATACTACACTTACTATGTTCCATTTTTCTTTTTTAATGAATAAAAAATATCCAAACACATCGCACAGACAAATGAAAAAAAATATTTGTTTTCTATGATAAGAGATTTTAAGTAATCTTGTAAGAATTAAAACTCTATTTTTTGTGTGGTCTGTTCCTTAATCTGTATTTTGCATATATTTTGTTCTTTGTATCAGCACCACTGCTGAGAAATGCATGTCCCCCGCACTAGCCTTCCACACTTGGTTTAAGACAGACCCTGATGAATCCAGTTGGTGCTAGAGTTATCACCTTGTGACTTTCAGGCATATTGCCCATAAGGAGTTGGTTCCTGTTATTGGGACTTTTATCAAGAGGCATGACTGCTTACCTGCTATCACAGTTTTGTTTTTTTGTCAGAGCATTTATCACTTGTCTTAGCTTCACCCTTGTCACTCTTTGAGCAACATTACAAGTTAAAGGGACACTATAGTCACCAGTGCAACTACATGCATTCCTGACCCTATAGTGTTAACACGACCATCTAGCCCCCCTGGGCCCCTCATGCCTCCATAAATATAGTAAAAATCTTACTGTATTCAAGCCAGAAGCTGTAAATCTGCATGCTGTTAGACTCAGGGAAACAAGCAGTCTGCTGACATGTGATAGCCTGATCCAATCACAGTGCTTCCCCATAGGATTGGCTGAGACTGACAAGGAGGCAGATCAGGGGCAGAGCCAGCATGATTCAAACACAACCCTGGCCAATCAGCATCTCCTCATAGAGATGAATTGAATCAATCAATCTCTGGGGAAAGTTCAGTGTCTGCATGCAGTGGGAGGAGATACTGAATCACAGGATGCTCGTGCACAGCAGATCTGAGTGGATGGAGGCATATTATGCCTCCATCAACTCAGAAGTCCCTCTGGTTCACTCTGAGTGACTGCAACTGGAGGTGTTCCTAGCTTTCAAGGTAAACATGGTATTTTCTCATGAAATACAGTGTTTACATGAGAAAGGCTACCGGGAGCTATAGTTCTCAACTGAACAACCTCATTAAGCTGAAGTTGTTCAGGTGACTATAGTGTCCCTTTAGGGTCTGCTGTTAAGGGTCTCTCTCTAAATTCCATACTTCAGTTTGCCAACTACATGGGGAAATTAAACTACCTATGACTTTAGATGAGAGACTTGGGCCACAAAATTAGTGATGAGGTTTGAGCTAGTTACTTTGATACCACTAACAAAATCACTTTCTGCACCACTGTTAAGATGAGTGGAATCAAATATTTTATCAGGTGCTAAACTCAGACCTATTAAAACTAAGCCTTATATTTTTCTAGGCTATTCCCCTTAATGTTTTAGGAGTAGGAAACTACATCCATTTATGGTCCTGAAATTTCTAAATTTGGAGCTCCGGTCTTTGACCCCCTGAATAACTTGTTGTGGGTACCCTCAGCTCAGTCCTCTTCTTGGTTCTACTTAATGACCATCTCTTATAGTTTTATGGAACACCCTGCTGCTAAATGTCACCATAGGGTTTGCACCATATCTAGACTATGCGTATTGAGGTGATGCAAGGATGTACCTCCCTGTCGATAGGTTACAGAATAAGATTGTTAGTAAATACAGGTTCTGTATGCCCTTAATGCCCACAATAGCAAATCATACCCCACCCTAACAACCCCAAGCAATGAAAATAAAAGAAGCAATGAAGACAAAATACTTAACTGTAAGACTATTTCCTCCTTAACAGAGATTAAGGCAAGAAAACATGTGAAAGGCCTGGTCATGGTGTACACCGAGCTAATACATTTCCCATCTTCTCTGTAATTTTGGCCCAGTATTTTCTCCAGCTTTTTAAATGTTTTGATTTTTGTTCTTCCTTCCATATTATCATGTTCCATTTCACACATCTTTTGTGTGCCAATTTCTACACTCTTCTCCTGTTTAGTTTTTAGTGGAGTGGAGATGTCTTCTATTACAGTGTTACTTACTCGCATACTGTTTTTATTGTTTTGTTTTTTAATCGTGTTTAGTGGAGACATTGGACTGTGCAGGAATGCAACCCAACATTAAGTGTGGGTGTGACAAAGGGCTGGGCTATTCTGAGAAATTATA
>OW240913.1:26618031-26637906 GCA_933207985.1 Pelobates cultripes | reverse complement strand
GACTAACAGGAAGTGCACACCGAGTGTGCACTTCCTGTTAGTCCGGCCGGGTACAGGAGACAGATGCTCCCTGTACCCGTCGGACCATCATGCTGCAGGGCTCGGCCACGCTACTACAGAGGGAGTGACAGGAGGGAGCGCTCCCCTCCTGTCAGCCCCTCTCCTCAGGTTGCGCCCGGGCGGTGCGGTCCGCCCTCATGGACGCACCGCCCGGGCAAAGCTGCAGCCGCCTGAGGCTCTCTACAGACCACTCGGGCGGCTGCAGCATGGGGGGGCCGGCGCTCCTGGCGGTGCCCCTTCCCAAGGGGCGCCCTAGGCGGCTGCCTAGTCCGCCTTACAGGTAGCGCTGGCCCTGCATGTGAGTGCCAGTGTGTGTGAATGAAAGTGTCTGTTTATAGGTGTGACTGCGTAGATATGCGTATGTGCATGACTGTGTGGGACATTTTGGCTTTAATCCCTTAAGGACCAAACTTCTGTAATAAAAGGTAATCATGTCACACGTTATGTGTCCTTAAGGGGTTAATACACATTGTAATAATGTATATGAATTATTAAGTATAATAATGCATATAAAATGTGTAAAAAGTGCATCACAAATGTTTTTCAGTGGCTATCTCTGTAATGTACACATATCCAACTCACGGAAATTATTTTACAGCTCACTGTATGCAATGAGGTTGGCTTTATTACTATTTTTGTAATATTTCTACTTTGAGTTAATTGTAGGGCAGTTCACGGTCATAGTGGAAATTTTTGGATATAAAATATAGACTGGGTGAATTGTTAGGAATTCAAAGTGAATTACAAGTTTCAAGCCAAAATAACCAAAGTGAAAACACAGTACAATGTTCCTAATTTTAATTCACTATTAATTTACAGTATATGAATCCCTGACAATTTAAATTCTATTTCAAAAGTCTGCTTTTAAGTCTTACTCAGTAACATAAGATCATCACAACTCAACTCTCCAATGGAAATCAAGTCTGATTGACATATCTGGAACTTTCCACTGTCGGAGGTAGGCATGGATCCTTATTTAAACCTTAGTTTGGATCCTTCACTCAAAGTCACTGAAGTTAGAACAATAAAATATTGAACATGGCATAAATATACATAATCTCCTTTTGTGTGTAATCTAATGTAATACAAATGCTTCAAACTAATAAGAGCTCCTTGCAGCCACAATGATTAATCAATGAGTACATAATATTACCGAGGCTTGATTAATCATCTTTGATATGAAAAAACTTTTGTTTATTTGAGTTGTGTTTACTACACAATGGTACAGCATTAATTAATTATTACATAAAGCTACTGAGGTGTAATGTTTTTTTTCAGATATTTTGTGTTTATAGTTCAGTCAGTAGTGCAGCATATATTAGCTTAATACACTGCCATCAGTAATGAAGCATTAATAGAATTGCTTTATTTTTTTTAAGTGACCATAACAACATTGGTCTATATTTGTTTTTATGGGTATAGAGATCCCTTGAAAGGCAGTGTATCAAACATCCATAGCTTTCATTGTGGGTTTGGTGCGTAGATTCTTTCCCCTGCAGTCTGAGAGTTGTAAACATTGCCATGAACCAGCACGACTCTAGTAGCAGTCAATCTAAAAAGCCACTAGAGTGCTAGTGAAGAATTTAACTAATTTAATGTCTTCATGCTCAGAGTAATCATGCCATGCATTCAGAGTAGGTTCCAAATGCCTCTCTATAAGAAGCATTGGATAACACCAGAGATAATCAGTAATGATGATCTCAAAAGAGGAGGAGCAGGGAGACTTCATGGTGCTGCATGAAAGATGAGTAAAAATATGTTGTTTTTTTTTAAATTTTATTTTACAAGGTGAGGTCTGATAATCTCATTCCTAAGAACCATAATACTAAAAATAGATGTATTTTTTTTTTTTTTACATTACAGTGTTCTTGTAATTATTAAACCATTTAGAACATTAAATATAGCTAAGCAACGCATAAAGAATCAGTGGGTTTTAACATGTATAGTAATTTTCTGTATTTCTAGGTCGAAGAAGTTGTGCAGGAGAGAATTTAGCAAAAATTGAGTTGTTCCTGTTTTTCACGCGACTTCTGCAGAAATTCACTTTCCAGACCCCACCTGGAGCAGAACTTGATCTCACCCATGAGGTTGGCATAGCCACCAGTCCAAAACCCTATCTTCTGTGTGCAATACCTCGAAACTAGATCTA
The DNA here is from genome assembly GCA_933207985.1 of Pelobates cultripes. Classification (NCBI taxonomy): domain Eukaryota; kingdom Metazoa; phylum Chordata; class Amphibia; order Anura; family Pelobatidae; genus Pelobates; species Pelobates cultripes. The sequence goes on along the minus strand of OW240913.1, from coordinate 26,635,697 downwards.
TGAAAAACATGAGCAGTGCTGGAACTTAATCTACTATAATTTTACAAAAATATTTACAATGAAATTATTTTGAGCATCTGCTTATTTAAGATATGTTTTTTACTGCTCTTATGTTGTTTCTGTTGCTTTGTATATTTAAACTTTGAGCACAATTAAATTAATATTTTTTTCTAATGGTATCCTAATAGACTAACATTTATTTTAAACCAGACTATAATAGCTAGAACATACTACGATAATGTAAATATAAAGGCTATGGTTAAAATAAAAATATATAGTAATACAGGCAAACTATTCAGTGGAACAGCTTAACACATATAAGAAACATGCCACTCTTAAGCTGGGTTGGATGGGCCACTAATCTAACCCAGTACCACATGGAGTTAAATGCATTAGTTTTCATGGAGCCTGTGTCCGTCCCCTTGCACCAGCCTCCATTCACGTATCCAGCACACAGTACTGAAACTTTGAGAGTGTAGAGAATGATATTATTCTCTCTTCCTTTGTTGCATACAGCACCAAACAACTGAGATGATACATTTAGACTGAGACAGAGAGCTGTGAGATAGAGTCTAGAGATGATGTGGTTGAAACTGGAAATTGAGGTCTAGAGACTGGAGCAGCTGATGAAATAGATATATAGGAATGAAAAAATACGAGGAAAAGGATAAGTGCTATTGAACCAAACCAAGTAGATATTAAAGAGAGGCAGCACACCTAAAATGATAGGGCTTCCTCAGAACTCCAGAAACAAGTAAAGCAATGCAAAAAGAAAGGAAGGTTGCACCAAAACAGTATAGATGATATATCACTTAAAATAACACAGAAGAATAAAACTAAATATTAAAATGTTTTGTTATGTTGTAAAATAATAAAAGTGGCCAATATAATGTCCTAATAAAAACTTGCAAGGAGAAACAGCCAAAATCCTGTCAGGAAAATTCTTCTATGAAAGTGCCAGATCAGGTATTTCTTGGGATCCATATGAAAAAAAAAACAGGAAAAAACAACCGATGCAGTGCAATATATCCGACAAAAATGTGTTTCTAATAAATATTAGGTCTTATATAGTCCTACTCAAGTTTAGAGATAAAACTAGCTCAGTATGGATAGCATACAGTGGTATTATCCTCACTTATGGGATATGTGAAGAGATATACTTAGGCAGATGTCACAGCAATATGAAGACCATAAAAAGAAAAAGAAACAACAATAGTGCTCACAGTATAAAAAATAACAGGAGTATAAAGATAACAATTGGTAACTCATGTGTGGTTGAGCCGTCAAACCGCTCAATGAATAGGGCATAAATGGTATAATCCCCACCTTGGATTGTTTGGAGTAATCCTCACTTTATTATAAACAGTTTTCAAATATCCACAACACGTTTCACCAACACAGGGCTTTATCAAGTGGAGATAAAAAGTAAAATCTGGCAGACAAGGGCATATATAGAAGATACAGGCATATAAATTTTGAATTTTTATTGGCGCCTAAATGATGTCACTACCATGTTTGCAACATTTTATAAAATACAATATAAACCATATGATAAATAAATACTTTGGAGTGGGAGCATATTGTGAAAAAAAAAGAAATACATTAACAAGGCTTAAAACATGCTGAAAATAGCACCACATGACCTCACACAAGGCAATGTGGAGGATGTAGTCAGAGTCACATTAGGTCTCGCTATAGACATACAGTGAGGAAAAAAAGTATTTGATCCCCTGCTGATTTTGAACATTTGCCCACTGACAATGAAATGATCAGTCTATAATTTTAATGGTATATGTATTTTAACAGTGAGAGACAAAATAACAAAAACCCCCACCCCAGAAAAACGCATGTCAACAAAAGTTATAAATTGATTTGCATGTCAATGAGTCAAATAAGTATTTGACCCCTTTCGACTTAGTACATGGTGGCAAAAACCTTGTTGGCAATCACAGAGGTCCGACGTTTCTTGTAGTTGGCCACCGGGTTTGCACACATCTCAGGAGTGATTTTGTCTCACTCCTCTTTGCAGATCCTCTCCAAGTCATTACGGTTTCTGTCTCTCACTGTTAAAATACACCTACTATTTGTAATGATAATACCCAATACGCAGCGTGAAAATCCCCAGAACTACAAAGACAGAACCACAACAGGACACTGACTTGGAGACAGACTGGGCTTTTATATGATTTGGAATGTGATTAACATAACCACACCCCAAAAGGTACGAGTATGTTGAGCTCTTTTGTTTAGAGCTCCTTCAAGCACATGTGCCTGCACTGCCCCTTTAAAAGGGGCGGGCGCATAGCGGCCAGCGGCCCTGATGCTTAATGCATCAATACACTGCATGGGAGCGGCAGTCAGACCAATCCTGATGACGGCAGATCGGCAGACCGATAAGGTAAGTGCTTTGTCCCCCCTCTTAGAACTGCCCCCTGGGCACTACCTGGACGATTGGAAAAGTGAGAATGGAAAGCCCGGAGAAGGCTAGAAGCATGGATTTCATCAATCCCAACCCAGGATCTCTCCTCTGGACTGTGTACCTTCCAATGAATTAAATACTGGAGTACACCCCTAGATACACGAGAATCTATAATAGACTGGATTTCGTATTCTTCCTGACCTTCCACCACAACAGGAGCAGGGGCAACAAAGGGTCTGGTGAACCTATTACAAGAAAGTGGTTTAAATAAAGATGCGTGAAAAGTATTGTGGATACGAAGAGCAGATCACAATTGTGATCTGTAAGAAACAGGAGTAATACGTCTCAGAATCCGATAGGGATCAATGAAATGCAGAGCCAATTTTTTAGAAGGCACTTTAAGATTAATATTTTTAGTACTGAGCCAAACTCTGTCACCCACTTGATAAGACGGGCCAGGTTGGCGGTGCCTGTCGGCATATCTTTTCTGCAGAGTGGCCTTGTGAGTCAGGATGCATCTAACCTGCTCCCAAGTGGACCTCAGGCTGCCCAAATATTCCTCTACAGCTAGCATCTCCAATGAAGGTGTTGTGGATCAGAAATGCTGATCTTTGTTATATTCAGAGGAATCCCAAATTGTTGTTACAAGTGCACTTGGAGAAGCGAGAATTAGACACCAGACACAGGTTGGTATTCTGACGTTTTATTCATCAGCTGGGTTTTATATATTAAAAAATAAGTGCTTACGTGCAAATACTCTTAGAACAGTAATAGGAAGAGAGTACAGATAAGACATAGGGATGAGCGTCATGTACACATAACAAATAAGTTTCAAGGTAAGAGAGAACAAAAAGATTAGAGCAGAGACATCTTAGGTGGGGGCTCTCTGCTCCCGGAACTTAGACATATATGGTCTTAAGTGTTGTTAAAGCATCAAGAATTTCCTGAGTCCAAGTTAGCCAATTTTAATAGAGGATATCATTATATGACACCTATAAGCTTGAGCCTTGGAATCAAGATAAATTCTATCACAAAGGAAAGCCAGCCGTAAGAACAGAAGGGTGGAAGCCATAATTGAGGAAAAAGTGACTGTAGCTTGTGGATTTTCTTTGGGAACAATTATGAGCAAATTCAGCCCAGGGAAGCAGAGTCGATCAATTATCCTGGATGTCAGAGATAAAACACCGTAGGTATTGTTCCAGGGATTGGTTAGTTCTCTCTGCAGCACCGTTAAATTGAGGGTGATAAGCCGAGGAATGTCAGTTTAATAGCGAGCTGATTAGTAAATGTTTTCCAGAATCTGGATATAAATTGAGGACCCCTATCGGACATGATCTCTTCTGGTATGCCATGCAAATCGAACACTTCTTTAGCAAAAATATCCGCCAATTCAATAGTTGAGGGAAGTTTAGGTAATGACACAACATGTACCATCTTAGTAAAGCTATCAGTGATGGTCAAGACCACGGTATTGCCCTTAGATTTAGGTAATTCCACTATAAAATCAATGGATATGCTAGACCAAGGATTCTTAGGAATGTTCAAAGGCTGCAACAGACCACAGGGCAAGGTATGTGAGGATTTAGATTGGGTACATACGTGACATGTAGATATATAATCCTTTACATCTTGTGTATAAGAAAGCCACCAATATCGAGCAGCAATGAGGTCACTGGTTTTCTTGATACCAGGATGACAAGCAGTTTTGTTATCATGACATAATTTTAGAACCTTCCTTCGGAATTCAGAGGGTACAAAGAGTCTGTCCTGTGGAGATTGACTAGACGCTAGGTTTTGTACTGCCCGTAAGGAACTAATGAGGTCAGAGCTTATGTTGAGATGCGTAGCTGCTATAATTTTGTGTTTAGGGATAATAGGAACTACCTCTTCCAGCTTTAGAGAAAGAGGTTTTGAATTGACGGGATAATGCACTGCTTTCGAGTTGTTGGTTCTGGGTCTATAGGTAAGTACAAAGTTAAAACGAGAGAATAATAATGACAATCTGGCCTGTCTAGCTGTCAGTCTTTTGGCTTCACTCATGTAGGATAGATTTTTATGATCAGTCAATATTGTGATAGGAGTAGAGGAACCTTCTAGCAAATGACGCCATTCTTTAAGGGCCAGTACGATAGCCAAAAGTTCCTTATCCCCTATCACATAATTCTTTTCTGCTTTGGAAAGCTTTTTAGAAAAGAAAACACAGGGATGTAGAGGTTTATCAGGAGACAGACATTGGGAGAGAATCCCTTGTCTAGGTTCTCCCGAATATATTCCTCCAAAACCTGATTTTCTTTAAGAGAGAGAGGGTAAACAGTGCCCCTATGTGGCATAGTTCCTGGCAATAATTCAATAGGACAGTCAAAAGATCAATGTGAGGGTAGCTTATCGGCCTTCTTTTTATTGAACACTTCCTTTAGGTCTTGATATACTAGAGGTATATCAGTAGACAAGGGAATTGTAAAAGGCACATTTATGAGCCCCAAGGATTTAGTTCCAATACATCCCTCAGAACAAGATGAACTCTATTTAACAATCTCTCCTAACTCCCAATCAATCTGCGGATTGTGTTTAAATATCCATGGATACCCCAATACTACAGGGAAGGAAGGAGAAGAGATAACTTGCAATACAACAATTTCCTCATGAAGAGCCCCAACCATCATAAGGATGGGAATGGATTCCCTAGTGATGGAGGACTCCTCAAGAGGTCTACCATCTATGGCTCAACGGCCAAGGGTGTTGTTTTTTCTCTGAGAGGAATGGCGAATCTCTCTGCAAAGCCCTTATCTAAAAAGTTTTCAGCAGCCCCAGAGTCTATAAGGGCAAGAGAGTGGACAGCCTTCACCTCCCACTTTAATATGATAGGTAGAAGAAGCCTTTTTTCATGAGTATTTATGGAGGACCTATTAAGTACATCCAAGGCCAGTCCTCCATGGGGCCTTAATGTGTCAATGTGACCTAGGTAGGTAATAAGATCCTCTAAATTTTCAGACAAATCCCTAGTGGCTATCTCATCCAAAATAATATCGGATAGGCCATTGAGGAATACATCCACGAATGCCTGGTTGTTCCAACGAACTTCTGATGCCAGGGAACGAAATTCCAGAGCATAGTCCATGAGGGAATGGTTCCCCTGTTCTAATCTTAAAAGGGCTCTAGCAGCATTTGCTTTTCTGCCTGGAGGGTCAAAAGCTCTCCTGAATGCTGCTAAAGAGAGTAGTCATAAACTAAAGGACTATTGTTCTCCCAGAGAGGGTTTGCTCAGTAGGGAAAGCTCTGGGACATAATTCGAATAAAATGCTGACCTGGTGCCCATTAAAGCGTATGGGTTGATTAGGATTATTGTTAGGGCTGTGAGAAGAAGATTCAGCACCAGTAGGTGTATGACTAAGAGGTTGGGCAGGCGGTTTATTAGACCTATTAATCAGAGTCTGTAAGGCCTGGGAGATTTGATCCATAAGGTATTCCATTCCATCCAGTGTAGCGTCCTAGGGATTGACAGCTGCAGGGTCCATTCACCCTGTTGTAATGTAATGATAACACCCAATACGCAGTGTGAAAATCACCAGAACTACAAAGACAGATAGAGAGAGACCCTATAGCGGTCCTTAGAATGGCCAGACTAAAAGGTGCTAGGAAAGCCAGAAACAAGCAGAGGTCAAAGGAGTACAGAAGTACACTAAATCGAGGAACGAGTCGAGTCAGGGGAACCAGAAATCAGAGTCATCAAAGGCAAGCCGGGTCAATACACAAAAATAGCCAAAAGAACACAGGAACGTGCTGAGGAGAAACTAGGAACACAAGGAACACTAGGAACCACAACAGGGCACTGATTTGGAGGCAGACTGGGCTTTTATATGATTGGGGACATGATTAACATAACCACGCACCCAAAAGGTACGAGAATGTGGAGCTCTTTTGTTTAGAGCTCCTCCAAGCACATGTGCCTGCACTGCCCCTTTCAAAGGGGTGGGCGCATAGCGGCCGGCGTCCCTGATGCTTAATGCATCAATACACTGCGTGGGAGCAGGGGTCCAACCGATCCTGATGGCGGATCAGCGACCCAATAAGGTAAGTGCTTTGTTGCTTACACTATTAAAATTAGAGTACCTCTTTTCCAAAGCCAGGGAATTGAAAATGGGTTGTGAATGGGTATTCCAGCATGACAATGACCCAAAACACAAAGCCAAGGCAACAAAAGAGTGTCTCAAGAAGAAGCACATTAAGGTCCTGGAGTGGTCTAGCCAGTCTCCAGACCTTAATCCAATAGAACATTTGTGGAGGGAGCTGTAGGTTTGAGTTGCCAGACATCAGCCACACAACCTTAGTGACTTGGAGAGGATCTGCAAAGAGGAGTGGGACAAAATCACTCCTGAAATGTATGCATACCTGGTGGCCAACTACAAGAAACGCCTGCCTCTGTGATTTCCAAAAAGTGTTTTGCCAACCAAGTACTACGTTGAAGGGGTCAAATACTTATTTCACTCATTGACATACAAATCAATTAAAAACATGCGTTTTTCTGGATTTATTTATTTTTGTTATTCTGTCTCTCACTGTTAACATACACCTACCATTACAATTATAGACTGATCATTTCTTTGTCAGTGGGCAAACATTCAAAATCAGCAGGGGATCAAATACTTTTCCCCCTCACTGTAGTGCTACGTCCTGAATCATGGCATGAGTTACGAGGGCAAGTGAGGGCACTATTCCCAAGCTGCATGTCATAGACCTTATTGGCAGTCTTAATGATGTAATAGGAGGGGGTGCTGCTACCGTTATTAGTGGGACCAGAGAAAGTGGTTAGTTACATTGAGAGGGGAAAAATAAAAAGATGGTAATATGAAAGGGATATAAAGGATGATGGCCATATAAAAAAGCAATGTAATAAGGCTAATGGACAGCCATATTGTAGGGGAAAAAAGTAAATAAAATAGTGGTGGGGAAGGGGAATAGAAATAAGTGAGAATAAATTGATAGATATTGTTAAAAAGGAAAAAAATAAGAAAAACTATATAATATAAATAAAAAAATAATCGTATATAAGTATAATTGAGTGTATAGAGATGAAAATATAAATGTGAATAAAATAAGTAAAGTAAAAATGCTATAATAGAGGTCTCTAAAGGGGAAGGATATAATGTAAAATAAGGGAAAATTTAAAAAAACGATCTATTAAAATAAGAGAGGTGTTAAAACGGAATGTAGTATTAAAGTAAAAATGGTATAATGGTTTTAAAAAAGGAGGGATTAAACAGGTATTTAAAAAAACTAATATTATAAAAAGTTAAAAAGGTTGAAGTCTACGTTTAGGCCTTCTGGGGCAAGGGTTTTTAAAACAAAACATTGCATATTTGAATACTAATGCATTTCAAATATTTGGGATTTTTATCATGTTTAAAGGACCACTATAGGCACCCAGACTACTTCAGCTTAATGAAGTGGTCTGAGTGCCAGGTCCCTCGAGGATTAACCCTGCCTGCTGTAAACATATGGGTTAATCCGGCCTCTAGTGGCTGATTTTCACAGTGAGAAGACGCCAGCATCCATAGGAAAGCATTGAGAATGCTTTCTTATGGACTGACTGAATGTGCGCGCGGCTCTTGCCGCGCATGCACATTCAGCCGATGACGTCCAAAGGAGGAGGAGAGTCCCCAGCGCCGAGGGAGCCCGGCGCTGGAGAAAGGGATGGGGGACCCTGAGGGTTGGGGCACCCTCAGGGCACTATAGTGCCAGGAAAAAGAGTTTGTTTTCCTGGCACTATAGTGGTCCTTTAATAAAATGTCTGGATATGGAGTTATTAGGATATCCTACAGGTGATACTCGAAAAATTAGAATATCGTGGAAAAGTTCATTTATCTCAGTAATGCAACATAAAAGGGGAAACTAATATATGAAATAGACGCATTACATGCAAAGCAAGATAGTTAAAGCCGTGATTTGTCATAAGTGTGATGATTATGGCTTACAGCTCATGAAAACCCCAAATCCACAATCTCAGTAAATTAGAATATTACATGCAATCAATAAAACAAGAAGTGTACATAGAACAATATCGGACCTCTGAAAAGTATAAGCATGCATATGGACTCAGTACTTGGTTTGGGCCCCTTTTGCAGCAATTATTGCCTCAATGTGGCGTGGCATGGAAGCTATCAGCCTGTGGCACTGCTGAGGTGTTATGGAAGACCAGGATGCTTCTATAGCGGCCATTAACTCTTCTGCATTGTTCGGTCTCATGTCTCTCATTGTAGGGGGAAAAAAGTAAATAAAATAGTGGTGGGGAAGGGGATTCTCTATGGGGTTTAGGTCAGACAAGTTTGCTGGCCAATCAAGCACAGTAATCCCACGGTCATTGAACCAGGTTTTGGTGCTTTTGGCAGTGTGGGCAATTGCCAAGTCCTGCTGGAAAATGAAGTCAGCATCCCCATAAAGCACGTCTGTGTAAGAAAGAATTAAGTGCTCCAAAATCTTCTGGAAGATGGCTGTGTGGACCCTGGACTTAATGAAGCACAGTGGACCAACACCAGAAAATGACATGACTCCCCAAATCAACACAGACTGTGGAAACTTCACACTGGACTTCAAGCATCTTGCAGTATGTGCCTCTCCATTCTTCCTCCAGACTCTGGGTCCTTGGTTTCCAAATGAGATGCCAAAGTTGCTCTCATCAGAAAAGAGGGCTTTGGACCACTGAGCAGGTCTGTTTTTCTTTAGCCATCCAGGTAAAATGCTTCTGATGTTGTTTGTTGTTCAGGAGCGGCTTGACAAGAGGAATACGACATCTGAAGCCCATGTCCAGAATCCGTCTGTGTGTGGTGGCTCTTGATGCACTGACTTCAGCCTCAGCCCACTCCTTGTGAAAGTCCCCAACACTTTGGAATGGCCTTTTCCTGACAATCCTCTCCAGGCTGAGGTCAAAAGTGATTGTGCACCTTTTTCTTCCACACTTTTCCCTTCTACATAACTTTCTATTAATGTGATTTGATACAGCACTTTGGGAACTTCCAACTTCCTTCGCAATTACCTTTTGAGGCTTTCCCTCCTTATGGAGGGTGTCAATGGTGGTTTTCTGCACAACTGTCAGGTCAGCAGTCTTCCCCATGATTGTGATTCCTACTGAACCAGACTGAGAGACCATTTAAAGGCTCAGAAACCCTTTGCAGGTGTTATGACTTACTTAGCTGATTAGAGTGGGACACTGGGAGCATAGAATATTGCATCTTTTCACAATATTCTAATTTACTGAGATTGTGGATTTGGGGTTTTCATGAGCTGTAAGCCAGAATCATCAGACTTGTGACAAATCATGGCTTGAACTATCTTGCTTTGCATGTAATGTGTCTATCTCATATTTTAGTTTCCCCTTTTACGTTGCATTACTGAAATAAATTAACTTTTGCACAATATTCTAATTTTTAGAGTATCACCTGTATAATAATGTTACAACAGTGTTATGTTTAAGCATATGAAGGTCATTCCTATATATTGTAGGCCACGTGCCCAAGGGGCCTATTTCATGGGCATGGGCATGGGCCTGGAGCTGCAGTTCAATCATCCCCTATGTTAATCTGGCCCTGCATGTAACTAAAATGTAGTTGGGATGCCAAATAAAATTATTTAAAAAATGAAGCAGTGTCATAGAGTCGTTTAGATATGATCTCATGAGTTTGACTGAAGGCTGTAGGAGAATGTCAATGTAGTCAGACAAATTAGACAATATGATATCAATAGGTCTCCCTGGAGGGTTTTTCTCATCATTATGTAATTTACGCAGAAGACAAATTACAAGGATTTTAGGTCAGGGTACATTTAAAAATTCATATTCTTGTTTGTTGAGGATCTTAGAGTCCAAGCCTTTTGATGAAAATTTGGACAAAGTTTCTTTAATAATAAAAATTCTTATTCTTAATATGATTCCCCTCTTATGACAGATCTGTGTCCCTCTTGATATCTCAAACTGAGGTTATTTGGAATTGCACAATAGTTCTGCAAGATTTGTTCTTACAGTTTGCATTTATCTCTCCCTGCTGTTAATGATTATCACGCTCCTTTTGTTACTCCATTCATTTTTCATGCATGTTTGTTGATTCTATGATTGCTCCACTTAAAAGAATAAACCTTTACACGAAAAGCCTTGTTTGCATTTTGTTAGTTCCTTTTGTTTTACGTCAAAGCAAAATCCCAACTCTTTGCAATAAAGAGACATATGATGAAATAATTGAAATATATGCAAGCCATGAGAAGGGCAATGCATGAATGCCAAGAAAAAAGCCTGATTCATGAAAAAAAATGTCTATGTAATGTCCACTGGCAGAAAATTAGAGTGAGGTTAAGAAGGTATTTACCTGGGTCTAGAGTACAACTTTATAATCCTGTGTTCCTGTGTGTAGAGCAGGTGAAGTAAACTGAGCATCGTCTAGAGAGAGAGGCAGAGGGTCTGCTGTTCAGAAATATACAAACTCTGCAGTTTCTGAATTACCGTAAGTAGCATTTTGCTGAATAAGGGCAATGATTACACATAAACAAATACACACATGAAAATAAATAAAACAATTAAAATCACATTTGATTGGGCATTAAACAGCAAAATACCTTGTGAAGATAAGTCAGAATTTCACATTTGTTAATTTTCTTTATTGATAAGCTACAAAAAGGCTTCACACATAAAACATCTGTAAAGTCCCTAGAGAAAAGAAAAGATGACAAGCAGAATAATACAGATTGCGTACACACACATCCCCCCTCTACCATCCCAACTTTAATATACAGACAAATCATAAACAACATATTATACAGTAGAATGTTCACTGGTAAAGTGATCAATCCAAAATACAAAACATTAAAGCCAGACATATGATTTAAAACATAAAATTATTATTTATAGATTTAAAGTGAATGTTTCATTGAAATAGTAGTGGTGTTGTGGAGACAGGCTCAGGCATTGAGGGTAGTAGTTTTGTGGAGACAGGTTCAGGCACTGAGGGTAGTGGTGTTGTGGAGACAGGCTTGGAGACTATGGTGAGGCCTAATAGAAAGCAGTTGTTGTTGGGGGATTGTATCATAAGAGGTGTGGTGATGGACAGTGGTGGTCTTGTGAGGTGTCTTTCCAGAGCTACTGCTCGAAGTATTTGTAATATTGTTAAGTGAGCAAAGCAGGAAGGGGAATTGTATGTACCTGTCTATCTAGGGACAAATGACTTGGCTTGCAATGTGGTTTCGGCTTTAAATGAAGTTTTTAGTGTTTTTGCCAATGATATACGGCAGGTTGCTTCCACACTGTCATTCTCTGAAGTTCTGCCTGTGCATAACACTCAGAACGACAGGCGGATGCGTATTAGGGACTTTAATTTGTGGCTTGGTGAATAGTGTCAGAAGCAAGGATTTGGCTTTATTTCTCATGGTAACTCTGTTTAAAATGGAAATAAACTGTACAAAAAAGATGGTTTGCATCTTTCTCAAAAGGGAACAAATGTTCAGAGGTTTTGCTAGGGTGTATTTAAACTAGGAGGGGTGGGGGGAAGAGTGATAAAACATCAACCCAATTGCCCTCCAAAACAAAGAGAGAAGGTGCCTGTAGCAAGTTTGTTAAAAAATGATACGCTTAGAGTCATGTCTACAAAAGCTTGCAGTTTAGGGAATAAGATCCATGAACTTGTGGCAAAAATGGCAACTGATAGTGTAGATTTAGCCGCTGTTACTGAGACATGGTATAATGAGAAAAATGACTGGGACATAGCAATACCAGGGTACTCTTTATATAGGAAAGATAGGGAAGGCAAGAAAGGGGGAGGGGTGGCCCTGTATGTGAAGGATAGCATAAAATCTAGCCTAATAAAAGTTAGTGAGGCGAATATAGAGTCCGTTTGGGTTACATTCGAATTTGGTAAGAGTAACTCGTGTAGGTGTGATTTATAGGCCCTCAGGACAAATAGAAGAGTTAGATAATCTGCTAGTTGAGGAAATAGCTAAAATGACAATAAAGGGGTGACTTGAATCTTCCTGATGTGAATTGAAAAGCCAAAATAGCTGTTTGTGCCAGGAGCATACATATTCTAAACTCCCTACTGGGATTTTCTCTAAAACAAGTTGTTGAGGTGCCAACTCGTAAGGAGGCCATACTAGATTTAGTGTTAACAAATGGAGATTTGGTATCAGATATTACTGTAGGTGAAAGTTTAGGATCCAGTGATCATCAGTCAGTGTGGTTTAATATAAGAACACTGACTGAGTCACACCACATAAATTCAAAAGTTTTAGGCTTTAGAAAAACAAACATTTCTAAAATTAGAATATGTGTAAAGGAGTCATTATCAGACTGGAGCAATTTAAATGGAGTCCAAGAGAAATGGGATTATTTAAAAGTTGCACTGCTGAATGCAACAGAAAATTGCATTAGGCTTGTCAGTAAAAGCAAAAAATTCAAGAAACCACTGTGGTACTCCGCAGATGTGGCCAAAATAGTAAAAAACTAAAAGTTAGCATTTAGTAATTGTAATGGAACGCCTGGCACCCCGACTGGGTACCTTCCACTTCCGAGGGCTACAAGCACTCCACCAGACACCATAACCACCGCAGACCCCACGAACTGCCGCAGCTTCCAGTAGGAAGGTAGGCCTCTCTTAAATCCAGAGAGCAGGAACAGGAACAAGCTCTTACCCCAGCTTAGTGATTATACCCTGGGGAGTATAGTGATTATAGCAATCCCCAGAGTGTAGTTCTCCAATCCCCCAAACATGAGTCAAGACTTCATGAAGGTGCAAGATGATCTGTTTAATGGTGGCCACAGCTTGGTCTTTTATGCAGGTCCTCCAGCAAGGGATACTCCCACAGGGACCTTGTGGAGGACTGGAATACAATTACAGTAGCCAATCGACATACAATACAATGTGAACTCATATTTCTTATAATTAAACCCCCATGTTCGACATATCCCCAGATAGCTTGGATCTGAGCGCTCAATGTAGCTGAAAAGTGCTCAGATCCCACGAACACAGTCAGATCGCCATGGGGTTAAAGTGTTTTCACCAACAGTTCGGCATAAATCTGTCTAGAATTAGTTCCATGGCTTTTAGTCCTCAGGGTTGGTCTAGTTTGTGAGTTTAATTGTACCGAATGCCGCTGCGTTCGTATGAATATAAACAAAAGGATGGAAGTCTGGAAGTCCCAGCGGTGTTCGTGTGAAACAGTGACCAAACACAGTTCCATGCGCTCGACGACAAAATCAAGCTGGGGGTTCTACAGTTTAAGATGGCCGCCGTCACATGTTTGTTCATATGAACGGCGACCACCCAGCCGTTTGTCAATTAGCTGTGGTTAACCACAGCTTCTGGGAGGTTAACAGGCTGCACACTCCCATTCCATGTGTTTTTTTGTTAGTTTGTTCGTATAAACGAACACCATAGGCACAATCCATTCGGTTGTCCCATAGACTGACCTGGGGAAGGAAAAAGGCACAAACACAAGTTTTTCCCCAGTCCTGAACCAATGACTTATACATGGGCCATGGTCTTGGGGCAAGAGGCTGGCAAGCAGGCCTCTCCAAATCCAAGTGATGAAGGTGCTTTCGTCACAGTAATTTAAAAAAAAATCAGAGTGAGGAAGACATAATGATCTATAAGATTAAGCAGAAAGAGGCTAAGCAAGTTATTAGAACTTCCAAATCACACACAGAAGAAAAAAAATAGCACAGTCAGTAAAAAAAGGGACAAAACTTTTTTAGATACATAAATGAGAAAAGGAAAGTAAAACAAGGATTAGTTAGATTAAAAACAAAAGAAGGAAGATATGTAGCAGAGGATCAAGGCCTAGCTGACTGCCTCAATTAATATTTTTGTTCAGTTATTACAGATGAAAATAAAGGAAAGGGGCCTCAGTTGGGGAAAAGGACAAATTAGTAATTTGTTACTAGTGATGTCGCGAACCCGAAATTTTCGGTTCGCGAACGGCGAACGCGAACTTCCGCAAATGTTCGCGAACCGGCGAACCGCCCGAAACGCCATTGACTTCAATGGGGAGGAGAATTTTAAAACACACAGGGACTCTTTCTGGCCACAATAGGGATGGAAAAGTTGTTTCAAGGGGACTAACACCTGGACTGTGGCATGCCGGAGGGGGATCCATGGCAAAACTCCCATGGAAAATTACACAGTTGATACAGAGTCTGGTTTTAATCCATAAAGGGCAGAAATCACCTAACATTCCTAAATCACAATCAATATGGATTGACACCTGACATATGACATGTTGACACCTTGACATATGGATTGACACCTGTCCTCAGAGCCCCTGATGCACACGGACACAGAGCAGAATAGAGACTGGTCCCCCTACATAGGGTCACTTGGCAGATATGGATTGACACCTGTCCTAAGGATCCCTGATACACACTGACACAGAGCAGAATAGGGACTGTTCCCCCTACATCGGGTCACTTGGCAGATATGGATTGACACCTTGTTACAAACTGCTATTTGTAACGGGCCCTTTAAATGGCAAATTGCCCTGTTTCCCTGGGTTGTGGAGAAGCCTCTTTGCCAGCCTCCTCCCGCATGACTATGGCCCCTGGGAGATTGTGAAAATGTATGCACTTTTATTTGGTGTGTATGGCCCTTTAAGACTGTCGGTGGGCATATTGGGGCTTATGGACTCTTTATGTGACTGGTGCTGGCCCTTTAAACACCTTTTTTGGGACATCAGGAAGATTGGGACACTGCCCCTTTAAGGCCGTGTCCCCAGACTTGTTGGGGACACGGCCCCTTTAAGACGGTGTCCCCTGTGTCCCCAGACCTGGTGCAAACCCTTTGTGCCTGCCTTGCTATTTCCCACTTGGTTCAGTAAATGGGAAATTATTTCAGCTGCAGAGACTAAGTCCCATTCGGCGATGGGACTTAGTCTTTTTTTCAGCCGTTTTTTTCAGCCTTATTTCAGCTGCAGAGACTAAGTCCCATTCGGCGATGGGACTTAGTCTTTTTTTCAGCCTTATTTCAGCTGCAGAGACTAAGTCCCATTCGGCGATGGGACTTAGTCTTTTTTTCAGCCGTTTTTTTCAGCCTTATTTCAGCTGCAGAGACTAGTCCCATTCGGCGATGGGACTTAGTCTTTTTTTCAGCCGTTTTTTTCAGCCTTATTTCAGCTGCAGAGACTAAGTCCCATTCGTGATGGGACTTAGTCGTTTTCAACTACGTTTTTCATGCTTATTTCCGGCTGCAGGGAACTAAGTCCCATTCAGCGTGGGACTTAGTCTTTTACTCGACCGTTTTTTCAGCCTTATTTCAGCTGCAGGGTCAGTCCATTCGTGATGATGGGACTTAGTCTTTTCGTTTTTTTTCAGCCTTATTTCAGCTGCAGAGACTAAGTCCATTCTAGGCGATGGGACTTGATCTTTACCTATTAGTTTTTTCGTATTTCGGCTTTGCAGAGACTAAGTCCCCGTGGCGATAGGACTTATTCGTTTTCAACCTGAAATAGACCACGTCTGACCCAAATCTATGGGACTTTGGGCAGGAAAATATTAACGCACGATGCGTTATAAAGGGACACACAGCCTTTTTAACCCTAGATGGATTTGGCTGATTTTTGGTTATGTTTTAAGTGTGATTCCAAATATGTAATTGTTATGAAGATGGGATGTATAATTTTAAAGTTACAGTGTATGGCTAAAAACTGTATTTTTACTGCCTATGTTTAATTATGTTAATCTCTTCCCAAACGTCATTTCGTTCAAAGTGGAGAGAATGTTAAAAAAATATATTTTTGTTCGGAGTGTGAGAAATGCTTTTCAGCCGCTTCTAATCTTAGCATCATTTGAGGAGCCATACAGGAGAGAAACCTTATTTGTGGTGTGTTTAGTATTGTTCTGATCAGTTTAATACCTTTCGCGTCTCCTATCAGTGGACGTGTATATGGCAGCCATTTTAGGAACCGTACACCTGGGACCCGAGCAAGGTCACCTCGTTCAACAGGCGACAACATTTTGTCCCTGGAAAACTATCCTGGACATTCTGTACAATTTGTATGGATATGGCAGTGATTTCTGTAACAGGGAGATGGAAGAAGATGCTTGGTCGGTCCTCTTAATTCAAATTTGGGGCACTGCGCGGTCAGGCTAATGTGCCACCAGATAGGAGTGGTGTGTTTAGTATTGTTCTGATCAGTTTAATACCTTCCGCGTCTCCTATCAGTGGTGGTGTACACGGCATTGATTTTTGTAACAGGGAGATGGAAGAAGAGGCTTGGTCGGTCCTCTTACTGCAAATTTGGGGCACTGCGCGGTCAAGCTAATATACCACCAGATAGGAGTGGTGTGTTTGAGTATTGTTCTGATCAGTTTAATACCTTCAGCGTCTCCTATCAATTGGTGGTGTACGGCATTGATTTTTGTAACAGGGAGATGGAAGAAGGAAGCAATTAGGTCCTCTTACTGCAAATTTGGGGGCACTCTTGGCGGTCAAGCTAATGTGACACCAGATAGAATTGGAGTGTTTAGTACTATTTTTATCAGTTTTAATACCTGTGTGAGAAATGCTTTTCAGCCACTTCTAATCTTAAGCATCATTTGAGGGGCCATACAGGAGAGAAACCTTATTTGTGGTGTGTTTAGTATTGTTCTGATCAGTTTAATACCTTTCGCGTCTCCTATCAGTGGACGTGTATATGGCAGCCATTTTAGGAACCGCACACCTGGGACCCGAGCAAGGTCACCTCGTTCAACAGGCGACAACATTTGTCCCTGGAAAACTATCCTGGACATTCTGTACAATTTGTATGGATATGGCAGCGATTTCTGTAACAGGGAGATGGAAGAAGATGCTTGGTCGGTCCTCTTAATTCAAATTTGGGGCACTGCGCGGTCAAGCTAATGTGCCACCAGATAGGAATGGTGTGTTTAGTATTGTTCTGATCAGTTTAATACCTTCCGCGTCTCCTATCAGTGGACGTGTACACGGCATTGATTTTTGTAACAGGGAGATGGAAGAAGAGGCTTGGTCGGTCCTCTTACTGCAAATTTGGGGCACTGCGCGGTCAAGCTAATGTACCACCAGATAGGAGTGGTGTGTTTAGTACTATTTTTATCAGTTTAATACCTTCCGCGTCTCCTATCAGTGGACGTGTACACGACTTTGATTTTTGTAACAGGGAGATGGAAAAAGAGGCTTAGTCGGTCCTCTTACTGCAAATTTGGGGCACTGCGCGGTCAAGCTAATGTGACACCAGATAGGAGGGGTGTGTTTAGTACTATTTT